>SJYX01010428.1:354625-418184 GCA_006410675.1 Oreotragus oreotragus | reverse complement strand
ATCGCCAGTCTGTGTTCGATGCAGGATGCAGGATGCTTGGGGCTGGTGTATGGGGATGATCCGGAGGGATGATGTGGGGTGGGAGGAGGGAGGGGGGGTTCATGTTTGGGAGTTCGTGTACACCCGTGGCGGATTCATGTCAATGTATGCCAAAGCCAGTAGAGTACTGTAAAGTAAAATACAATAAAATTAAATTTAAAAAAAAAAAGGATGGAGAACACATACCATACAAATGTTAACCAAAAGAAAGCTAATGTAGCTATATTCATATCAGACAAAATAGACTTGAAGGCAAACAGGATGTCTAGAAATGGAGATTACTTTTCATAATGGCAAAATGTTCAATTTGCCAGAAAGATATAATAATTATAAGTTTATAAGCACCTAATAACATGGTCCTTAATATTAAAAGTTAGATTGACAAAACTAGAAGTAGATATGGCCATAATCAAGGTAAGACATTTTAACGTACTTCTCTCAGAAAGTGACAAAACAGACAAAATAAGTTAGTGGGCCAGTTGTTTGTCTGTTTTTTCTTTCTTTCTCTTTCTTTTTCCTTTTTCTTTTTCAGTTCCCCCATCCAGAGGCTGAACCAATGCCCTCTGCAATGAAAGTATCAGAGTCTTAACCAGCAGACTGACGGGATTCTCTAAATGAAAATTTAAACTATCGAATAAAGAAAAATTGAAAGAATCAGATGCCATTCAGTTCAGTTCAGTTTTATCAGTCAGTCATATCCGACTCTTTATGACCCCATGGACTGCAGCACACCAGGCTTCCCTGTCCATCACCAACTCCCGGAGATTACTCAGACTCATGTCCATTGAGTCGGTGATGCCATCCAACCATCTTATCCTCTTTTGTTCCCTTCTTCTCCCAGTTTCAATCTTTCCCAGCATCAGGGTCTTTTCGAATGAATCAGTTCTTTGCATCAGGTGAACAAAGTATTAGAGTTTCAGCGTCAGCGTCAGTCCTTCCAATGAATATTCAGGACTGGTTTCCTTTAGGATGGATTGGTTGGATCTCCTTGCTGTCCAAGGGACTCTCAAGAGACTTCTCCAGCACCACAGTTGAAAAGCATCAATTCTTTGGTACTCAGCTTTCTTTATAGTACAACTCTCACATCCATACATGACTACTGGAAAAACCATGTCTTGACTAGATAGACCTTTGTTGGCAAAGTAGCGTCTCTGCTTTTTAATATGCTGTCTAGGTAGGTAATAATTTTTCTTCTAAGGAACAAGCGTCTTTTAATTTCATCATTGTATAGAATTAGATAAACAGAGATGAAATCAAAGAGAATCAGATATGCCTGCCAGAACTTTAGGGGAAAGTGAAAGACTACAGGGATAGAAAACCAGATCAATGGAGAAATGCATAGTCAAGCAACAGACCTACATACATGTAGAATCTAGTTTGTAATGAATATAGTATTTATTACAAATTATGGGAAAAGGGTATACTGTTCAACATATGGTTTTAAGACAATAGGTTTAACATATGGGGAAAAATTAAGTTATGTATCTATGTCATGCTGTAAATAAAAATACTTTCTAGATGGAATATAGATTTCAAATAAAAACAATTTTTAAAAGTAAAAAAGTATGAGCAGATTTAAAACATATAAACATACACATGCATCTGTATATAAAATATAAAACAATATAATTTGGGAAAAGGAAGATTTTCATAAACAAGACACAAAAGATGGAGCTAAGCACAGTAGCTCTCATAAGCTTACTAGGTTTTCCCTTACTCCAGTTGTTCCAAAACCAAACTCTTTCAACCTGCATGGTTGACTCACGTCCTGAGTAGCTTGAAATGGCTGAAGCAGTTACCAGACAGAGAAATAGGGATACAATACATATTGGCCAGAGTGCCCATAATAGCTAGCAGGTTCTCATGGGATGCCTATGCCCAATCCATCAGGACAATTTTTCTCTATTCCTTTGGAACCATGAAATGTAATAATATGGGCCACGTTTCCGAAAAGATGAGGGAAGCTTCAAGGGGAAAGAAGCCCAGAGAATTGAATAGATTGAGAGAGAAATGATCCTAATGACATGGTTGGAGTTATGATTCTAGTTGTGATGTAGGACAAAACATCTTTAGAATTCTCGGTTTTTTTAGCCAATAAATTGTCTTTTTATCAGAACTAGATTGAGTTGGGTTTGCATCACTTTCAACCAAGAAACCATGTCCAGTAATCCAAAGATGATAAAGGTAAAGCTTGTTGATTTAAATCCAATAAAACTATGACCTTCTCAGCAATGAGAAATAGCATAAACAAAGTAAAAAAATAAGTGGTAGAATAAATTATGTATGGCAAACCATGACAAAAGATCAAGGCCAGAATATAAACAGAAAGCCTTCAACTCCATTAAAAAAAAAATAAAGTGGCACAAAGGAAAAGTGAGACAAGGGTATTGGATGAGAACCCTTTCCTTTGAAAGTGATAAATCTTAATTCCTACTCCTTTATGGAGAAAAAGGGGAGATTTTTGTGTTGATATAATTGAGAACCCAAAGGAGCAATATACTTCAGGAATGACAGGATTCTCTTGCTTAGATATTGCCCATAGCAATACCTCTCTCCATCTCTTAGTTCTAATTCTTTCTTATGAGTAGGTTTCATTGTCACCAAGGGTCTCTTTGCTGCTGCTGCTAAGTCACTTCAGTCGTGTCCGACCCTGTGTGACCCCATAGACGGCAGCCCACTAGGCTCCCCCATTCCTGGGATTCTCCAGGCAAGAATACTGGAGTGGGTTGCCATTTCCTTCTCCAATGCATGAAAGAGAAAAGTGAAAGTGAAGTCGCTCAGTCTGTCCGACTGTTAGCGACCCCATGGACTGCAGCCCACCAGGCTACTCCGTCCATTGGATTTTCCAGGCAAGAGTACTGGGGTGGGGTGCCATTGCCTTCCCCGAAGGGTCTCTTTACATGGCAGCAATATATTTTCTTGCAGCTGCAGGCTTGCTATCATTGCATTTGTCAGAATCGTTTTGCTTGTAAGTATTATAAAATCCAACCCAAATTGGTTTAAACAAAGAAGGGAACTCAGCCTGTGTAATCAAAGAAGTGTAATCTAAAATAAGACTGAGTGGAACTTGAACCAAGAGCTCCGACAACAACAGCTAGGACTCATTTCACCCCCTCCACAGTATCCTGCCTTCTGCTATGCTGGCTTTATATTCAGGTTCCTCATGATGGCCTCGAGAAGCCCTAGGTTCTGATCATCCTTGATGCTCTTAGTCCCAGGGGGAAAAAGAAGTTTTTTTTTCTCTCTCTTACCAATCACCATATTTCAATGGCCCTGACTGGGTCACATGACCATGCCAAACAACCTCTGTGGCCATGGGAAGGTCAGTCTGGGTCATATGCCCACTTACAGACTCAAGAAGAAATTACCGCCTCTCAAAGTAGAGGAGCCAAGAATAAGAGAAAGAAGTATTAATAGCTCCTTTCCTCTTCTTCTAAAATCAACATGCTGTTATCAGAGGAAGAGTGAAATATATTTTAGGGAGTAAACATACACGTAGCACAATGTTCTTAAATGTAGCTCATAACTTTAAAGACAGGTTTCCCAGAGTCCATATCAATGTGTCCAAAGGCTCTAGTTATGCCAGGGTCTTGTGTCTTCCCCTGGGCCAATCCATCATTGTATCTCACTGAACGGCTTTGGTTTGAGTATCCTAGGAGCAGAGCATGAGCCAGGGATTCAGTTGCACCCGATTGATTGGAGAGTACACTCAGGAAAGGTTCTATAAGCAGGTGAGGGAAAGAGAACAGGACCAGGGAAGAGACCAGGCAAAGGTGAGTAACCAGTTGCCGTCTAACCTGACCTCTTGGGGAGCGCTGAAGCCTAAATTGTTCTGCAGAATTGTCTCTCCCCACTTCCCATGTGAGGGAAGTGATCTGTTTTTTGTGTCTCCTTATCTTTAGAAGTGGAATAGGAATAGGTGTATGCAAATTGCCCTTTCCTGCTGAGGGCAATTCTCTGAGGAAAAGTGCGGCTATCAGGAACACTCACCTGAACTGGAGAATGACCAGTAAAGGGAATCTAACTGGGGTGCCAACAGTGTCTACTACAATAATTTAACACGATTGGTCAGCTTGGGTCACTTGTACACCTTGTCACAAGGGAGATAAGCCTTTTTAGTGACAGCCCCATCAGAATCATAAGAAATGGGAGAAGCAGAGTCAGATATTGTCTGTAGTTCCCTTCAGCACTCACACACACATGCCTGCAACTTTTAAAATGCCCCTATTTAAGATAATGCAGTTAGATCACAACTGAAGAGAAACTCTTTCACTTCTTGCAGCAAATGCTGTTATTGCTTTAAGCAAAGCCCCTTGTCCTTGCCACTTCAGTGCATATTCGCCTGTTTTCCAGGAGCCAGTATGTGTGCTTCTCTGAATAAGGGCTTTCTCTCATTATTCGCTATTTCATCACCTACACAGTAGGCCAGAAGAACAGAGGAATTAGTGTTTTTCCCTCCCTGAGAGCTGCTCTCAAGCAATGAATGACAGGAGTTGATACATGAACACTTCAGCTCCCTTACTCTTTGTAGTGGAATCACACAGTGGTGCATGTTCTGCAGTGGCTCCCAGAGTTTCCTATGGGATTAGGATCTAATCATACACAGCGGTAACTGGTTTGATTATACACCCTATATTTGTTGTCTTACTTTTCCTGTGTCACTTTGTTACTCTTCTACCAGTATTCTCCTTTACCTCCCAAATAAGCTCTGTGTGTGTGTGTGTGTGTGTGTGTGTGTGCACACTCAGTCACTTAGTCATGTCTGACTTTTTGCCACCCTATAGACTGTAGCTCACCAGACTCCTCTATCCATGGGATTTCCCAGGCATGAATACTGGAGTGAGTTGCCATTTCCTCCTCCAGAGGATTTTCCTGATCCAGGGACTGAATCACGGTCTTCTGTGTCTCCTGCACTGGCAGGCAGATTCTTTACTATTAATACTATTTACAATTGATGCAAGTGCTCTTTGCTTTGGCAGCTGACAATGCTTTTTGGTCAGTTCCATCTTAATGCCTCCTGGCTTCTCTCTGTGCTGATCGTCTTGTTCATTGTCCTTCATGGCCATATTGAAAAGTTTCTGGCATGATACTTGTGAGCTGCCGTAAATGCCTTTCATTCCCAACTTCTTTATGGTATCTCCTATTACTAGTGGTTTCAACATTTCCTTTGTGTCCACATGGCCCAGTATTGTGGCTGAGATTTCTGTGTTCATCTCTATGATATTCAGTCTTAGAATCCGGCTTTCTGAGGAGAAGAAGCTTTTTCTTTAATTCACCAATGTATATTCCTTATCTAGAATTTTGTCTGCATGAAATATATGTACAATATATATTTGCTGAATGAATGTATAAATAAATAAATAAATAAATTCAACAATAAAAGTTTCTGGCATGGATCCCCTTCTGAATTTTGTACAGCTTTAGCAGGTCATTTCCTGTTGACATAAGATCTGAAATCTGAGGATGCTTTAAGGTATTGTCATCCATACTTGCCTGATCATAAGACTCAGCTGTGGTGCATATTAAAGCACCAGAATTACCCTTCTCTATTCTAAAGGAAAAGATCCTGGGAAATCGTCTTTGCCTGAATTCCCTAGGGAACAGAGCAATAAGCAAAGATTTCATAATAGAGCCTTAGGTACTATGGTAAGGTACAATGAGGTATAATCCCAGAGCAACAGAACACAGAAATATGGGGAAGGGAAGAAAGTAAATGCAAGCTGCTTTATTACTGGACCCACCAAAGCTTCAAGAAAACATACCTGGTTGCTTAGTTACACACAAGTCTTCTTTAAAAGTTATGCAAACCTGCCATGTATTGGAATATTCCACTGAGGGATAAAAAAGAAAGATTATTTGCAGATGGTGACTGCAGCCATGAAATTAAAAGACGCTTACTCTTTGGTAGAAAAGTTATGACCAACCGAGATAGTATATTCAAAAGCAGAGACATTACTTTGCTGACTAAGGTCCGCCTAGTCAAGGCTACGGTTTTTCCAGTGGTCATGTATGGATGTGAGAGTTGGACTGTGAAGAAGGCTGAGCGCTGAAGAATTGATGCTTCCAACTGTGTTGGAGAAGACTCTTGAGAGTCCGTTGGACTGCAAGGAGATCCAACCAGTCCATTCTGAAGGAGATCAACCCTGGGATTTCTTTGGAAGGAATGATTCTAAAGCTGAAACTCCAGTACTTTGGCCACCTCATGAGAAGAGTTGACTCATTGGAGAAGACTCTGATGCTGGGAGGGATTGGGGGCAGGAGGAGAAGGGGATGACCGAGGATGAGATGGCTGGATAGCATCACGGACTCGATGGATGTGAGTCTGAGTGAACTCTGGGAGATGGTGATGAACAGGGAAGCCTGGCGTGCTGCGATTCATGGGGTCGCAGAGTCAGACACGACTGAGCGACTGAACTGAACTGAACTGATTTGCTGGTTCTCTCCTCTTATCTTACACTGGCCAAAGTTCACGCATGGGGTGTTAACTTTCTCACGGCCTGGGATTCTTTTCTACTGCTATAGAAGGGGAGGCTAAGTTCCTTGGCTGATAGGTTTACTAAATCGTGGGTGGTAGGAGGATAGCCGGAAAAGACAATGGAACCTCACTCCAGTACTCTTGCCTGGAAAATCCCATTGATGGAGGAGCTTGGTAGGCTGCAGTCCATGGGGTCGCTAAGAGTCAGATACGACTGAGCGACTTCACTTTCACTTTTCACTTTCATGCGCTGGAGAAGGAAATGGCAACCCACTCCNTCCAGTACTCTTGCCTGGAAAATCCCATTGATGGAGGAGCTTGGTAGGCTGCAGTCCATGGGGTCGCTAAGAGTCAGATACGACTGAGCGACTTCACTTTCACTTTTCACTTTCATGCGCTGGAGAAGGAAATGGCAACCCACTCCGTTGTTCTTGCCTGGAGAATCCCAGGGACAGGGGAGCCTGGTGGGCTGCCTATGGGGTCACACAGAGTCTGACACGACTGAAGCTACTTAGTAGCAGCAGCAGGAGGATAGCAATTCACTGTAAATGAGAAAATTCAGGGAAAGAACAATTAACTCACAGAATTTGGAAGTCATAAGGTAAGGATGATAGTCAAAATATTTAACAATCAGTACATTATGGACACAACTTAATCAGATTAATATAGTTTATAGAACAAAAGAAACGGGTACTTGTGTTGAGAACATTAGGAACCAAGATTCTCAGCTCAGGAAAAAAGAGCTACAAACAGAATCAAAGTAAAGTGAAATCTTGTAGTCTTAAGTTTGAATTTGGAAATTACCGTGAACTTAAGATGTGTTTTCTTTAAACAAACAAAATTTTCTAGCTCTGTATGCTAAAAAAACAAAAGCTGCCGTTTCTAGTAATGAGTACTGCTAGTATCTGGATTGTGATCTATAAACACTGTTTTTCTCTAAAATGAACCAGGACTATTTGAAAAAAATCATCTAATTCCATGTCTAGGGCATAAAATGTACAAGAAGAGCCTGAAATATCTTGTATTAGAAATGAGAAAACTTTGGGGCATTCCCTGGTGGTACAGTGGTGGGGATTTCACTGCTGTGGCCTGGATTCAATCCCTTGTCAGGGAACTAAAAACTCACAAGCCATGCTTGGCACCGGGGGTGGGGTGAGGACTTTAAATACTACTGTAGAAACCAACCTACTATATGTGACAATTTGAGAATCAGAAGGAAGAGTGATTACAATGAACTGAAAGACATGAGATAAGTCATATACCACAATATTCAAAACAATAAGAACAAAATATTTTGATCAGCTTCAGAGGATGCCAGGGAATTATTTCATTGTTCTGATTATTGGTAAACAAAGGCACATAAGCACTTTGTGCTTATCATACCTTTACTGTACAAACTATACCTCACAATAAGTAAATAGTTCATGGGAAAATGTTATTCTTTATAGAACAATCACAGTTAACAAATACATAAAGAATGATAGAATGAAATACTAGACATTGTAAATATTAGAATTAAAGTGAATTAATGGCTCTAGGCAAGTTCTGTCTAATATAGCCTTCTGGATGATGGAAATACTTTATATTTGCATTGCTCAATATAATAGCCTCTGAATATGATCAAGATTATAGATCTAACTACCAGTTTAGGAAATATAGGGAATAGAGGAAAATGATATACAACACCATAGTAAGAGAAGTCAGCAAAATCTAGAATGTGGAAAACTCATCAGAACAAGCAATATGATTTATTATAATAACCAAATAAGTGCAAGAGAAAAGAAATGGAAGGGCATGGAAGCTGTAAATTAAAGAGCTAAAAGACAGATCAGTCAAATGCTAAGGGTGGACCTTATTCGGAACCAATTATGTCTTTAGTCTGGGTCCCCTAGAAAGCGTAACCAAAATTTTTTAAAAGTTATGTGAAAACACTTGAAGAAAAAAAAAAAGCTGAGAATTTTGTTTTATTCAGCAGACACACTGAGGACTGAAGCCTGGGAGACAGCCTCTCCAGTAACTCTGAGGGACATTTGCCAAAGAAGTTAGTGAGGAGCCAGGATAAATAGGAGCTTTTGCAACATAAACCAAGTAGTCAGGATGGACAACAAGATGGCAGAGGAGTAGGTGAATGTGGAGTACTTCTTTCTCCATGCTTGCATCAGGAATATATCTTCTGATGCAGAAGATCTCACAAAACACCATTTGAGAGCTGGCAGGAGTCCATGACCATTGGAAAGGAGTATACAGATCACATAAAACTCATGTGCAAGGCTCTTCGGGTGCTCTGGCTATTGAGGTGTTGCTTTCACCATTAGTTTTGGGGTTTAGTCTTCTGTGCTTTGAGGCCTGTGAGGTTTTGGTGCCTCAGTATGGAGTCAGGCTTGAATCTCTGAGGTGGGAAATCTGAATCAAGGACTTTGAACCACCAGAGAACTCCCGATCTCATGGAACATTAACTGACGAAAGCTCTCCTAAATGCCTCCATCTCAGCACTAAGACCAAGCCCCACCTCAAGGCTAGAAAGCTCCAATGCTGGATGCCTCATGCCAAATCATTAGCAAAACAGAAACACAGTCCTGCCCACTATCAGAAAGGCTGCCCAAAGCCAGACTAAGCCCATAGTCACCCCAAGACACACTATTAGACATAGTACTGCCCTTCAGAGAGACAAGATCCAGCTCCATCCACCAGAGCACAGGCACAAGTCCCCCCAACCAGGAAAGCTTCACAAGGCACTAGTCTAACCCCACCCACTGGGGGCAGACTCCACAATTAGGAGGACCTACGACCCTCCAGCCTGCAGAAAGGAGATTCCAAACACAGTAAATTAAACAAATAAAAAGAAAAACATGCATCAGATGAATAAACATGGTAAAAACCCATAAGACCAAATAAATGAAGAGGAAATAAGTAGTCTACCTGAAAAACAATTCAGAGTAATGATAGCAAACATGATCCAAACTCTTGGAAATAAAACGGAGGCACAGATAAATACACCGGAGGCATGGATCAAGGAGATGCAAGGAATGTTTGACGAGGACCTAGAAGAATTAAAGATATAGACAATCAGCAATGAACAACACAATAACCGAGATTAAAAACACACTAGAGGGAACCAATAGTAGACTATCTGAGGCAGAAGAACAAATAAGTGAACTGGAAGATAGATTGGTGGAAATAACTGAAGCAGATGAGAATAAGGAAAAATTAAAAAGAAATGAGGACAGTCTCAGAGACCTCCGGGACAACATTAAGTGTACCAACATTAGAATTATAGGAGTTCCAGAAGAAGGAGAGAAAAAAGAAAAGGTATGAAAAAATATTTGAAGAGATTATAGTTAAAAACTTCCTTAGCATTGGAAAGTTAGGGAAAGCTCCGACCCAAGTCCAGGGAGCCCAGAGTCCCATATAGGATAAACCCAAGGAGAAACATGACAAGACATTTATTAATCAAACTAAGAAAAATTAAATACAAAGAACAAATATTAAAAGCAGCAAAGGTAAAGCAACAAACAATATACAAAGGGATCTCAATAAGGCTAATAGCTGATCTTTCAACAGAAACTCCGCAGGCCAGAAGGGAGTGGCAGGATATACTTAAAGCGATAAAAGGAAAAAAACCTACAACCAAGATTACTCTACCCTGTGAGGATCTCATTCAGATTTGAAGAAGAAATAAAAAGCTTTCAGACAGGCAAAAGTTAAGAGAATTCAGCACCACCAAACCAGCTGCACAATAAATGCTAAAGTAACTTCTCTAGACAGGAAATGCAAGAGAAAGAAAAGAACTGCAAAAGCAAACACAAAACAATAAAATAATTGGTAATAGGATCATACATATTGATAATTACCTTGAATGTAAATGGACTAAATGCTGCAACCAAAAGACACATATTGGCTGAATGAATCAGAAAACAAGACCCTTATATAAGCTGTCTACAAAAGAGTCACTTCAGACCTAGAGACATACACAAACGGAAAGAGAGGCTGGAAAAGGTATTGCATGTAAATGGAAATCAAAAGAAAGTGGGAGTAGCAATACTTACATCAGATAAAATAGACCTTAAATTAAGACTGTTACAAGAGACAAGGAAGGACACTACATAATGATCAAGGGATCTATCCAAGAAGAAGATATAACAATTATAAATATATATGCACTCAGTATAGGAGCACCTCACTATATAAAGCAAATGCTAATAACTATTAAAGGGGAAACTGTTTAATTCTGTGTTGACAACAGACAACACAGAAATACAAAGGTTCATAAGAGACAACTACAAGCAATTATATGCCAATAATATGGACAACCTGGAAGATATGGACAAATTCTTAGAAAAGTATAACCTTTCAAAAATGAATCAGAGGGAAATAAAAAATACGAACAGATAAACCACAAGCACAGAAATAAAAAGTGTAATCAAAAATCTTCCAACAAACAAAAGCTCAGGTCCAGATGGCTTCACAGGTGAATTCTATCAAAAGTCTAAAGAAGAGCTAACATTTATCCTGGTCAACTCTTTCAGAAAATTGCAGAGGAAGAAAACTCCTAAATGCATTCTACAAGGCCACCATCACCCTGATACCAAAACCAGACAAAAAAAAAGAAAATTATAGGCCAATATCACTGATGAACATAGATGCAAAAATCCTCAACAAAATTGTAGCAAACAGAACCCAACAGCATATTAAAAGGATTATTCATCATGATCAACTGGCTTTATCCCAGGGATGCAAGGATTCTTCAGTATACTCAAAGCAATCAATGTGATCAGTTCAGTTCAGTTACTCAGTCGTGTCCGACTCTTTGTGACCCCATGAATCGCAGCACGCCAGGCCTCTGTCCATCACCAACTCCCGGAGTTCACTCAGATTCACGTCCATCGAGTCAGTGATGCCATCCAGCCATCTCATCCTCGGTCGTCCCCTTCTCCTCTTGCCCTCAATCCCTCCCAGCATCAGAGTCTTTTCCAGTGAGTCAACTCTTCACATGAGGTGGCTGAAGTACTGGAGTTTCAGCCTCAGCATCATTCCTTCCAAAGAAATCCCAGGGCTGATCTCCTTCAGAATGGACTGGTTGGATCTCCTTGCAGTCCAAGGGACTCTCAAGAGTCTTCTCCAACACCACACTTCAAAAGCATCAATTTTTCAGCATTCAGCCTTCTTCACAGTCCAACTCTCACATCCATACATGACCACAGGAAAAACCATAGCCTTGACTAGGCGGACCTTACTCGGCAAAGTAATGTCTCTGCTTTTGAATATGCTATCCAGGTTGGTCATAACTTTTCTTCCAAGGAGTAAGCATCTTTTAATTTCATGGCTGCAGTCACCATCTGCAGTGATTTTGGAGCCCCCAAAAATAAAGTCTGACACTGTTTCCACTGTTTCCATCTATTTCCCATGAAGTGATGGGACCAGTTGCCATGATCCTCGTTTTCTGAATGTTGAGCTTTAAACAAACTTTTTCACTCTCCACTTTCACTTTCATCAAGAGGCTTTTTAGTTCCTCTTCACTTTCTGCCATAAGGGTGGTATCAGCTGCATATCTGAGATTATTGATATTTCTCCCAGCAATCAATGTGATATACCATATTAACAAGCTTAAAGATAAAATCATATGATCATCCTAATAGATGCAGAGAAAGTTTTTTACAAAATTCAAGATCCATTTATGATAAAAACTCTCCAGAAAGTAGGCATACAAGGAAAATACCTCAACATAATAAAGAACATATATGACAAACCCACAGCAAACATTATTCTCAATGGTGAAAAACTGAAAGCATTTCCTCTAAGATCAGGAACAAGACAAGGTGCCACTCTTGCCACTATTATTCCATATAGTTTTGGGAGTTCTAGCCACAGCAATCAGAAAAGAAAAAGAAATAAAATGAATCCAGATTGGAAAAGAAGAAGCAAAACTCTCTTTGCTTGCAGATGGCATGATACTATACATAGAAAACCCTAGAAAACCCTAAAGAGGTCACCAGGAAATTGTTAAGAGCTAATCAAGAAACACAGCAAAATTACAGAATATAAAATTAATACACAGAAATCCCTTGCATCCTTATACACTAACAATGAAAATTCAGAAAGAGAAATTAAGGAAACAATCCCATTCACCACTGCAACAAAAGAATAAAATACCTAGGAATAAACCTATCTAAAATGACAAAAGACCTATAGGCAGAGAACTATCAGACACTGATGAGAGAAATCAAAGACAACACAAACAGATGTAGAGATATACATGTTCTTGGATTGGAAGAATCAATATTGTCAAAATGACTATCCTACCCAAAGCAATCTACAGATGCAATGCAATCCCCATCATACTACCCATGGTATATTTCACAGAACTAGGAGAAAAAATTTCACAATTTGTATGGAAGCATGAAAGGCCCTGAACAGCCAAAACAATCTTGAGAAATGAGAATGATGCCATGATCTTCGTTTTCTGAATGCTGAGCTTTAAGCCAACTTTTTCACTCTCCACTTTCACTTTCATCAAGAGGCTTTTTAGTTCCTCTTCACATTCTGCCATAAGGATGGTGTCATCTGCATATCTGAGGTGATTGATATTTCTCCCAGCAATCTTGATTTCAGCTTGTGCTTCTTCCAGCCCAGGGTTTCTCATGATGTACTCTGCATATAAGTTAAATAAGCAGGGTGACAATATACAGCCTTGACGTACTCCTTTTCCTATTTGGAACCAGTCTGTTGTTCCATGTCCACTTCTAACTGTTGCTTCCTGACCTGCACATACACAATCAAAGGCTTTGGCATAGTCAATAAAGCAGAAATAGATGTTTTTCTGGAACTCGCTTGCTTTTTCCACAACCCAGCAGATGTTGGCAATTTGATCTTTGGTTCCTCTGCCTTTTCGAAAACCAGCTTGAACATCTGAAAGTTCACGGTTCATGAATTGCTGAAGCCTGGCTTGGAGAATTTTGAGCATTACTTTACTAGTATGTGAGATGAGTGCAATTGTGCAGTAGTTTGAGGATTCTTTGGCATTGCCTTTCTTGGGATGTGTCCTTCCCTGGTGGCTCAGAGGTTAAAGCGTGTGCCTCCAATGTGGGAAACCCGGGTTCGATCCCTGGGTTGGGAAGATCCCCTGGAGAAGGAAATGGCAACCCACTCCAGTATTCTTGCCTAAATAAGCAGGGTGACGATATACAGCCTTGACGTACTCCTTTTCCTATTTGGAACCAGTCTGTTGTTCCATGTCCAGTTCTAACTGTTGCTTCCTGACCTGCATATAGGTTTCTCAAGAGGCAGGTCAGGTGGTCTGCTATTTCCATCTCTTTCAGAATTTTCCATAGTTTATTGTGATCCACACAGTCAAAGGCTTTGGCATAGTCAATAAAGCAGAAATAGATGTTTTTCTGGTACTCTCTTGCTTTTTTGATGCAGAGCAGCACTATTTACAATAGCCAGGACATTGAAGCAACCTAAATGTCCATCAACAAAGAAATGGATAAAGAGGATATAGTGGATATAATAATGGAATATTATGACTCAGTCATAGAAAAGAAAAAAAATTGTGTCATTTGCAGAGATGTGGATAGATTTAGATAGACTCTGCTATACAGAGTGACTTCCCTTATCATTCAGTGGGTAAAGAATCTGTCTGCAAGGCAGGAGACCCAGGTTTGATACCTGGGTCAGGAAGATACCCCAGAGAAGGAAATAGCAACCCACTCCTGTATTCTTGCCTGGAGGATCCCATGGACAGAGGAGACTGGCAGGCTACAGTCCATGGGGTCACAAGAGTTGGCCATAACTTATCGACTAGCCCACATGCAGAGTGAAATAAATCAGAAAGAGGAAAACAAATATCATATATTAATGCATACGTGTGGAATATAGAACAATCGTACAAATGAGCCTATTTGCAAAGCAGAAATAGAGACACAAATGTAGAGACAAGTGTATGGACATCAAGGGGGAAAAGAGGAGGTGGGCTGAAGTGGGAGGTTGGGACTGACTTATATACACTGCTGCTGCTGCTGCTGCTGCTGCCACTTCAGTCGTGTCCGACTCTGTGCGACCCCACAGACGGCAGCCCACCAGGCTCCCCCGTCCCTGGGATTCTCCAGGCAAGAACACTGGAGTGGGTTGCCATGTCCTTCTCCAATGCAGGAAAGTGAAAAGTGAAAGGGAAGTCGCTGAGTCATGTCCCTGGGATTCTCGAGGCAAGAGTGCTGCCTTTGCCTTCTCCGCGTATATACACTTCTATGTATAAAATAGATAACTGATGGGAACCTCTTATATAGCACAGTGAACTCTACTCCAGGCTCTGTGGTGACAAACAGGAATATACGTATGCATATAACTGATTCACTTCGCTGTACAGCAAAAAACTAACATAAGACTGTAGATGAACTAAACTTCAATTTTTGGAAAAGGAATTCATCTCTACAGATGAATATATAAGCAAAACACAGAAATGAAATCAAGACTGACTGATCCACTAGGTATAAGAGCCACAATGCCAAGGGCCTAGGCTACTTTTAGGGGCTCAAACAAACGTTTTAATTTTAATGTTTTTAAGTCAGTAAAAATGAATATGATAACATTTAATATATAACGATGAATCCATCCTAGATTATATCCATTTTACTATGAACACAATTGTAAAATAAAGCTTTTTAAGAATTTTATTATGGAGAAAGTGGTGCAAGAAGACAAAAGAACCCATGAAAGTCAGGATGTAGTACTCCCTGAATTCTAGTACTGAGAGGAGGAAAATGACATTAAAGAAGAGGATACAGAGAGAGCTTCTCAACATTTCATGTAATATTTTATTTGCCTGAAAATTTTAAGCAGATGGGGCCAAGTGAGGTTTGATAAAACTCCTTGTGTACTTAAACACTTACTCTGTCTTTGCCATCATTTTAAAAAATAACTCATAATTAAAATGTTAATAAATGATCCTCTTGATCGAATGAATTATTTGCTACTTATCATCAGATTGTTTTAAGGGTAAAGTTTTAGAATGTCCCTTTAAACAAGATGTTAGTTTTGTCTCCGTAAAAATTTTTCATCTCTCAAATGAAAAAACTTTCTTTGGAAAAAAATATTTCATCTCAAGAGAAATATAATTTTAAATTATAGTATTGTTCTTCTAACCCCCCAAAAAATGAAATAATGAATTTTTTGAAAATCATGTTGGTTATGGATTTTTTATAGAGTATTAATATTCCCTAATAAAATCAGTATGGTGACAAAAGGTATGGGATATTTTTGCAAGATTTCCTCATTTTAAAATGTATTATTTTGTTCCAACTCCAGAACTTAATAAAAACAAACTTAGGAATGTAAAAGAGATGAAAAATGTAAAAGTTATTTTAAAATTAAAATCACTGGAAATAAGAATAAAAAACACATAAATCAAGTTGACTGGTACAGGGAGGGCTTTCAGTTCAGCAGTAGTAACAGAACAGATATTTATTTTCCAATATATTGGCTTATTTGAATTAGAGTCTATTTTTCATAGACTGTAAGCTCCACGAAAAGAAGCCTTTTTTTGTTTTGTTTTGATCACTGCTGTATGTTCAGAATCTGAAGCAGTATCTGCCGTGTAAATACTATGTTTTCAATTAATATATGTCAAATGAATCAATCAACTAGGATTGAGCTTCATAAAGAAGACATGGTTCAAGCCATGAAATTGTTATTGACAGGAATAATTTTTTCTGCCCATATACATTCCTTCTTGACTATTCTCATGAAAGATTAAAACAGGAGAATTATCTATATGTTTCTAATCAGTGCAAAACATCTGGCAACCTTGATTGTATTAGAAGTGAACATTTGAAGGACCTTAAAAGACAGACATCGGGGATATTCAATGAAGAAACTGGAAGAACAAACCTCACGGGAAGAACAGACGTAAGTACATTCTTAGAGCTACTTCTCAGAAGACAGCTCACAATGCAGATGGTTATGCAAAAAGTGCAGTCCACAGATGGTATTAAGGCCACGACACCAGTGCAGAGAAACGGCTGGATAATATAGGCACTTTCAGAACTGGACATTCCAGTTTAAAAAAAAAAAGAAAAATGGGTATCTGTGACCTACAGCATATTCTAAATATCCGGTGGGGTTTTTGTTTGTTTTGTATTTTCTTTTTGTATTTAAAATACATTAGACAGAAATAAAGATCAGTCTTTTCTCAACATTGCGCTAGATTAGTAGCAAGATGAATGATGCCTAAGTGTGTGTTTGGCAGCAAATGAGGAAGAGGCTGGGAAAAAAAATTAAAAAAGAAGGAGTGGTGAACATCTGGGGTGGTTTCTTTTCTGTGAAAAGGAAAAAGGTCATATCCCACCCAGTGAGAAGAAGTGACCCCCTCAAAAATGTAAGTGATCTTGCCTGACCTGTGACGCGAGCAAGAGGATGACCTCGGCTGCTTCACTTCAATGTGTGTTTCTTGTTAGAAAAAAAAAGAAAAAAAGCACAAGAGTTGTGCTCTGTCGTAAAAGAATGTGAGGGGTAGGAAGGTGCTGAAAAGCAGAAGAAAGAAGTGGAGCGTGGGGAACTTGATGCAAGCTATGGAAAAAATGGAATACTAAGTCAGATCCATCTTTTAAAAATATGAAGTAAAAAAGATAAAAGAAATATGTGTATATGGCACAATACACAATTCCAATACTCAAAGAAATATGCACACAGACACACAGAGCTTCTTTTTGTTCTTTGTTTAATTGTGGGAATCTTTTCTTTTCCTGATAATGCCTCCTGCTTAACATGAAAATAATGATCTTTTACCTGAAAGGGACAGAGGTCATGGGCATGTCCCTAATAGCTCAAAATATCAAACACTATTTTCTATGAACTCCCAGAGTCCAAGTCTAAAACAAAAATAGGTTCGTTCAACTTTCAGTCCTTTCACAAATAACAATACCAAACCAACACCCATATCCTAGGTTTAACAATACTATCCTCAGAATTTTTTTATTCTGTAAAACAAGTGAGCTCTTTGCTCAAAGTAGCTAAAAAATCCCCACAATATATACTAAAGAAAACTTAAATGGCTCGACTTACGTAAACTCCTAACATTTGTTTCATCTTTAAAGTTTCTTTCATCCCTTTCTCCTCTCCAGCCCTCTCTACTCCCTCAATCCCCTTGAGGACTCCTCCACTGAGTCCCATTTATTTAAGTAAGAATGCACCCAGCGAGCGCTGTGGAAGTGAATGCTGGATGGAGGCACACGGCCAAACCAGGACAGAAACACTGGGTAAAATATTAAATCTACTGGTATAAGGACAGCCAAACAATTTTGACTTCTCAATTAAACAGTGGTGATTCAGTGTTTGTAAATATAGGGGAGATTTTACAACAGAAGGATTGGGTTTTTTCCAATTATTTTATAATAAAAATCTTACTTATTCAGATACTACTTATGAGTCAAAGATTCTGTTTATCTATTTCAAAAGCCCATGACTGAAACTTTACTGGGCCATGATTTTTAATAGTCCAGTGAATCCAAAGAAACAGAAATTTTCATTTTTTAGGATGCTGCCTACAGGAACTGAGATGAAACTATTTATCAAGTTATTCAAATAGAACTGAGAAGTGTGATGTCTTCTCCCATCCCCCCAAATATTCTTATGGAAATATGAGGCACTGTTCCTCTTTCACTTACACAAAGCACCAACATTTAATAAGAAAGTCAACTCTGGCCAATGATTTAGCTAAACCCTGGGAAGCACACTGGATAACAATTTCCTCTCTCTTTCCCTTTTCCTCTGGGATTCCCTCCTGAAATCTTGAGGCAGTGAGCCAGCTGACATTCAGTAGTGTAAAAGAAATGCAATATTAAAAGTAGAGAATTGTTTTGAAACATACACATTTTTACTAAGATGTTCCTGTCTCGTGACACGTGGTTACACCTATCTTAAGCAATTATTCATCATCTCATCATGGATGTTCTGCCACATTCTTTCTTTCTCTTTCCTTTTTCTCCTTATGCTCCTGCTGTTCTCCACGAGAGGGCAGCCAGGGGCAAGGAGAAGGCAATTCTGTTAGCAACTCTGGTTTAGAAAAAGCAATTTGATAGGACAGGAAGTAAACATTATTGTCTAAATCCAGATTTGAGGATTATCTGCAGATTTGTTTTTCCTATTCTTCCATAGCCCTAACTCTCTTTGATATCTCCCCCAGTGGGGACTGACATTTATTGAAGTAAATTGAAGTATTTTCTGTGTGTTTGGGTTCCCTAGTGAAACATGAATGACCAAAGTTCAAGTTGCATCAGCTTCTTCTCACCTGGCAAGGTGGCTGACTGTGCCACTTGTTAAATCTTGTGATTTTATAGTTAGTTCCTTTGACGCAGACTCTTACAGTAAATAATTCTTAATAATAATTCCCAATTTTATTTTCAGGAAAATTGCTTCAAAACTATATTCCCGTATACACGATCTGGATTATACATATATGATTTAGAATTTGAAATGGTGATCTGGATTTTACTTTAGATATGTTCATTTACTGGCATACCTTAGTTATATATAATAACTTAATTTTTCCACTGTGCTATTGTAAAACAGTGACTGTAGTTCTAGATAAATCATATAGAAGATTCTATGAATTACACTTGATTTCCTTTATAAAAAAATACTAAAAATGTCTAATACACATATAATACCCCACCATGGTACTATGGGTACATGGATGGGCTGTAAGAACAAGTCTTTTTTTTTTTTTAAGATTTTTTTTCACCTTAAAATTCTGAGTGACAAAAATTTTAAAGCAGCAACAATCAAAAATCTGCATATATCTTCTTTTTCTAGAAATTCATAATAAAATAATCATTGTGAAAAGTAGAAAAAAACTGTAACTTTTGATAAAACCAAGTTGCTAAAAATAATCAGAAAGGTACTTGAATTCATCCCTTAATATTGCTTTAATTAACTTACTTCCATTACTCATTCTACATTTTCTTTTATATCATATTATACTCATCTTAAATGGAACAAAAATCTTTTGATATGCACTGACATTGACTTCATTAAAATACAAAGTTTTGACAGGGAAGGATTTTCTTATTCCATACTAATAAATGGAGGGTTTTGAATTTCAATGGCCAAAAGGAAGTTAAATTTTAGTTATACGAATCCAGCGTAACTTCATTCATGGATCAAAAAAGACCTCTTGGGGCTTACAAAATCTTTATTATTTTCAAGCTACAAGAAATAGTTTGGTAGAGAGCTGGATAATGGAAAACATATTCTGTTCCGACCAGTCCACTTTGGGGTGCTTTCCAGCTGTGAGACAGTCTCTCAAACTTACAAGTTCTCCAAAATTCTCCTTGGCCAAGAGCCCAAATTTACTTATAACAGAATATGACTGTGTAAAAAAAAAAAGTCACAAAATATTGCAATTTTTGTTACCTTGCTAAAAAGTTAAAATGATTTATGACACTGTTAAGGGTTGCTAATGCTTCAAATGGTTAGATCTTAATGTTTAGAATTAGCACAATTTAATTTTTCACCTACTATTTTAGATCATATTAATTCTTGTAGGCAGAAAAGTATGTTCCCAAACTACAACAGTGCCACATTAGAAAAGGGCTAATGGAAATACATGTCATACATTTGATGTGTAAAATATTATTAAGATAAGTTATAATCACCACAACAAAGATAATGAATATTCTNTGTTAAGGATTGCTAATGCTTCAAATGGTTAGATCTTAATGTTTAGAATTAGCACAATTTAATTTTTCACCTACTATTTTAGATCATATTAATTCTTGTAGGCAGAAAAGTATGTTCCCAAACTACAACAGTGCCACATTAGAAAAGGGCTAATGGAAATACATGTCATACATTTGATGTGTAAAATATTATTAAGATAAGTTATAATCACCACAACAAAGATAATGAATATTCTTTATATAAAACAGTTCACCATTTCTAAATGTATAAGTTACAATTATGAGAAATAAAAGGCACTAAAGCGTGTCAAATTTGGGCGAGTTTTGACATTAAAAGCTACATAAATGTCCACATTTAAACTTATTCAAACATGAAACAATGATAAAGTAACTTCAAAGGAAAAATATAATAATTTCAGTTTGTAATTACACACTTCTTTCATTCATTACTAATAAGACAAACCAACCAGTAATGATGACGAGATACATATATTACACTATCTAAATGTCTAGTCTTGTACCCTAACTCTAGTAATCTTGTGAAGAATAAAGACACAATTTATATTCCATCACAATGGATTGTTTTGGGATCCTAAAATTTAGGAATTCTTCTCTGACATGACTTGTCTTCAAACTGAACCCATTCATTTGGAGAAAACTGAATCACCCATTTTATCATATGGTGAAAAACTAAAACAGGTATACACTTTTGCTTACAGATATAATCGAAAATCTAAAAGTGATAGTGACAGTTTCTGATATAAGACTGTTTTCTTAGTTGGACAAAAAAATTTTAAATCTGATGCAATATGACTTTAATTTACTTGTTTTGAAAACTAATGTGGATGTCTTAAAATCATTAATTTATATTAGACTTTTTTTTTCTTATGATGCCTACAAGAAGGAGACATTGTAATTATCTAATCATGTAATTGCATCAAACTGAGGGACAATAAAACATGTCCCAAGGTGAATGCTTCTATGCAGCTGGTTGCAATTACCACCTTCAAACTGACACCTAAATCTATACCTCCAGTCCTGAGGTATAGATTTTCTTGAGTTTCAGACTTAAACTGCGATTCAGGTATGTCATAGGTACCTCAGTATAAACATGCCAACAAGTAAACTCAGTATTTTTCCCTTCAAATGTTTGCCTTTTCCCAGGTCCTTAGCTCAGTGACAGTAAGAACTTACCACTTCTAAAATTCAAGAGGCTATGCAAGACTCCTCATGTATCCCCCACTTCTGACTAGTTAGTAAACAAGCCAGAGAGACTCTCTTTTAAAGCTGTCTCTAGTCAATACTCGGGGAAGGCAATGGCACCCCACCCCAGTACTCTTGCCTGGAAATCCTTGCCTGGTGGGCTGCAGTCCATGGGGTCGCTAACAGTCGGACAGACTGAGCGACTTCACTTTCACTTTTCTCTTTCATGCATTGGAGAAGGAAATGGCAACCCACTCCAGTGTTCTTGCCTGGAGAATCCCAGGGACGGGGGAGCCTGGTGGGCTGCCGTCTATGGGGTTACACAGAGTCGGACATGACTGAAGTGACTTAGCAGCAGCAGCAGCTAGTCAATACTATTTATTCCCAATGCCTAATGCTTCAGCCTACCTTAATTCCTACCTTCTAAATATCTAGAATTTCCCCACAAGACCCCATGCCTTCAGCCTTGCTTGCTGCTTTTCTTGCTGCTTCCCTCCTGCTCTCCATCCATCACCCACAAGATATGAGGAGAATCTTCCAAAAGAGCAAGTCTACTCGTGTCACTGCTCCAGTTAAATTTCATTTCTTCTTGTTATCTACAGAGTAGGATAAATTCTGCTTATCGTGTTATGTATGTCCTCAACTCATCATATCCCATTCACTCCTCACACACGCACCCACTGCTTCAACAGCTAGGACATGGAAGCAACCTAGATATGCATCAGCAGATGAATGGGGAAGGAAGTTGTGGTACATACACACAACGGAGTATTACTCAGCTACAAAAAGGAACACGTTTGAGTCCGTTCTAACGAGGTGGATGAACCGAGAGCCTATTATACAGAGGGAAGTAAGTCTGAAAGACAAATATTGTATATTAACACATATATATGGGATCTAGAAACGTGGTATCAAGGAAACTACATGCAAGGCAGCAAAGTAGACACAGACATAAAGAGCAGACTTTTGGGCTCAGTGGGAGAGGCAGAGGGTGGGGTGATTTGAGAGAGCAGCATTGAAACACATACATTACCATATGTGAAACAGATAACCAGTGTGAGTGTGATATATGACACAGGGCACCCAAAGTCCATGCTCTATGACAACTTGGAGGGATGGAGTGGGGAGAGAGGTAGGAGGAGGATCCAGGATGGAGGGGAGACACATGTATGCCGATGGGAGATTCATACTCATGTATGACAAAAACCATCACAATATTGTAAAGTAATTATCCCCCAATTAAAATTAATTAATCTAAAAAATGCATTACTCCCTGAATATACAAAAATTGTATAACTTTGCACATGCTTTCTTCCTATTTAAAAATGTGTTCTCTTTCACTTCTTCTGCTCAATTTATTCTCATTTTTCTTCTATAAGCCTTTGACCAAGTTTACCTCATTTGAGAAGTCTTTTCTGAACTACCAGTCAAGATTGGAAGGAAGGAAGGAAGTGAAGTCGCTCAGTCATGTCCAACTCTTTGCGACCTCATGGACTGTAGCCTTCCAGGCTCCTCTGTCCACGGGATTTTCCAGGCAAAAACACTGGAGTGGGTTGCCATTTCCTTCTCCAGTCAAGACTGGACATATCTTCTATTCCAGTCCTGCAGCATTCTCTTAATATCTCCCTAAATCCTAGAGTTCTTCACCCTGCATAATAGTTGTTTCTTCATTTACATGTATCAATGTACCATAAGCTTCTTAAGGGTAAAGCTGATATCTTTAAATGCATTTTCACCAGAACTTTTTATAACTCAATATATTATAAATCATAACTAAAAATGCTAAACAAAATCAAAAAAATACTTCTTGGGTAAGCAAAGCTCTTGATATTCCTGTATCTGTTGATAATCATATTATTACATCACATATGAGAATATAATAAACATGATATGCTTTATCATTTATAGAGGATTTCACATAACTCTTGGAAACAGGAGATTCTTTCTATAAACACTTTGCAGATAAAGAAACAAAGTTTCACATTATTTAAGTAATTTACCCAAAGTCCTTCAGCCAGTGTATCGTAAAATCTGTATTTAACCCAATTTTCATCCAATTTCAAAAATCACTGTCTTGCAGTTGGTCACAGAGAGTGACTGGCTTAAATTCACAACTTAAAAGCTTACCATTTCTTAATATTAAGCAGCTTTACTATGCATTCCATTATCCCAGATACTGGACTGGAATCACGGGCTGAAACAGCCACATCCAGCAAAATAGTCCATCAGCAGCATTCCCTGAAGCAGCTATTTGTCAAGTACTCAGGATAGAAGAGACACAGTCTATTCTAGAAAGGCAAGCTTTACTAAAAATCCTTAGGGGAAACACGTTAATTGCAACTGCAGGCACACATTATAAAGAATTATCATTACCCTCCCTGAGCTGTTTTACAGCTCAGCAAGATGAGAAGAGCCAACATTTTTTCCATAGGAGAACATCTCCAAATTTTGGAGTAGGTACTAGCAAAAGATGATCAGCAGAGGGGAAATACTTGATACTCTCTTAACATCTCTGTAATAGTGATGATCTTCAACAATATTAAAGAGCTATAAAATAAAGTTTGTGGATTACAGGGAACAAAGACAACTTTAAGGGGCATTGTCCCAGCCACAATGAGAGGTACCTTTTTTTACAGCTCCTCTTCCCCAGCGTAAGATCTCATCTAGCCAGTCTAAATCAGGTATTGTTTCTACTGACAAAGAGCTATAAAATAAAGTTTGTGGATTACAGGGAACAAAGACAACTTTAAGAGGCATTGTCCCAGCCACAATGAGAGGTACCTTTTTTTACAGCTCCTCTTCCCCAGCGTAAGGTCTCATCTAGCCAGTCTAAATCAGGTATTGTTTCTACTGAATTTTAAAAATAAATCATATTCAAAATGTTAGAGGAGGGTCTTTTCATTACTATAAGTTATGATAATATTCTGTGAGCATATGCATGGGTATATAGGTTTTTATGTATATAGCTTCTCTAAAATAGAATGTTAAAGAGAGAAGGACCTTAGTTATTATATTTATTATTTACCATNTTCATTACTATAAATTATGATAATATTCTGTGAGCATATGCATGGGTATATAGGTTTTTATGTATATAGCTTCTCTAAAATAGAATGTTAAAGAGAGAAGGACCTTAGTTATTATATTTATTATTTACCATTTTAGAGATACTATGAAGAAGACCAAGAAGGACTCACTGACTTGCCTGAGGCCCCTCAGTAAATGATCATCATTCTATTTGATAAACAGCCTTCCCTATATTTAATAGCCATTGTCACACATTGAAAAGTATACTTGACTCCAGGATCAGTAATGAGGTTTAATTCTCCCAATCCCACTTTTGCAGGTTTCCAAATTAATGCTAAATAAATCTACATTCCTTTAACTTCATATAAATTTTATGATGAAACACATATATCATATGCTGTCTGGAAGGAAATCTTTGCTCATCATGACTTGTCATAAGATCCTGCCCTCAAGGTCCTCACATGGTCGGTGCCAGTCCTTTTAGGATTAGCAGCTGCTGTGAGCAGACACATAGCAGGAACACTGAGTAACTTGGCACACTTTAAATAGATCGAGTTTGGTTTTAATTTAAAGAATAATTTGATTCAGCAATGTTATTTAAACAAATGTAAAACCTCTCACAAAAAATACATAGGAAGTAAGTGGTCAAAGCTGTGGTTATTTAGGTTTTTATTTGCTAAAAAATCAAGATAATACTTTTAGCAAAAATTTCCATTCCTTTCTTAGCTATAATTTTGGAGGAAGGGACCAGTTAAAATTTCAGTTTCTATCACTTTGCCAGAAATAAGCATATTTGGTAACCATTTGAAATATTTTTGTCTTTTAGCCTCAAATCAACAAGGATTTAAGGTAGAGACCATCAGTCACTAATATTATAACGAACTGGTATAGACAAAATGCCCTTATTTTCCTTAGTATCATGTTATTTCACTATAATATTGCTTTAATTAAGTCATGTGTAAAGTAACCAGGAATATGGAGATAGTACCCTTGTTTTATTTTTAATATTTACGCCATTTATAAAAAAATTGAGAGCTTCTTTTTCTGGGAAGATAAAGGATATTATTTTCTATTACTGTTGTTATAAATTAGCACAAATCTAGTTGTTTAGAATAACGCAGATTAATGATCTTACAGTTATGGAGGTCAGAGGTCTGAACTGGGTCTTGCTGTTCTAAAATCAAATATCTTGGCTGGGCTGCTTTCCTCTCTGGAGGCTCTAAGGGAGAATCCGTTTCCTTGCTTTTTCCAGCTTCTAGAGGCTGCCCACATTCTTTGGCTCAAAGCCCTCTTCCATCTTCAAAGCCAGTAACAACCAGTTGAATGCTTCTCACATCACCTCACTGAGACTCCCCTGCCTCCTTTCACTTTATAAAGCCCCTGTGATTACACTGGGCCCACCCAGAGAACTCAGGCTAATGTCCCCATTGCAATGTCAAATGATTAATAACATTAATTCCATGTGCAACTTCAATTTCTCCTTGCCATAGCATATATCTTATTCATAGGTTCATGAAATTGAAGGACTTGCTACCTTGGAAGAAAAGCTATTAATATACCTACACAGTATATTAAAAAGCAGAGACATCACTTTTCCAACTAAGGTCCATATAGTCAAAGCTATGGTTTTTCCAGTAATTAAGTATGGATGTGAGAGTTGGACTATAAAGAAAGCTGAGTGCCAAAGAACTGATGCTTTCAAACTGTGGTGCTGGAGAAGACTCGTGAGAGTCCCTTGGACAGCTTGGAGATCAAATCAGTCAATCCTAAAGGAAATCAACCCTGAATGTCATTGGAAGGACTGATGCTGAGGCTGAAGCACCAATACNGAGTTGGACTATAAAGAAAGCTGAGTGCCAAAGAACTGATGCTTTCAAACTGTGGTGCTGGAGAAGACTCGTGAGAGTCCCTTGGACAGCTTGGAGATCAAATCAGTCAATCCTAAAGGAAATCAACCCTGAATGTCATTGGAAGGACTGATGCTGAGGCTGAAGCACCAATACTTTAGTCATCTGAGGCAAAGAGTCAACTCACTGGAAAAGACCCAACTCATTGGAAAA
Organism: Oreotragus oreotragus; assembly: GCA_006410675.1. Taxonomy (NCBI): domain Eukaryota; kingdom Metazoa; phylum Chordata; class Mammalia; order Artiodactyla; family Bovidae; genus Oreotragus; species Oreotragus oreotragus. Next base: position 391,710 of record SJYX01010428.1, on the reverse strand, counting down.
GACCCTGAAACGCTGGGAAAGATTGAAGGCAATAGGAGAAGAGGGTAGCAGAGGATGAGATGATTAGATAGCATTACTGACTCAATGGACATGAATGTGAGCAAACTCTGGGAGATAATGGAGAATAGAGGAGCCTGGCATGCTGGGGTCCATGGGGTAGCAAAGAGTCAGACACAACTTAGCGACCAAACAACAATTCATAGGTTCTGGAAATTGGGACATGGTCATATTTAGGGAGCTATTAACCTGCCTACAACACAAAGTTCAACAACCCTGCCACTAAAAGCAATTATGTGCTCTCTCTCTCTCTTTCTCTCTATTATATATATATATGTGTGTATATATATATACACACACACACACATATGTATTTTTTTTTTATTCCTCGGTGGTTCAGATGGTAAAGAATCTGCCCACAATATAGGAGACCTGGGTTCAATCCCTGTGTGGGGAAGATCCCCTGGAGAAATGAATGGCTACCCACTCCAGTATTCTTGTACAATAATTTTTTTAAGTATTGAAAAGCGAATGAAAGAAGCAGAGAACCTCAAATTCAAGAATTTGGGGCTGAAACATCTGCAATGTATGAAACATGACTGTTTTTTGACATCCTCATTTGGGTGAAAGGGAAATAAATGAAAATCCAAGAACCATGCAAGGTGAGGAATTTAACAAAAAACCAAGTGACCACATCTACCTTTCTACACCAAAACACCAGAAAGAAATTTGCTTAGGCCCTGAGCAGAGGTGAGAAGAAAAGTTTTTTTTCTCTTTCTCTTTCAAGAAGGTACAATCACAAGCCAACCTGTGCTCAGATAGGCAGCAAAGTATGTACATAACAGGGGACCAAAAAACTTGTCTGGTTGAAACTCCAGACCTAGACAAACTAACCACTGTATAGTCAAAGGAGACAGAAATTCTCTCTGGAGGAAATAATTCATTTTAGGCCTTAAGTATCTCTCTCTCTCTCTCTCTCTCTATATATATATATATATATATATACATACATATTTATATTTAAAGGTGGTGACCAACATATATGAAAAGCAATTAAGTTTGCAAGAAAACAAAGCATCATAAGTAGAAATAAACACAAATAATAGAAAGTTGAAACAGACCTGTTGAAATTACCAGACAGATATTCTAAAAGAATATCTCCTTTTGCCACATTGAAAAAAAATAAAAGATATGTTTGGAAATATTTTCAGGAAATAAACTATACAGTAATACATTTTAAGAAAACAGAATTCCTGATAATAAAAAAATACAATTACTAGAATTTTTAAGCTCAGCAGATGGGTTTAATATCAGATTATAAAATCAAATGAGATACACATGGAGAAAGGGTTTGTAAACTGTTAAGAACATTTTATCTAAATGTAGTACTGGGAGAAAAACTATTTTTTTTTTGAGAGAGAGAATTTAAAAGACGTGGAAAACTGTGAGAAGGTCTAACATATGTTTAATCAGAATTCCAAAAAGAAAGGAAGGGAGAGTTGAGTAGAGGCAGTATTTGAGTTGAAGGGATGAAGGCTGGAGATTTTCTATGTGCTCAGTTGCTCAGCTGTATTCAACTCTTTGACACTCCGTGGATCTAGCCTGCTAGGCCTTCTGTCCATGGGATTTTTTAGGTAAGAATACTGACCCAGGGGATCTTCCCGACACAGAGATTGAACCCTCATCTCCTGGGTCTCTTGCATTGACAGGAGGATTCTTTATCACTAGCACCACCTTTTCTAGCACTGATATAAAACACAATTTCTTAGTTTCATGAAGTCGATGAATGCAAAGCACAATAAATAAAAAGAAAGCCAGGCTTAGACATATCACACACACATACTCAGTGGTGTCTGTCTCCTTGCTTCCCCATAGACTGTAACCGCCAAGCTACTCTGTCCATGGGATTTTCCTGGCAAGAATACTGGAGTGGGCTCCCATTTCCTCCTCCAGGGGATCTTCCTGACCCAGGTGTTGAACCTGAGTCTCCTAAATCTCTTGCCTTGGCAGGCAGATTCTTTACCACTGCACTACCTGGGAAGCCCAGATAGATGTATTTTAATATTTTTATGATATATCATATTAAAACTGTAAAACAATCTGTTTAAAGTTTTAGGGCAGGTAAGAATAAAGGCACGTTGCCTTCAAATAATTGACAGTTTAAATGAGAACTGATCTCTCAAGAATAGTCACGGAAGTCCTAAGACATCCAAATATACCTTTAGTGTACTGGAAGTAAATAGCTGCCAACCTAGAATTCTTGGGGGGAAGGGTAGGAAAGATATTTCAAGAAAGGAGCTGTGAATTGAAATGTTTTCAGACAAATAAAAACTTGGAGAGTCCACTGCTAGCCAACAGTCCCTGTAGGAAATTCTTTTGAAATTTATCAGAAGAAGTGCAATAGAGGTAGGTCAGAGATGCAGAAAAAACACAGAGAAGGAGGTAGTTAATGTGCGGGAATGTCGATATGAGCATTCACTATGTAACAAAATTATGATCGAGGTCTTAAGGGGTTAAAAAGGAAAAACAGCTTTAGGTGAACAGAGAAAGCCCTTTTATGAATTTGTCTTTTTTCATGGCAATAAAGGCATGTTTCTCACTGATCCCATGTAATAATAGTTTTAATAAAAATAAATCCTCCCTCACTGACTTTCTGTTCATTGTATTGCACACATACTGCTAAACATTTCACAGTTACCACCTCAGTCCTATGAGGTAACTACTATTAAACAAATTGATCAATAAGGAAACAAAATAGGGAGTTTACATAATATTTAAATATCCAAAACTACTAAGCAACTGTATCCAGATTTATCTTAGTTTTGTCAGTAAGTTTCAAAAAACCCACATCCTAACAGTTAGGTTTCCTGAAAAGAATTGGAAATTTTTACTAACAGATATGCCTATATTTTGGAGAGTGAAAGGATTTTAGGTTGTGATAAACACAAAATTTTTCTCAATAAAGTAACTTTTCTGAACTCAAACATAAAAAGAAAAATAATAAAAAACAGTAATGTCATAGTAATATAGTGATATAACTCCCAGACAGAATAATTTATTTTGTTCAGTAACTTAGGAAAATAGGCAAAAAAGAAAACCTGGTAAAATATGCATGTTTAAAGTTTGTAAATGTTGACTTTATATACCTAAATCTAAAATTAAAATAACTACATAGTACTATAAATCAAATTTTATCCTTCAAATATTTAATGAAATTTCTTTCATATTTAGATTAATCTGAGGGCTTTTCACCCAGTTCATTGGAATATAATTTAATTACTTTTATTGGTTTATTCTTTTTTTAATCTTTTATTTTTATATTGAAGTATAGCTGATTAACAATGTTGTGATAATTTTGGGTGGACAGCAAAGGGGCTCAGCTCTACATGTACATGTATCTATCTTGCCTTGGTTTATTCTTGATGTTATTTATGATATCAAGAAACAGCATATAAATATTCAAAAAATATACTGCAGTATGTTGGGGGGAAAAAGATGTTCATACCGTAATCTCTGGGACTGTGAGTACATTGCCTGTCAGGACAAAAGGGACTCTGCAGATACTATTTAATTATAAAGCTTAAGATAGGAAAATCATGCTGAATTATCCAGAAAGACCCAATCTAATCACCTGAGTCCTTAAAAGCAGTAAAATTTCTCTGGTTAGAGGCAAAAGAGGAGAAAAAATGTGTAGCAGAAGAGGAAATCAGGGATTTTAAGCTAGAGAAGGCTTTAGTGTGTCACTGAAAGTGCTGCCCTCAGTATGCCAGCAAACTTGGAAAACTCAGCAGAGGCCACAGGACTGGAAAGGTCAGTTTTCCTTCCAATCCCAAAGAAAGGCAATGCCAAAGAGTGCTCAAACCACCACGCAACTGCACTCATCTCACACGCTAGTAAAGTAATGCTCAAAATTCTCCAAGCCAGGCTTCAGCTATACATGAACTGTGAACTTTCTGATGTTCAAGCTGGTTTTAGAAAAGGCAGAGGAGCCAGAGATCAAATTGCCAACATTCGCTGGATCATGGAAAAAGCAAAAGAGTTCCAGAAAAACATCTATTTCTGCTTTATGGACTATGCCAAAGCCTTTGACTGTGTGGATCACAATCAACTGTGGAAAATTCTGAAAGAGATGGGAATACCAGACCACCTGACCTGCCTCTTGAGAAATCTGTATGCAGGTCAGGAAGCAACAGTTAGAACTGGACATGGAACAACAGAATGGTTTCAAATAGGAAAAGGAGTACATCAAGGCTGTATATTGTCACCCTGCTTATTTAACTATGCAGAGTACATCATGAGAAATGCTGGACAGGAGGAAACACAGGCTAGAATCAAGATTGTCGGGAGAAATATCAATAACCTCAGATATGCAGATGACACCACCCTTATGGCAGAAAGTGAAGAGGAACTAAAAGCCTCTTAATGAAAGTGAAAGAGGAGAGTGAAGAAGTTGGCTTAAAGCTCAACATTGAGAAAACGAAGATCATGGCATCTGGCCCCATCACTTTGTGGCAAATACATGGGGAAACAGTGGAAACAGTGTCAGACTTTATTTTTTGGGGCTCCAAAATCACTGCAGATGGTGACTGCAGCCATGAAATTAAAAGATGCTTACTCCTTGGAAGAAAAGTTATGACCAACCTAGGTAGCATAGTGAAAAGCAGAGACATTACTTTGCCCACAAAGGTCCGTCTAGTCAAGGCTATGGTTTTTCCTGTGGTCATGTATGGATGTGAGAGTTGGACTGTGAAGAAAGCTGAGCCCCAAAGAATTGATGCTTCTGAACTGTGGTGTTGGAGAAGACTCTTGAGAGTCCCTTGGATTGCATGGAGATCCAACCAGTCCATTCTGAAGGAGATCAGCCCTGGGATTTCTTTGGAAGGAATGATGTAAAGCTGAAACTCCAGTACTTTGGCCACCTCATGCGAAGAGCTGACTCATTGGAAAAGACTCTGATCCTGGGAGGGATTGGGGGCAGGAGGAGAAGGGGACGACCGAGGATGAGATGGCTGGATGGCATCACGGACTTGATGGATGTGAGTCTGAGTGAACTCCGGGATTTGGTGATGGACAGGGAGGCCTGGCGTGCTGCGATTCATGGGGTTGCAAAGAGTTGGACACGACTGAGCGACTGAACTGAACTGAACCGATGCCTATTCATTCACAAAAGAACTTACATGTTTATGAACTTTGGGCTTTACAGTGTCCTTAAGAACATGTAGAAGTACTGTAGTGTATTTCTAACAAGAATAGTTTCTGTTTTATTATTCATATCTTGCTGATTAAAAAAAAGTTTTATTATGGATAATTTCAAACATAAAAGAAGAGAGGGCAATATAAAGAATCTCCATATACTTCTCTCTCAACCTTAATAATTATTAACCATGGACAATCAATAACCTTGCATATTTTGAAACAAATCCTAGACATCATATCATTTTAACTATATATAGTCAGTGTAATTATGTATATTCAGTATAAAAGGCTTTATTTAATTCCAGTATTCAATTATCCTCAATTGTCTCATAATGTTTTAAACATTTATTTATTTACGGCAAGATCCAAACAAGGTCCACACACTGCATGCCGTCACGGTCTCTTATGTCTCTTTTATAGATTTCTCTTTCTTCTTTTTATTTTTCTTGTATTTTATTTACTGGAAAATCTATGTCATCTATCCTGTAGACTTTTCCACGTTCTGACCTTTGCTGACCTTCATCTAATCATTTAGCTTGTTCCGCTAACCACTGTTGATTCCTGCAGTCTCTTTTTTTTTTTTGTCTGTTTAACAGAGTAAACAGCTAAACATATAAATACAATTTAATAGAGCCCTCAGTTCAGTTCAGTTCAGTTGCTCAGTCATGTCCAACTCTTTGCGCTACTAAAAGCAAAACCAATAGGTAATAAGAGTTTAATGGCAGGAGGCAGTCTTTATTTTTAATGATTCTAAAGCTCACCTGTGAAATCTAAATCTTGAATGTTCTATTGAATGAACAACACTGCCTCCACCCCACCATCTAACTAGACATTTATTTACAGATGACTGACCACTTGTCTCGAAAATCTTTATTTAAGCAAAGATAAACATTAACACACATAGAGCATTAATTTGTCTCTGCTTCTGTGTCCCACTCCTGTGTTTCTAATTTCTTTTTGCTTACCAGACAATGCCTGGTACTCTGGGATCGGTGATATGCTAATCGGTTCCCCATTCACTGTGGGATTGAGGTCAGCCCTCAGGGAATAGGCTTTCAACTGAGTAGGCATATTGAATGGCTGATTTATTTCCATTCAGGCCTCTGTAGAGAAGACAGACAGTGGACTCTCCCCTGGGAGACGGTGGGCCTGATTCTAGCCAGCATTTGATACACTCACAGCTAAGAACTCTTGCAAACAAAGAGGGAGGGTGTGGTGCTGTATTCAGAGCAGATTGTTGGAGTTTATTAATCAGATAAACCATTCATCACCTGACAAATTGGAAGCTCCTGTGAGTGAATGCTCAATGGTACCATGATTGTTTTTTTAGCTTTGGCCTTTTGGGTGATAGTAGTGTTGACTTCCGGAGAAGGCAATGGCACCCCACTCCAGTACTCTTGCCTGGAAAAATCCCACGGACGGAGGAGCCTGGTGGGCTACAGTCCATGGGGTCGCTAAGAGTCGGACATGACTGAGCAACTTCATTTTCACTTTTCACTTTCATGCATTGGAGAAGGAAATGGCAACCCACTCCAGTGTTCTTGCCTGGAGAATCCCAGGGACAGGGGAGCCTGGTGAGCTGCTGTCTATGGGGTCGCACAGGGTTGGACACGACTGAACTGAATTAGCAGCAGCAGCAGCAGCAGCATTGACTTCTACCACTCATTTGGCTTCAAAACTCTTTAAAGAACTTAAAAGCCTCTCCAAACTATTACCTAAGGCAGATATATGCTACTCAGCTAAATACATCTTTAAACTATCTTTGTTATGAATAATTCCTGTAAACTGACTTTGTTATAAATACTTTCCTGTTGCATGTAGCTTCAGATCTATTTTATCTTTTTGGAGAGTACAGTTATTTTTATTGCATCTAAGTTCCAGTTTCTAACAAATAAATTTGCAAGCAGAAAGAAGCTTAAAGAAATAAAAACCCAGAACCATTTTGGGTTTGAATGTCAGCTTTTGAAGGAAAATATTGATGTAATCAGAAGCAGAAATTGGTGAACACTGCTGGACCCACAGGGACATCAGAAGGTTGTCACTCAGTCTAAAACCCTTGTGAAAAGTTGATGAAATTTGCTCTACAATTGAAAATCAGCATGCCCCCATGCCCTTAAATATTGGATCAGAAAGCTTGGGAGGAGGGGCATAATAATATAACTTTAGGGCTTCCCTGGTGGCTCAGATGGTCAAGAATCCACCTGCAATGCGGGAGAACTGGGTTCGGGAAGATCCCCCGGAGGAGAGCATGGCAACCCACTCCAGTATTCTTGCCTGGAGAATCCCCATGGACAGAGGAGCCTGGTGGGAGACAGTCCATGGGTTGCAGAGTCGGACACGACTGAGCAACTAAGTACAAGGGGGTGTGTGTGAGCTTAGTCACTCGGTTGTGTCCGACTCTGCGACCCCATGGACTTGCAGCCTGCCAGTCTCCTCTGTCCATGGGGATTCTCCAGCCAAGAATACTGAAGTGGGTTGCCATGCTCTCTTCCAGGATATAACCTCTAACCTTCCCCAGTTGCTAAAGGTGGGGTTTCAGGCACCAAGTCTCTTAGATAAGAGAGAGATTTTTGAAGCGCTATTTTGGGTCCTCAGATAACACGATGTTACCACCAGCCTACTTAAAAAAGCATTAAAGAGCCATCTGGTCTGGGTTTGACTGTTCTATCCATATTGCTTGCAGTTCTAGCTTTAAATCTCTTGGCTTGTAAAATCAGGTAGCAACATTTAAATATGTTGAATTCTGAAAATGCTGGGATTATAAATAGTTCATCATATTACATAAATGTGAACAGCAGTTCTGAGAACTTTCGTGTCTCAAAATCTCCAGCAGGTTTTTTTTTTCTTTCCTATTTTATTTCATTTGTTTTGTTTTGTTTTATATAGTTGAGAAAAGAGGCATTTTGTCAACAATTATCATTACACTAAACAAATGAGAGAGCAAAACTTTCTGTACACACATAACTTCAAATGCTTATTTTTGTTTCTTAAGGCTATTTTTGTTTGAATATTTTAGAATGTGTTCGTGTTTTTTATTTCCTACTCTGGGTTTGCAAGAAGTGTGCTAAATTTAAAGTGTGCTGAACTTAAACCCTTATTTCTTATGATAATGATGAGTAAAACTTATTGTCTTGCTCTGATTTGGATGTGTTGCCAGTTTGCAACACAAGCCAGATTCTTTTTCTAAGTTTTACTTTATAGAGACTTTGCCTAATATTATTTTAGAAAAGTACTTTAAAAATTATTTTTATTATTTATATTTTATAGATGATTGGATTGTTGTTTAGTCTTTAAGTTGTGTTGGACTCTTTTGTGACCCTACAGACTGTAGCCCAGCAGCTCCTCTGTCCATGGGATTTTCCAGGCAAGAATACTGCAATGGGTTGCCATTTCCTTCTCCAGAGATGTTCCCTATCTGGGGATCAAACCCTCATTTCCTGCATTGGCAGGCAGATTCTTTACCACTGAGCCAGCAGGGAAGCCCAGATAATCAGATAAGGCATTGAAATTTATTTTGCCCACTCTGCTTTGTTATGGAGAAGGAAATGGCAACCCGCTCCAGTACCCTTGCCTGGAAAATTTCATGGATGGAGGAGCCTGGTAGGCTCCAGTCCACGGGGCCGCAAAGAGTCAGACACGACTGAGCGACTTCACTTTCAAGGCTTTGTTATGGAATGAACTGTGATCTAAATTATACTGCAGACATCCTGCTAGGATTTGTCTGCCACCCAGTTCCAGGCTCGCATTCCTCCTTTGGAATTTTATTAGGATATCTGTTTTTTTACCTTTATCCTGTGTCCCTTCCTCTTTGGTAAGAGTACCACTCCTTAACTCTCCCCATTTACTCCCTGTGGTTCCACTGGAACTGCCAATCAGGGAAACTCTGCCTCTGGCAGAGGATGTTAGTCCATGATCCAGACTACGCTATGTGACCACATTTCTCATAACACGGTGATTGGGTCAAGGAGTAGGCACATCAACCAAGCTGAAACAAAGTCTCTTCTCAGAATTTTCTGGAATACATCCAATTCTCATCTCTCTTTGGTGAAAAGCCATAATAATTAACTCAGGAGCTACCTGCACCCATGATTGAATGTAAGCCCAATTAAAGGCTGATTCAAAAGGGAGGTAAAGATGTGGAGATGCTGAGCACAGACTATTATTTTAAGAAATTTTTTCTGTAAAGGTAAGCGAAAGAATGAGGTGGTATGGTAGTTGGAGGAAATATGAAGTCAAGGGGGTAATGTTTTTAAAAGTGTTGTTTGTTCATTAATGAGAATGACTCAACAGAGAGAAAAAAAAATTGAACGTATAGAAAGACAGTGAGGTAACCATGGGAATAGCGGGGACTGGAATCCAGTGCACCAGTGAAGGGGATGGTAGGCAGAGACTGAACAGCTCACTCATCACAACAGAAGGGAAAGATGGCATACGGGAGCAGATGCAAGAAGGCGGGGCCTTGGATGGTGACAGTTTCTGTTGCTGCTTATATTTGTCTGAGAGTAATGGTCAATGAAATAGGGGGAAGGTGATGAAGTCTTGTGAAAGCAATAGCCCTGGGAGAGTCAAATAAATAGATTAGGAAAATACAGAAGAATCGACATTTAGCAGTAAGAGTCAACTTAAGGTCTGATGTCAGCATCATCAATTTTTTTCTTGAGGTATATTTAGATTCTTAAGACCAGAAACAGAGAAGGTAGAGACAGGACTATTCCTAGGGTTGGGATTTTTTAAAAGAATTATATAATGGAAGCAATAAAAGGTTGAAAGAGATAACAGCGGATTTAAAGGAGTAATTATAATGCAGGACCATGGAATTTAAGTTAGGTAAGGAGAGAATGAGGGCCTGAGGGATGGAAATAAAACAGTGAAAAGGCAATAGGCTCAGATGAACAAAGCGCCTGGTAGAGTGGAAGAATTTTTTGAGCTGAGGGCATGAGCTGGATGCAGAAGTAAAACGCTTGACACTGAGATAACTGAGAGGAGGCAGTTATAAAAAATGACAAAGATAACTGTGGGGTTTCTTGGCTAGAGTGGAGTGGCAGAAGAAAAGATCACTGGAGGTAAAGAGGCTGAGGAATAGAGTCCATGAGAATTGGATGTACCAGCCATGTGGATATTGAAATCACCAAGAATAATGACAGGAGAATGGGAGAGAGACAGTAAACTTGGTGCTGAAATCGCGGAAGAACGTGTGGGAAAGACCAGGAGGACAGGAGGAGACCACAGCAAGAGGTCTGGAGGTGAGCTTCAGAGCATGAGCTTCAGTGACGCTGTTGGGGGAGCGCAAGAAAGAGACAAGGACTTGGAGCACCTGGAGCACCTTCTCACCCAGTGGTGCATGAGGTCAAAGAAAACTGGCCACCACTGAGGAGGGCTGCAGGGGACGCAGTATCCTCAGGGAACACAGGTTTCCCTCAGAACTATTAATAGAAAGTGAAGGGGCTGTTCAGAGAAGGGTGTGTTTACAGAGGATTTTCCTGATGGCAGCCTAGTATAAGAATTTTTTTCTAAAAATAAACTCATCATTTATTTACATTTTCTTTTTGCCTGTGTTGGGTCTTTGTTGCTGCAAGGATCTTTCGTTTTTTCTCTAGCTGCAGTGAGCAGCGGCTACTCTCTAGCGGCGCTGCTCCGTCTTCTCCCGGCAGTGGCTTTCCTTGTTGCAGAGCAGGGGCTCTGCGGCCCGTGGGCTCAGCAGCTGCAGTTCTCCGGCTCTAGAGTACAGGCTCAATGGTTTGACACACGGCCTTAGTTGCTCCGTAGCACGCGGGGTCTTCCCATGACCAAGGATCAAACTCCTGGCTTCCTGCATTGGTAAGCGAATTCTTTACCAGTGAGCCACCAGGGAAGCCCAGGGATAAGAATTTAAGTGATGAAATTTGACCTGGGAAGCTTGGACATCTCCACCTCACTGAGATTAACATCTAAGGCAATATGCAGTACCCTGGCGACTGCTTCAATGGTGTGTGTGCGTGTGTGTGTAATTATGTCTAATTATTCCTAGAACTTGACTCAGGCAATTCTTAGGTGAAAACAGACAGGATTAAATCCATCGGAATCCAACTGATCCAGTAATGCTGTTCATCCTTCTTCCTTAATAACTCCATGTTGGCCTCCTTTCCAATGCTGACTGATTCTGTCATGCCTTAGTTTCTCATTAGTACTTCCTTGGATTATTACGATTGCCTCCTAACTGGTCTCCCTCATTCATCTCACCTCTCTCCAATCTGTTCTCCTTGTTTCTGCCAGAGTGCCCTTTCTAAATCATTATTTTAATCGGGCACCATCTCTGCTCAGCATGGGTGGCTGTCCTAATGCTTCATGATCAGATCCAAACTTAGCATGGAAAGAGCCCTCAAAGCACTGCCCTGCAGCCCCAGAGGCCCAACTCCCCCACAAGCTCTGCTTGTTCCCTTTGTCGCAATGCTCCCTCCTTCTCTTTTTTACTTGATTATCTTACACCCATTCTTTTAAGACATGATTAAAATCTTTGGAAGAATATACAAGAAATTGGCAGTCCTGATTGTGTTGGAGGAAACTAGGCTGGTGAAGGGAAGATACAGGGAAACTTTTCATAGCATGCCTTTTTATACATTTTGAATTTTATATTATATGGATGTATTGCTACGTCTTCAAAAGTAAAGGAAATTTAATGAGGGGGTGGGAGGGAGGCTCAAGGGAGAGGGGACATATGTATACTTCTCGGTAATTCTAGTTGTATGGCAGAAACCAACACAACTTGGCAATTATCCTCCAAATAAAAATAAATTAAAAGAAAAATAACTAAAAAGAATGAAAATTTAAAAAAATTTAAAGCATGACATGGACCAAAAAAAGAGATACATTTCAGAGTTTGGTTCTGCATGAAGTCTTCATTAACTTGACACCTCCCTCCACTGAGCCACCGATATCTATGCCTTTCCACACTCCTCTGTGTTGTAATTATCTGTAAACAAATTAACAGTCTCAATGTCCTCCTAGCCTGGAAGCACCTTGAGGGAAGGGACTTACTTTGTCTCATTCACCTTTGAATCTAGTACATGGCAGGTGCTCAGTAATCTTCTGCACAGAAAAGGAACAAAAAATAAGTAAGCAATCCCACTTCTTTTACATATGAAGAAAATGAAGCCCAGAGAAGATTTATTGAGGATCAGTAGCAGAATAAAATGAGAATCCATGCTTCCTAGAATCCAAGTTTGGTACTAGAAAAAGTTATAAGACTTTCACTTTGAGATAGTAGATGTGCTGTGGATCATACCTACTTATTTTGACCTGAGTCCCTGGATTTTCAGGAAATTTCTGATTTCCAGTAAGCTGCCTATTTAAAGGACACTTTCACATATCCGATCATGGGTCCTAAATTTGGGTTTGGAAAATATTTAGCCTAAGGAGCTCATAGACTAGGCTTATATTGATAGAAAAATCACAGGAAAATCTTCTGGCACATTTATCTTAAAAGCTATGTTTTGTTTTATTGTTTTCCTAAAACATACGCAGTATGGTGGACATAGTTACACATAGTAGCCCTCTTTAGAGATGCTAGCCTAGCATAGGAAAAGTAACCATGACAACTCAAAGTGGTATATTCAGTTCTCATTTGCTAGCATTTGCTGAATATCCAGGGCAAAGAGCAGTGACTAAGGGCATTTTATTTCCCACAGCAACTGTGTTTTTAATATGTAAAATGGTACTGTTAATGATTACTTGGACCAAATTTTAGGTACCCCGGGGGAGATCTTTTGTGGTTTCAAAATAAGTGGTCTTCAAACTTTCTGCTCACATTATTAGTTAGTTAGTTAAGTCGCTCAGTCGTGTCCGACTCTTTGCAAGCCCATGGACTGTAGCCCACCAGGCTCCTCTGTCCATGGGATTCTCCAGGCAAGAATACTGGAGTGAGTTGCCATTTCCTCTGCTCACATACCTCCCTGAAAGCATTTTGAAAAATTTGCATCTTTCCTGTATTTTTATGTTGCCACCTGTAATTTTTCAGTGTACATTTGCAGAGCATCATTTCCAGCATATTGCATGCAGTTCATGATATTTGAAAATAAAGCTGTGAGCTCACTCTTTTAAAGTTACCCCCAAGAGTCTAAATCCCATAGTACTTTTTTTACCCGACATTATTCATTTTAAATATACATGACCTAGCTATTCTTTAACAGCCAGAAAATTTAATTGTTCCTTCTTCTTCTTGAACTCATGTTTTCATTTCCATATCTCCATTGCTCCCACAGACTGCTATTTTATTGCATATTTTCATACTTGAAAAATTTGTATTGAAGACTGCATCATTTTTTACAACTATATATTTACATAATTTTGCTTTCTGTTAACTCTAAGGTCGTCGTTTTGTCTCTGGATGGAGTTGTTACTAAAACTGGTAGCAGTACACAACTGCTCAAACACGGCTATATTACAAATTGATGACTATTTTTTAAGCATAAAAATAAAACATATCTGTTAGCAAAATGGAAGGGGCTTTTTCTCCCAGTGGATTTAGGAATGAGTATTATGGAGTAATACTGAGTTTCACCCCAACTCTAATCATGAGTTTGATACTGTTCTTATAANTTTTTAAGCATAAAAATAAAACATATCTGTTAGCAAAATGGAAGGGGCTTTTTCTCCCAGTGGATTTAGGAATGAGTATTATGGAGTAATACTGAGTTTCACCCCAACTCTAATCATGAGTTTGATACTGTTCTTATAATTGCTGAAGTGGTTTGTTCACAGAAGTAAGTAGATGGGAGCTGAAGGGATTTGCTGTAGCCTGTTATGCAGTTCCTTGAACTGGTTTCAACTATATGCCAAAAACCATGTGATGATCCATTCCTTCAAGTATTTGTTCTTCCTACTGGTTGTCAAATAGCCCTTTATTGAATTATGGTCCTTTGCAGTTCTTAACTAGCTGGGCACTCCACCACACCACTCTTGTCATTCATCTATGATGTCATGAGGATGACTGCCATCCACAGCAGAGCCCACAGACCTGGCAGTCCCCAGGATCTCTTTAATGGTTCCAGAGTATTCTGTAGCTAAAGACTGGTGTTGCATCTGCTGGGCAATGTGGATGACCTCATCAAAAGTGATGTTTCCACTGTGCTTAATATTTTTCTGCTTCTTTCTGTCTTGTGGTTGTTCCTTAAAGGCTCTGATGATCAGGATAGACACAGAAGGTACCACCTCAATCTGGGCCTGTCTGTTCTGAACGATCGGTTTCACTGTAGTCCTCAGACCCTTCCAATCACCAGCTGCCTTTGCAATATTATCACCAACCTCTTTTGGAGACAGAACCTGGGGGCCGAGCTCAGGGGCCAGGACAGACGTGGCACGGATTTCCCCACAGGTGCCCCTCAGGTATAACTTTGCCTCCTTAGTATCTAACTTAGGCGACATGGTGAGGCAGCTGGTGTCAGATAAACCTGGATTGCAGAGGACTGAAGAAAATTGCACCTCGGCAGCCTTCAAGCTGAAATCTGAACTCAGTTCAGTTCAGTCGCTCAGTCGTGTCCGACTCTTTGCGACCCCATGAATTGCAGCACCCCAGGGCTCCCTGTCCATCACCAACTCCCAGAGTTCACTCAGACTCAGGTCCATCGAGTCCGTGATGCCATCCAGCCATCTCATCCTCGGTCGTCCCCTTCTCTTTCTGCCCCCAATCCCTCCCAGCATCAGAGTCTTTTCCAATGAGTCAACTCTTCGCATGAGGTGGCCAAAGTACTGGAGTTTCAGCTTTAGCATCATTCCTTCCAAAGAAATCCCAGGGCTGATCTCCTTCAGAATGGACTGGTTGGATCTCCTTGCAGTCCAAGGGACTCTCAAGAGTCTTCTCCAACACCACAGTTCAAAAGCATCAATTCTTGGGCACTCAGCCTTCTTCACAGTCCAACTCTCACATCCATACATGACCACTGGAAAAACCATAGCCTTGACTAGACGGACCTTAGTCGGCAAAGTAATGTCTCTGCTTTTGAATATGCTATCTAGGTTGATCATAACTTTTCTTCCAAGGAGTAACCATCTTTTAATTTCATGAAATCTGAACTAAAGCCATTTAAATTATCATTAGTGCTCTAGCAGGTGACACTTTTGTTCTCCAGTCATCATAGTTATTCCCTATCTTAGCACTCACACGGGCTTCTAATTTTCCATGTTTCGTGCAACTGAGTCAACGCACCACAGTATGATGTGGAATTTGTGATAAGAAAGACTTTCTTATGTTAAATGGGAAATGGAAATTTGTAAAAAAAAAAAAAAAAAAAGGTGGGGTATGGAAAAGAGACTGAAAGCATATTTTCAGGCACATAAATTTTAGGAACGTATAAGAATGGAAATTGAGGGACTTCCCTGGTGGTCCAGTGGCTAAGACTCTGTGCTCCCAAGCGGGGGGCCCAGGTTCAGTTCCAGGTCAGGGAACTAGAATCCACATCCCATAGACCTGGAACAGCAGGTAAATAAATATTTTTAAAAAAAGAAATGAAAGTTAAGAATGTGGAATTGAGTCCCTTAAAATTATCCATGCTCTGTACTACTGGGGAGTCTTCATATACATGGGCAGATATGGTTATTCTGGTTTGAAGACTTCTATTCACTAGTCAGCAGGCATTTGAACAAAAATGATTGGCGAATGAGAGCTTAAGGCAGTCCTAAATATTGGGTATGACACGGTGGTTAAGACAAGAGCTCTGTAAATCCTAACTCTGAAATTTCCTAGCAGGGTATTCTTGAGCAAATTAACCTCTGCTTTCTTAATTACTAATTTAGAAATAAAGGCAATAATGATACCTACCTCATAGGGTTGTATTGAGAATTTGAAGAATTAATATGTAAGCACTTAGAATACTGTTTGACAATAATTACTCAATAAATCATTGACATTCATACTAGGAAATGATTATACATGGCTAGAAATGAGTTTCATATGACTGAGTCCTAAATAAATTAAAATTCCATATATACTTTGCTCTTAGCAAAACTAATCATTTAATTTGTAAATTAAATGAAAAGTACAAGTATGAGGCAAAGCCAGGTTCCTTGCTCAGAGTTTGCAGACTTATGCTACCTCTTGAGAAAACAACAACAAAAATAAAAGAAACAAAAGGTAATATGAGGTATAAAGTTATTCTTTCTACATCAAAGCATAGCCTATGTTAGGTAAAATTTATGATCTGCTTATTTTGAAGTGGCAAGAAAAGTGTTTGATGTGCTCTTTCCCCATCTTTTATAACCACAGAAAGTCCCATTATTTCCATTCAGGATATCTTCCCCCACACATACACTATTACTAAATATACCATCCAAACTTCTGGTGCTTAGAAGTTCAGGGGTTTTGCCTTGCTACTATCATTGGGGCTTCAGGAGATCATACTCAACAGTCTTTGTTAAATGAAAATTAGAGATTTTTTTCAGTATTACTTTATTTCTTCTGTATTTCTAATTGTCCTCACCTCCACCCCATTCTAAATTTGAGTTTTATGTTTGATAGCATGTAAGTTATGAAAAAATATAACAAAGAGCTTGAAAACCCTCATTTGAATAACAGTGACTTCAGGAACAGCTGCTAAGATAAAATAAATCCAAGAGAGCTAAGCAACCTGAATGCAATAGCTTTTCTTTTTAAAGGGACAGGCAGATTCACTCACTATTGTAAAACCTTAATCAGTTACTTTAAATCAATACTATATTTTAATTGATATCTAAGTTTTTCAACTCTGAATTTTTATGGGGTGTTTTATCCTGTATACAGGGTATTCTCTTCCACTGTATTTCAATTTGAACAATTATTTGATGACATCATTGATAGAGGTTTACAAAGCAGAAAATAAAATCCACCAGGAATCAAGCTTTCAGATTTCTTCTTCACTGAGAATGTAGAAACAAAACAAAACAAAACAAAACTTTACCTAGTGAATAGAAATAATGAGATCAAATGGAAATTTATTACTAAGACAAAATTGCATTGCCAGTTGCAGAATAAAAAGCTAAAAATTGTTTTGTTGATTGCAACATCTCTGTTTTCTGTACTGAGATTCATATCACAGAAACTCTTCATTAAAGTAGTACACAAAAGTTTGGATTTTAAATAAGGTTAAGTGAAGGGACTTCCCTGATTGTCCAGTGGTTAAGATGCCATACTTTCATTACACAGTGAGTGCATGGGTTCGATTTCTGTTGGGGAACTAGGATTCCCCATGCCAAATGCTGTGGCCAAAAAATAGAGAAAAAAGAAAAAAAAACCCAACGAACTGAGCTTAGGAAGTAAGGATAAGTAGAACTCTCTTAAGAAAATCCAACATATTAAAATATAATCTTATAGACTGGATGAATAATAAGGAGATTATTTTTCCTACAAAAGTGTCATTCATTATGCAAATAGATTTATTTTAATTTTAAATATTTAGCTTCACTAGTACATCTAGATTATGACTTGATTTCTAAATACATTATTTACATATGACTTTTGTTGGAATATATATATAACATAAAGACTAGCCAGAAGACATTGAGCTGAAACCTAAAATTTTCAGAATAGCAAATTATTTCATGAAAAGTTGTATTTATCAATGTGTCTTAATTTTTCGGACCAAGTTAAATCAGTAAAGAAAAAAATAAAATTTAGAAAAATGTTAATATCTAAGATACATATAGTTCAAAGCAAAGACAGTCCCACATGTTCCTACTTCTTTAATTATTTCATTCAGCCCTCTGTAAATAACTCCTATACTTCATTTTTCATTGACGTTTTTGCTCAATTGACAATTTCCGTATGTGGCAGTTGAACGTATTTGTACCAATAAAATGAAATATCACACCCTCAGATCATTTCATGAAAGTTCTTTTTTCAATGTATTGTATTTGGCTGCAATTATCAAACAATCTAACTAGAAGTGATATAGACCATGAAGCATTTATTGTTTACTAAACAGAATGCCCAGAGAAGAAAACCCCAGGTGGATTTGGGAGCTCAGTGATGTCAACACGGACCCAAGTGGGCTAGAGAGTATTTCAGTGCAGGCAGTCAGACTCAAATGTCAATGGATCAAATGTCAATGGATCATTCTGTCTTCCTGGGAAACTTGGAGTTCTTGTAGTGAAAGAAGAAAGGAGGCAGTTGTCAGTTTCTCAGTCGTGTCCGACTCTTTGCAACACCATGGACTGTAGACTACCAGGCTCCTCTGTCCATGGGATTCTCCAGGCAAGAATTCTGCAGTGGGTTGCCATTTCCTCTTCCAGTGGATCTTCCTGATCCAGGGATCAAACATGGGTCTCCTGCATTGTAGGCAGATTCTTCACCATCTGAGCCACGAGGGAAGCCCTCTTGTAGTGAGCAGGTACTTAAAATCTCTGTCTCTCACATGGTAATCACTTAATAAGTATTCACTAAACAGTTGAGGAAATTTTAAAATAAGAGCATGGACTATGTGAAATAAAAGGGTGCTTTGGTGTTGAATGATGTCACAACTATTCAAGTTAAGGCTGGATCTTTGTGCTATGTGGGTTTTAAGTAATTTCAGTATAACTAAAAGACATTTTTGGTCATTTATAGTCTTCCTACTTCCTTGGAATCTCTTCTGTTGTCCTCTCAATGCTGGGTGTTTAAAATTTGCAAGGATAGAAATGTGGACTGAGCCACATTGCTCTGTATGAGAAAGGTCTGGAGGTCACTGTAGTCAGCAAGGCAAGCTGTGTAGAGTGTTTCTGTGCTCCTACGTTCTGCCTGTGCACCCACTGCAGTTCCTAAGGGAAATACTTCTCTTTGGGAAATACAGTGTTTGAGAACTACTCTGGTTGGTACCTGATTAGTTTTCTGTGATAGCCCCTTATTAACTGTTGGAGTGATTTATGCAAAATCAAATTTTACATGACATATCAATTTTAGGACAAAGAGAAAGTTGAAAATAGGAGTTAGAGCTTGGTAAAAATCACTAGGCTCAAAAACAAACAAATGAACAACAACAAAACACTCAATAACAACAACAACAAAAATCCACTTTCAAAAGAAATGATAGAGCAAAACATTCAGCACACTAGACAAAAATCTAAAGCACTAAGAGTGAAGTTCCTAGAAGATGATCAAGCATTTTGTCTGCTGTTCTGTTTGTCCGTGGTGGTGGGGCCGGATGGGGGTAGGGTAGTGACAAGCAGCAGGATGGGTAATGGATAGTTTTCTGAGAATCTTCACCTGGGTAGAGATGAGAAGAAGAGGGAACTATAGAGGTCTGCTTTTTCTGCAAACTCAGCCAGCACTTTATAAATGGCATAGGACTCGTTTCAAGCTAGACTATTACTGGCCTAAATCCAATGGGGTTGGCCAGAAATGAATCATCTTTGGAAATGCAGCATGATGCAGAGAATCACTCAGGAGCTAGAGGAGCCAAGCACAGCTAGGAGTAAGACCACCTTTTAGACCAGGAAGCAGACCTAAAAATGGTCTGGTCTCTGCTTACTGTCAGGCTTGCAGAGTCAGATTGTCCCAAGGCCCTAGTCCCTTTCCTTCTCCTCCATGGAGAACTCCCTGGCCACTCCAGCCCACAGTGAGGACTCTAAAATCTCAGGGCCTTTGGAATTTGTCCTGTATTTTGTAGTTAATTACAAACAGCTTAAGTTGATCTTGTGAATCAAATGAGGTTATACATATGAAAGTTCCTAGTACAGAATCTAGCGAGACTTTGTTTTTCTACTCTATCATCCCTTGAAAGACAGTTCTGGCCAGGGCATAGAAATAATGAAAGTGGGGGCGTTAAGGAGAGGTGACTCAGCCCTTCTTCTCATCTGTTATAGTACACAGGCTTTGACAAGCAATGTTCCTCACTTGATCCAGAAACTGTTGCTGCTATTGAAATAATCCAGATGGTACGAATTACGCCAGAAAGCCTTTATAAGTTGGCCCATTATTATCCAGATTTGAAGATACATGTTATTAGAAGCAATGTGACCTGCATGCTTGCTGGGTTATTTGAAAAAAAAAAAAAAAAGTAAATATGGAGTGGATTATTAATTTATTACATGTTTTAAAAATCAGAGCCTATTTATTTCAGCAAAATTAAAATACTTTAAAATTGTAATAATACATACTTTTAAAAATTTATATATCACAGGAGTTAATACAATGTAAAGCAATTTCACTTTTAACAGTATGGTTAGCAACCGTCTAGTGAAGGCATGAAGAGGTTGGGGCTACAGAGGCAAATATGATCAACAAGGTCCCTGCCTTCATGGGGTTTACATTCTAGTGGGAGGAAACAAACAGTCAGCAAGCAAATAAGTAGACAAAACAGACATGGGCTATATGGAAGTGGGATCTCAATGATGGAAAAAAAAGTCACAGTGTTAAACTCTTGTTGGAAGAACCTTCTGGCAGACTGAACTGCAGGTTCAAAGGGCCAGACAAGAAAAAAGGGGGCCGCCGCATATAGTATATCACTTTAGTATATCAAAGTGAGCATTCCAAGAGGAGTATAGGGGTCAGATCATGCAAGATCTGGGTAGGAAGGTCAATTTCATCTAAACTCTATGAAAGGCCATGAAAGATTCTTAACTGAAGGAGAGGGCAGCAGGGAGAATCTGACCTTCAGTTTTGAAAAAACAAAAAAAATAAGGGCAAGAATGGAAGTCTGCAGACCAGACATGTTGGAAGAGATTCACTCACACATACACTGAAACATATAAAGCTTAAAATATATGTACACTCTTCCTGCAACTTGCTACTAGTGTTATTTTTAGAACTCCTCTTTGAAATTATGTTCACAGTCACTTTACTGTCTTAGAAAATCAAACACATTTTGTTTTTTGACCTTTCCCTATCCACCCAAATGCAGTAACTTAGTTGGAAAACACAGGTTTTGGCATTTTTAACATGACTCCAGAGTGTGTTCATCAGATTTGGCTCTGAATAACTTTTGGACCATTCCAAAAATCAGATTTATTCTCAAAGAAAGAATTCTTTTCAAAGATTTTGTGTCTACAAATGTGATACTTTTAAGCAGCAGCATAGGAACATGTATATACTTGGACAAGGTGGTTTATTTGAAATGAAAAACATCCATTTAAAGTTATATTTATTCACCGATAATTATTGAGCACTAATCACTAAGTACCAGGCACTGTTTTAGGCACTGGGCATACATCAGTGAGGGCTTCCTAGGTGGCTCAGTGGTAGTAAAGAATCCTCCTGCCAATGCAGGAGGTGAGACCCACGTTCAATCCCTGGGTCGGGAAGATCCTCTGGGAAAGGAAATGGCAACCCACTCCAGTAGTCTTGCCTGGAAAATTCCAGGGACAAAGGAACCTGGTGGGCTACAGTTCATGGGGTCACAAAGAGTGACACACACAGCAGTGAACAATGAGACAAAATCTGTCCCTGCTGGACTTACATTCTAGTAAAGGGAGATGTACCAAACAAACACCAAATAAAACTAAGTGAACTCTGTATTATGGTTGAAGATTATATAAGAGCAAGATAAGAGAGCTTTAGGAAGCTGTGGGGGGGGTTCCAATTTTAAATAATGTTGTTAGGTTGGGCCTCACAAAGAAGGTGACTTTGGTTAGATTTGAAAAGGCAGAGATAAGTACTATAGACGTTAAGGAGAAGAAACTTCAAACTGACGGTGCAAAGGTTCTGCGGTAGGAAAGTCCCGGCAAGGATGAGGAGCACTGGGGTGGCTACTGGTTGAGTAAGGGAGAGAGTTGTAGGCTACAAGGTCAGAGAGATAAGGAGATGGAGGGCAAGTGATAAGAAACTTGTAGCCATGGAAAGAAATTTGACTTTAACACTGACTGAAGGGAAACAAAGCAGAAAAGTGGCATGGCACATTATTCTGACCACTGTGATACAGACTACAGAGGTACAAGGATGGAAGTTTTTATGTTTTTTGGAAAACAATACCACTTGATAATCAATCTCCTAATTTTGCCAGGAAAGGGGAAAGTAACCATAGTTAAACATTAAGAAACATTCCAGATTATGTCTTTCCCCTTTGTTTCCTTTAGAGCAAAGTCCTATTAGGCTCAATTCCTTTGTCCCTGGGCCCAAAATGTCCTTAGACCATTTTCAGGCTGCAGCCAAGTTCTTTAATCTTTTTCCTGATTAAAGGATAGCCTTGTGGCTCAGATGGTAAAGCGTCTACCTATAATGCGGGAGACCTGGGATCGAGCCTTGGGTCGAGAAGTTCCCCTGGAGAAGTAAATGGCAATCCACTCCATTATTCTTGCCTGGAAAATCCCATGGATGGAGGAGCCTGGTAGGCTACGCTCCATGGGGTCGCAAAGAGTTGGACACGACTGAGCTACTTTACTTCACTTCTTCAGGATCTTCTTTCTTTTTGGCTGCAAGAAACTGCATCCCATGATCGCTCAATAGCTTCAGTCGTGTCTGATTCTTTGTGACCCTACGGACTGTAACCCACCAGGCTCCTCTGTCCATGAGATTCTCCAGGCAAGAATACTGGAGTGGGTTGCCATGCCTTCCTCNTTTGGCTGCAAGAAACTGCATCCCATGATCGCTCAATAGCTTCAGTCGTGTCTGATTCTTTGTGACCCTACGGACTGTAACCCACCAGGCTCCTCTGTCCATGAGATTCTCCAGGCAAGAATACTGGAGTGGGTTGCCATGCCTTCCTCCAGATCTTCCCAATCCAACGATCGAACCTGTATTTCCTGAGCAAGAATACTGGAGTGGGTTGCCATGCCTTCCTCCAGATCTTCCCAATCCATCGATCGAACCTGTATTTCCTGAGTCTCCTGCGTTGCAGAGATTCTTTACCTCTGAGCCACTGGAGAAGCCCCAAGGAACTGCCCCAAAATGGCTTAGGCATCAGGCCACTTACTATGTCATACGTGAGTAGTCATGAGGTATGCAGAGCCAGGGTAGGTTAATTTAGCCACTTAGTGACCTTTTGGTTCTAGGTTACCATTCCTATATTTTCTTTGCTCATTGTTCCAGGATGTGCCACCATAGGTTGAAAAATATCTTGCTAACTGGAAGATGGTCAAGGCAAGAAGTAAGGAAAAAACTTCTTAGGGGTTCTCAGAAATAAAACCCTCCCCCTAGAGTCCCTTTCCTCCATCTCCCCATTATGTTCACACCACATGGTTAGTTCCTAAAACAGTCACTGACAAAGGGAGACAAAGAAGCAACACCTGTCTAGTATGGTGGCTTGCAGAGCATTAATCTGAGGAAGGGGAGAGGTTTTTAAGAGCTGATCCCTAAGATCCCTTCAGGGAGTCTGCAAGGTCAAAACTATTTTGTTCTAATACTAAAATGTTATTTGCCTTTTTTGTTTTAAACTCCCATTCTGAGAGTACAATGGAGTTTTCCAGGGGCCACCTGAAAAAGTGCAACAGATTGAATGCAGCAGATTTGAAACTCCAGTTTTCTTCCATTAGGCTGGATATTACAGATATTTGCAAAATTTTAAAGTAACATCACTCTTGCTACTATTTTAAGGGGAAACATGGTTATTTTTCATTAAAATGTGCTATTTATGATAAAATGTAATTATTTTTAGATATTTTTAGATTTCTCAGTTTTAATTTTAGTATAGTAAATATTAATACATATAACCCACATAAACAAAAGCTTTTGGGGCCCCTCAATAACTTTTAGGAATGGAAAGTGGGTCTCCTAGAGCAAGACAGTAAAGCGCTAGTTTAATTTGACAGCTCTGATTCACCCTTGTGGCCCGAGGCAGAGCCGGAACTCTTCCTAACTCACCTCCTCCTGATCCAAGCCTTCTTAAAATTCTACTCTGTAAATTGTTAGGCCACAACAGAAAGTCACAGACGCAGCTTACTGAATTAACCGATCTCCATGCTTCTAGATAATCGGAGAGTAAACTCGTGCTTTTTGACAGTGAGGCAGTTAAACGGTCAAAATGAAGCTGGAAGTGTTACTTCAAAGACAAACATCACACGAACTTGTTTCTTAAGATGGGAAGGGGTGGAGTTCTGAGGGGTGGACAGTTGAAATTTCAGAACTCTTTTCGGGAGCAGGGGTAACCCCACTCTAGTCTCATCAGTTGTCTGGGTTAGCGATTAATTATTGGTAATAATTGGCCTACCTTACCACCAGCCTGCACTGTGGCGTCTGTCTTTATAAGGAGGGCCTTCATTCACCTATGCTTACCTGCATCAGTCCTGGCCTCCCGAAAGCTTAGGCCAAAAGCAACAGGAGGGTTACCTTGCATTCTGAAGTTGTCGCCATGGCATGTTCATTTTCTCGCCTTGCTCTTTCATCCAGGATTGGGGCTGGATATACGTCTGTGAACTGGAAGAAGGCACTCCTTTCTCCCTTGTTCTCAGTTTTAACAATTCTTGTCCTTCTCTCATTGTATTTTGGTTTCAAAGTGCTCTCAGGATCCTCCTTAAAATACCAAACCTGTTTTTACTCTCTTGAGTAAATTTCTTGGCTTCACTTTAAAAAAATTTATCCAAGTACGTCTTTGTTTTATAACTCAACTCATATGCCTGCGATTTCTCCATCTGATCTCCTTCCTTTTTCTGGCGTCTCATCTCCGCTGGAGAATTTTAGGAGGCCATGGAACACGAGAGGAGCCGCCATGACCCTGGCTAAGGGAGTAGCGGGCATACATTTTCTCTGCGCATATTTTGATCAGTGGGTGTGGGGCAGTTTTGCATAAACTTCTAATTCACGAGTGCCTTTTCTTAGACTTTCCGCTGTCTTTCGCCTAGGTCCAATTCTTGCCCTAAATTACATGAACTTTTCTCCTTGGCATCCTCGACTCCCAGCGCTTGAACCTCCCTTCCCCTGGGCCTGACCTAATTCTGGGTGCCGGCTGTTTGGTTTATTTCCCCGCTTTTTCAAGCCCACAGAGCTTTACTAGGCGCTTCACTTTTGCTTGGGTGGGTGCTGGGGTTCACAGGGGCTCGGGACGTGTGCTGTGAAGCAGCCACGACCCCGCCACCCGCCCCTAGCCCCATGAAGCCCGGGGCCCCGAGCTCCGCGGGCGTGAGGAGGGGGTGGAGAGCAGGACCCAGCAGGGTGAATCACAGGGCGTAACAGGTGCCGAGAGCCGCAGCTGCGACCGCATCCCTCTCGGGCTCTTGGGATGAGGTTTTCTTTTTCTCCGGGTTTTTTTGGAGGTGCCACCGGACCAATGCAGGCCGCTGTTGTTCATCGCCTAGCAACTGGCGGAGCCAATGGGAAGCGGCTAGGCCTTGCGAACCTGCGGAGCAGGGGAGGTGGCCGCGAGGGGTGGGGCGGAGCCCGGCGGGGGCGGGGAAGGCGGGAGCCGGAGGTGGAGGCGGGGCCGTCGGCCCGGGCTCAGCGTGCAGCCGCGCCTGTGCGGGCCCTCGGGGCTGCGCGAGCAGGTCTAGGACTCCGAGCGGTGCTTCCCCGCCACAGCCGGGGGCCGTGAAGGTGAGAGCCTCGCCCGGCGCCGGGATTGTGACGCGCGCGCCTGGGAGGGGCGACGGCGCTGCGGGGACTGGGGCAGGCGGGCGGGCTGGGGGCGGGCGCCGGCCGGGGTCGGGAGGGCGGGCGCGGAGGTGAGCGCCGGCACCTGGAGCGGCGCCCCGCTTCTCGGCGGAGGCTCGGCGCGGCCGTTGGGGCCGTTGGAGGAGGCGGGCGAGCGTTGACCCCCGGCGGCGCCTGGAGGAGGAGGTGGGAGGTAGGTGCCGACGCGGGGACCGCTCCCGCTGATCGTCGCAGAGCGGAGCCCCAAACCCTCTCCGGGATGGAGAGAGGGTGGCGCCTGGCGCGGGATGACGAGCGACGCGGGGACGTGGGGGGAGGAGGGGATGGCCAGTTTGGGGCTGCGGTGTCCGCCGAGCAGAAGCTGCGGGGCTCGCGGGCTTCGAGGTTGTTAGCTCGAGCCACGGGGGCCAGTCGTTAGGAGGAGTGGTCGGTGGCCGCTGTAGGGGAAGAGAACCCCCCTACCGTTCTGGTCAAAAGACTAGGGCACCAACTTACATCATCTCAAGGCAGGCGTGTGTGAAGATGTTTTGTTGTAGAATTTTGTAGTAAAGTACAGTAAACTGAAGTGTGAGCTTCCTGCTCTTTTTCGAGCCTGTGCTAATCGCCCAGTTATGCAAGTCACTTGGGCTAGGAAATTTCATCTGCTAAGTAATTTGTTCTTGGCACGTGTAACGTGGGAATCTTTAGGTTATTACTTCCATTACTAGTTGTGATCTCCAAATTACCATTAATGGCAACGTGGATAATAGTTTTTATTGAATCTGAGACACTTGACTTTTCCCTTTTCTGGACCTCACAATGGGGCGACGATTAGAGGCACTCCTCCCAGAGTGGTTTGGAGGTGTAATAGGGGGGCTGCCTGGAATTTAAAATTGCTGGGCTCCTCTAACAGTTCAGATTAGTGTCTAGATCTAGAGTTGGCTAGGAACGATAGGTGTCTTGGCTCAGGAGGGATTGATTTACAGTTTAAGTAGGAGAAAATTTGGGCAGCCTGGATCCTGAACGGAAAAAGGTAGGTATGACTTGACACATTCAGGGGACTGAGGAAACTTCGATAGAATTAGAGATCAGGAGAGAGAGGAAAAAAATGCCTTTAAAGTTTGCTTCATGCTCTTTTGAAATGTAGAAGAAGTTAGAGGTAGATTTATGAATTTGGATTCAGTCAGCAAAACTTAATCTATCAAATCTCCTATCCTACAGCTATCATAACCTGCAGGTCTAGGAAGCTTCTGCTATTCATTGAAGTTAAACAAGTAAAAGCTAATAACTAGTTTTGTTTTTTTTTTACTAATAACTAGTCTGATGCTCTTTTCTGCCTGCTGGCAGTGAGAGTTTCTCAGAATGGTTGTTTGAAGAGAGGAACAGGAATGGATAGTTAAAATGAAGGCTCTTTCAGTGACTTGCTGGGACTCTTCAGTCAAGTCATTTTATATCCTTCCTTCCCCCATCTGTACAATGAAGATAATCATGGCCCAGGATTTAGTAACATGGGTGAAGCAGCTTGAAGATAGCTGCAAAGACTTAGTTATTCTAGGATGAAATGTGAAGATCTCCTCCTAACACATTGCGCCTTGTGACAGGGCTTGTTAAAGCACATTGTGTTCGAAACATGCTGAGGCAGTATGTAAGAGAAAGAACATTAACTGTTAAGATGATGTGCTTAAGGCCTCAAGGCTGACACGTTATATTTTGGGGCTGTCTGAAAACCTCACATAGCTTCTTTTGACCAAACTAGCTATGACTCAGGTTTTATAAAAGATATGGAGTGCCTTCATTGTGGCATGCATCTATAAATAAAAAGATAAAAAAGACACTGCCCCAGAATTGTGTCGTTTTAATTCATTTTACACACTTAAGTCGGAGCACGTCCAGAGCTTTGTATGTGTGTGGTTGGATTTTTAAATTTTATTTAAAAAGGATAAACTACAATGACCAAAAGACAGATTAAAACAGAGCAATTAACAAAAATCTAATAAAATGTCAGCTTTATTTTTTATCTCCCCCCACTAAAATGTAAGTAAGTCCCACGAGGCTAGTGACTTACACTTACTTGTTTGTTGCTGTGGTGGTTTGGTCACTAAGTTGTGTCCGACTCTTGTGAGTCCATGGACTATATAGCCTGCCAGGCTCCTGTGTCCATGGAGTTTTCCAGGCAAGAATACCACAGTGGGTTGCCATTTCCTCCTCCAGGGGATCTTCCTGACCCAGGGATCAAACCCACGTCTCCTGCATTGNCTGTGGTGGTTTGGTCACTAAGTTGTGTCCGACTCTTGTGAGTCCATGGACTATATAGCCTGCCAGGCTCCTGTGTCCATGGAGTTTTCCAGGCAAGAATACCACAGTGGGTTGCCATTTCCTCCTCCAGGGGATCTTCCTGACCCAGGGATCAAACCCACGTCTCCTGCATTGACAGGCAGATTCTTTACCACTGACCCATCAGGGAATCCCAGTTTGGTAGTTGGAAGCAGGTAACTAGGATTAGAGGTAAGGTTGGAAAACAGGGCTATGACCTTTGACTAGTAAGTGATAGAGAATCCTTAAAAAGTTTTATCCAAGGGAATTATATTTGATTTTTACTTCAGAATGGTATTTCCAGCAAAATAAGTAATTTGAGTGGTCCATAGACAATTTAAATAATAACTGAGTCAGAGTAGTACATAGCAGTTTAAGACTTTAAAAATAAGTTATTGAAGCCCCCAGGATGGTCTGAAAAGTAAAAATGATCATTCATACAACCAGCCTTTACTGAGCATCTTTCTTTTTTAAATTGTGGTATAATTGACATCTAACAGTATTAGTTTCAGGTGCCCAACATAATTTGATATTTGTATATCTGTGAAATGGTTACCATAGTAAGTCTAGAATCTTCTACTTTTAGGATTAGAGGAATAAATACTCCAAGATAAATAATATACACATCCGTTTTCAATCAACTTGTGATTGAGTAAGAGAAATGACAGTTATAATACAGTGCTGAATCTGAGTGTCATAAGAGGCATGATTATGTCAGGTCTCAGCAATGTAGGATTCTGAGATGGGAGAAGACACAAATTCTTTCAAATTAAAAATGAGTTCTTGAATAGATGTTAAAATGTGTCCAATTAAACAGTCAGTGCAGTCTCACTATAACATTTACAGTTTTCATCTATTAACCCTCACTTCTCAGATTGCCCTCCCCACTTCTTCTTTTGAGTGAAATTTCAGATTTGACTACCATACTACTAGCTATGGGACCTCAGAAAGTAGTGTATATTCTATGTGCCTTCGTTGTCTCATTTGTAAATTAGGAATAGTAAAACCTACTTCATAGGTTTGTGATGATTAAATGCTATGTTAGTATCCAGAATGGTGCCTGGAAAAACACTTTACATCTTTTGAATACTTAACTATTTGACATAAAAATGCTGCAATTGAATAAGAACTAACTTAAAGGCAGAATTTTTTCTTTTTTGTTCTATTTGTATCAGCTAAACCCTTTACATTCAGAGAGGGTAAATATATTCTGTTAAACTAAACTTCTTGAACAAGTGATCTTTGTTTATTATCTCCTTTTATTTACTGATCATTTTTCTGAAATCTGATTTCCATTTTTACTTCTCAGCTTTGTCATAGAGTCCTTAATTACCAGACTGAACATAATATTCTATTTAGCTCTGCCCTTTCTGTGGCATTTGCTGCTGTTCCTCATTTCCTCCTCTTTAAAACTCGTTTTCCTAAAACCTTCCCTCACCCCTGTATTTTCATCTCCTAGATCTAGGTCACTTGCCCTCACCTCTTACATGTTGATGTTCTTGCAGGTTCTTTCTGCCTCCCCCCTTTTTTTCTGTATAGATTCAACTACCACATGTATGCTGATGACTCCTAAATCTGCCCTAATATCTTAATCTCCAGGCCCTAGAGTTTATCCTCATTTGAATGTCCCATGCTGCTACTGCTACTGCTAAGTCACTTCAGTCATGTCCGACTCTGTGCGACCCCATAGACTGCAGCCCACCAGGCTCCCCCGTCCCTGGGATTCTCCAGGCAAGAACACTGGAGTGGGTTGCCATTTCCTTCTCCAATGTGTGATAGTGAAAAGTGAAAGTGAAGTTGCTCAGTTGTGTCCAACTCTTAGCAACCCCATGGACAGCAGCCCACCAGGCTTCTCCGTCCATGGGATTTTCCAGGCAAGAGTACTGGAGTGGGGTGCCATTGCCTTCTCCGGAATGTCTCATGAGGACCTGTATAAACCCAGTGAGTTCTACACTGGTGGCTCAGAGGTTGAAGTGTCTGCCTGCAATGCAGGAGACCTGGGTTCGATCCCTGGGTCGGGAAGATCCCCTGGAGAAGGAAATGGCAACCCACTCTAGTATTCTTGCCTGGAGAATCCTATGGACAGAGGAGCCTGGTGGGCTACAGTCCATGGGGTCGCAAAGAGTTGGACATGACTGAGCAACTTAACTAACTTTCTACACTGAGCTCTTTATCTTCACACACTTAACCAAACCTGCTGGTAACCTTACTCCTGTGTTCTATCTATGTGACACTAGTACCACAAACACATTTTTAACATGAGAGAATACATGCCTCCCTTTTGTATATTTGTCACCATGTTTGTCAGCCCAGCTTCTGAAGCTTTTCTTATCTTTCCTTCATTGTCTTCATTGTCACTGGCTAACCTGGCCAGCCAGCCCCAACCATTATTACTATATTTGCTATAATATTTTTGTGCCAGGGCTACTGAAAATGGGACCTATTTTGTAAGCATAATGTGGGAGGAGATTTCTAGAATAATATTGTTCTAACAGAATTCAGTTTCATGAGTGGCCAGTAGATACTTGTAATCCGAGGTGGATACCAGCCATTGCATATATATAGTCGGTTCTTTTTATCCACGGATTCAACCAACCACAGATTGAATTGAATCAATTGAATTGAACTCAGGTTGGTTGAATCTGTGACTGTGAATCCTGTGGATAAGGAGGGCTGACTGTGTTCATTGTACTGTGCTATAAGGGACTTGAACATCGTCAGAGCTTGGAATCTGGGGGGGCCTCTGGGACCAACCCCTTTTGGATCCTGAAGGACCACTGTACTTTTTGCCTAATGGTTAATAGTTTAGGTTATAAAGGATAGAGTCTTGAGTTTGTCAGTCTTTTGCTAGTTGATTTTAATATGATGTGCTTCCTTTTGAAAAGATGGAACCTTCAACATTCTTTCCACAGCCATCCTCAGAAATATAATGGATTTGCTTCCAGTTTTGTGAATATTGCAATAAAGTGAGTTACATGAATTTTTAGTTTCCCAGTGTGTATAAAAGTTATGTTTTCACTGTATTATAGTCTTTTAAGTATGCAATAGCATTATGCCTGAAAAACAATGTGTATACCTTAATTAAAAAATACTTTTTTGCTAAAAAAATACTATTATCAGCGAATCCTAATCTTTCTGTAGTAGCAGTAGTGTCAAGGACCACTGACCGCAGTTCACCATAACAAACGCAGTAACAATGAAAAAGTTTGAAATATGGTAGGAATTAACAAAATGAGGACAGAGACACAAAGTGAGCAAATACTATTATAAAAAATGGTGCCCATTGTCTGCAAATATCTGCACAATAACAATAAAGTGAGGTATGCCTGTATTCTGTATTCAAGCTCTAGAAATGTCTTTCTACATAGGATTAAGCATGTAATAGCAAGAAGACATTTTGGCTTCTAGTAGTTTCCAGGCACTGCTGGGAGGCTGGGACTGAATGGTCCTGCGACTGTGGCTGCTCGAGAGCTGGTGGCAGTGTGTGAGGAGAGCCGATGGCCAAGTGGGGTGAGGGTGACCCGTGCTGGACCATGGAGGAATAAGCAGACACCAATGTCAACAGCTGGCATTGAGAGGGATGCTTTGGATACGTCCACAGATAAACTCAAAACACTGTTCCTATGTGTGTGCTAAATGAGAAGTTCAAGGTGTCAGAAGCAAATAAACTTGATGGGAGGGCATCCATTAACCATCACAAAGGCAAATTTACCTCTTTTATGAGTGGAGCATCAAACTAAACTGGACAGGTACCTCTGTAGTGCAGTCCAAGGGCCATGTGGAGATCCCCAATTTGTCTGATGAAAATAGTGTGGATGAAATGGAGATTAGTGTGAGCTTTGCCAGAAATGAGCCAGACACAAATCTCATGGCCTTAAAGAATCAGCAGCATCTTCAAAACAGAGTTCACACAGGGTACAATATTGCCTACAATCATGGAGAGTCAGGAGCCGGACAGCCAGCACTGAAAACTGAGGAGTGCAAGGCCAGATCTGCCCCTTCAAAAACCCAGATGAGAGCGCTACCGAGTTGTTTTGTTTTGCCTTTTTTTTTTTTGTTCAGCCCTATACCCATGCTCCTGTAATGTTATGTGTTTGTGTGGAGTCAGTCAGTTGGGTCCTCCTCTTTTCGACCCCATGAACTGTAGCCTGACAGGCTCCTCTGTCCCTGGAATTCTCTAGGCAAGAATACGGAGTAAGTGGGTTACCATTTCCTACTCCAGGGGATCTTTCCGACCCTGATTAGATTTGCATTTCCTGCATTTCCACTTCACCTGGAAAGCCCTCCTGCAATGTTAGAAGCAGAGAAGGGTGGCAAGTTTCAGCTGATTGGTGTCAGTGTCTGGAGAATTCATTGAACTGGTCCCTGAGAAACATATTGCGATGAAGTGGAGGTTTAAATCTTGGCCAGAAGGTGGCTTTGCCACCATCACCTTGACCTTCATTGACAAGAATGGAGAGAATGAGCTGTGTTTGGAAGGCTGAGGCATTCTGCCCATGAGGAGGAGAGAATGCGGCAGGGTTGGTAGCGGTACTACATTGAGGGCATCAAACAGACCTTTGGCTATGGGGCATGCTTCTCTTAGGGCCAGCAGCGGGGGTACAGGCTGCCCAGTATCTCAGTCCAGCCCTCTCTTGACTGAGGCTTGGGACTCAGAGGATTGCACCATCCTGACCACTAACCTGGTGCCAGGGCCCCTTCCCTTCATGTGTACCTTGGGTTTGTGCATGCTTTCTGCTGGGTGGGAACAGAGGGTGGGTTCTCCTTTAGGTATACTTACGCTAAATAAATGTAATTTTAAAAATGAAGGAAAAGACCTTTTAGAATTCATCATTTAATACAGTCTATCACCAGTTGTGTTAGTTTATGAAGAGATGGTCTCAAAAAATTTATATCATTTGCTCCAGATACTAGTTGAATGTCAAGAGGAGGCCAAGGTTTTTGAGGCTTTGGAATCAGATACAGACATATCTCTTTATTTTGCTTTACATTATTGTGTGTTTTAATAAATTGAAGGTTTTGGGCAACCCTGCATTGTCAGGTGTGATTAACATTTTTTAGCAGTAAAGTTATTTTTTAATTAAGGCATGTTCATTGTTTTTTTCAGACATAATGCTGTTATTGCACATGTAATAGACTACGTGTATAATGTAAATGTAACTATTAGATGCAGTGGGAAACCAAAAAATTCATGTGACTTGCAGTAATCGGGAAGCAAACCACAGTATCCCCAAGGTAAGGCTATACGCTAGTCTTATTCTTACCCTTTAGGTTAAAGAGCTAAGTTTTCCTTTCTGTTTTTCAGGTGTGCAACTGGCTAAGTTATCTTACCTCCCTGAGTTTCATATTCTTCCATCAAGAAAGTAGTGTATTTACTCCATCCTAGGGCCATGGTAAGGCTGAGTGACATGGCTGGTGAACACATTTGGCAGGTAGTAAAAGCTAAGAGCGGTAGTTTTTCGCACCTACCAGCTTCACATAGTTATCGGAAACAGAAGTTCTTCAGTCCCTGTCCATGATCCTTGGCAAATCTCTGGATGGCTTCACGGATCCTCTGAAACTGTGGCCAAAACTGCCTGTTTTTCTACTTTTAAGTTGTCTAAGAAGTCCAAATAAGCTTTAAAAAATAATTGCCATTTATTGGTATTTCATTCTCACTTAGCTCACTTTCAGGTTTACAAAGTTAGATCAATGTGGGTTTTTTTTACCCTTAATGCTCTCTTAAGAATGATTGCTGCTATTCCTAGCTCTGCCCTGGAAGAATGTGGGAGACCTGGGTTCAGTCCCTGTGTTGGGAAGATCCCCTGGAGAAGGGAAAGGTTACCCACTCCTGTATTCTGGCCTGGAGAATTCCATGGACTATACAGTCCTTGGGGTCGCAAAGAGTGAGAGATGACTGAGTGACTTTCACTTTCATACTGTCTCTTAAGTGTTCTTATTCAAACATCTAATCACCTTCCTGCTTCTCTAAGCTGGAAGACTTAGAGATGATCAAGACTCCATTGAAAGCCTTACTAAGTCACAGCATGACTGAAGTGTTGATTCTGTATTAAAGTAGCATACATCACATTAATATATCATCAAACTTAGTTGACATTCATTCAGCAAACTTTACTGGATTCCATATTGACTGAGGGTCAGTTATGATACCTATACCAAAGCAAGTACAGTTCAGTCACGTAGTCGTGTCTGACTCTTTTTCACTCCATGAACTGCAGAATGCCAGGCCTCCTTGTCCATGACCAACTCCGGGAGCTTACTAAAACTCATGTCCATCGAGTCGGTGATACCATCCAACCATCTTATCCTCTGTCGTCCCTTCTCCTCCTCCCTTCAGTCTTTCCCAGCATCAGGGTCTTTTCCAGTGAGTCAGTTCTTGGCATCAGGTAGCCAAGTATTGGAGCTTAAACTTGCAGCATCAGTCCTTCCAATGAATATTCAGGACTGATTTCCTTTAGGATGGACTAGTTCTCAAGAGTCTTTTCCAACACCACAGTTCAAAAGCATCAGTTCTTTGGTGCCAAGCTTTCTTTATACTCCATCTCTCACATCCATACTTGACTACTGGAAAAACCATAGCCTTGACTAGATGGACCTTTGTTGGCAAAGTAATATCTCTGCTTTTTAATATGCTGTCTAGGTTGGTCATAGCTTTTCTTCCAAGGAGCAAGCGTCTTTTACTTTCACTTCTGCAGTCACCATCTACAGTGATTTTTGGAGCTCCCCAAAATAAAACTCTCTCACTGTTTCCATTGTTTCCCTGTCTATTTGCCATACCAAAGCAAGGGTACAAGCAGTATACTGACAGGCCTGCTGGCCAGGAATGCAGCTTAGGTGGTGGGAGAGAAAGTGTTATTACAGTCGGTTCTGTACTGCAGAGTTAATGCAAAGTGTTCTGCAAAGCCATTCAGAGAAAGCCTGGAGAAGGGCTGTATATTCACTAGATTTTTTTTCAGAATTTTTTTTGTGTTCCTATTTAATATTTTGTATGCTTCTATATAGTTATTCAATTGGAATAATACTATTGAGTTATAATTTAGTCTCAAGGAGAGGTATTAGAAAGCAAGAACCTCTATATGTGTCAGATTGGAGAAAGCAACTCACAAATTGTGTATTCCTTCCTCTACTACAATATAGTAGGGTGTAGGGTGTGTAGTTGATGAAAGTTGAAGAGAGTGAAAAAGTTAGCTTAAAGCTCAACATTCAGAAAACAGATCATGGCATGCGGTCCCATCAGTTCAGTTCAGTCACTCAGTTGTGTCCGACTCTTTGCGACCCCATGAATCGCAGCACGCCAGGCCTCCCTGTCCATCACCAACTCCCGGAGTTCACTCAGATTCATGTCCACTGAGTCCGTGATGCCATCCAGCCATTTCACCCTCTGTCGTCCCCTTCTCCTTCCCCCAATCCCTCCCAGCATCAGAGTCTTTTCCAATGAGTCAACTCTTCACATGAGGTGGCCAAAATACTGGAGTTTCAGCGTTAGCATCATTCCTTTCAAAGAAATCCCAGGGCTGATCTCCTTTAGAATGGACTATTTGGATCTCCATGCAGTCCAAGGGACTCTCAAGAGTCTTCTCCAACACCACAGTTCAAAAGCATCAATTCTTCGGTGCTCAGCCTTCTTCACAGTCCAACTCTCACATCCATACGTGACCACTGGAAAAACCATAGCCTTGACTAGACGGACCTTAGTCGGCAAAGTAATGTCTCTGCTTTTGCATATACTATCTAGGTTGGTCATAACTTTTCTTCCAAGGAGTAAGCGTCTTTTAATTTCATGGCTGCATCACTTCATGGAAATAGATGGGAAAACAGTGGAAACAGTGGGTGACTTTATTTTTGGGGGCTCCAGAATGACTACAGATGGTGATTGCACCCATGAAATTAAAAGATGTTTACTCCTTGGAAGGAAAGTTATGACCAACCTAGATAGCATATTTAAAAGCGGAGACATTATTTTGCCAGCAAAGGTCCATCTAGTCAAGGCTATGGTTTTTCCAGTGGTCATGTATGGATGTGAGAGTTGGACTGTGAAGAAGGCTGAGTGCCAAAGAATTGATACTTTTGAGCTGTGGTGTTGGAGAAGGCTCTTGAGAGTCCCTTGGACTACAAGGAGATATAACCAGTCCATCCTAGAGGAGATCAGTCCTGGGTGTTCATTGATGTTGAAGCTGAAATTCCAGTACTTTGGGCACCTGATGCGAAGAGCTGACTCATTGGAAAAGACCCTGGTGCTGGGAAAGATTGAAGGCAGGAGGAGAAGGGGATGACAGAGGGTGAGATGGCTGGATGACATCACTGACTCGATGGACATGGGTTTGGGTGAACTCCAGGAGTTGGTGATGGACAGGGAGGCCTGGCGTGCTGCAGTTCATGGGGTCGCAAAGAGTCGGACACGACTGGGCAACTGAACTGAACTGAGGATGTGTAGTTAAATGTGCTGGAGTCTTATGCTTTGCTTCTTGACTTCATCATATTCTAGCTGTGTGACCTTGGGTAAGAAAGCTTGCTGGACCGGTTTCCTCATCTCTGATAGGGGCAATTGACTGAGTTATTGTGAAATTTAAGCAGTTAATACATGTAAAATGATTTCAGTTTACTTGTTTCAAATAAATGGTTTATACTTAATTTATTCTTAAAATTAGGTAGAATCTTGTTTGATGATTGTGAAGACAGTGTGTGCATATTCTGCTTAAAAACGTGAGAAAATTTTGATATAAATAGCTTTACCCGATTCTATAATAGGTCCCATGAGAAATGTAAAAATCATAGATAGTAGAATTGAAAAGTCTTTAAAACTCCTAATTTTACAGATGTGGTAACTGAAGACTGAAGAAATGATCCCTTGCTCAGGGTTGCACAGTATGGAAGTGGCTCTGGGAACTGTGGCCCTTGACTCTTGCCTGGTGCTTTTTCAGTGCCTTGTGCAGCTTCCCTGAGGGGACAGTGCCCTGAAAAAGATGAGTTTGTTTGAAGAGCTAAGAACAAAACAGATGAAAACATGAGCAATAAAAAGTCATTGTATAATGAAATACCAGATGATGTGGCATAGACTCTAAGGACATACCCATCTAACTTCATCAGCTGCTCTCTTGAAATGCATCGTACTAGTTGCTTGAGTCCTAGAAGATTGGTAGATTAAGAGCATTTTTTTTTTTTT
>SJYX01010428.1:264665-354620 GCA_006410675.1 Oreotragus oreotragus | reverse complement strand
TGCAGTCCAAGGGACTCTCAAGAGTCTTCTCCAACACCACAGTTCAAAAGCATCAATTCTTCGGTGCTCAGCCTTCTTCACAGTCCAACTCTCACATCCATACGTGACCACTGGAAAAACCATAGCCTTGACTAGACGGACCTTAGTCGGCAAAGTAATGTCTCTGCTTTTGCATATACTATCTAGGTTGGTCATAACTTTTCTTCCAAGGAGTAAGCGTCTTTTAATTTCATGGCTGCATCACTTCATGGAAATAGATGGGAAAACAGTGGAAACAGTGGGTGACTTTATTTTTGGGGGCTCCAGAATGACTACAGATGGTGATTGCACCCATGAAATTAAAAGATGTTTACTCCTTGGAAGGAAAGTTATGACCAACCTAGATAGCATATTTAAAAGCGGAGACATTATTTTGCCAGCAAAGGTCCATCTAGTCAAGGCTATGGTTTTTCCAGTGGTCATGTATGGATGTGAGAGTTGGACTGTGAAGAAGGCTGAGTGCCAAAGAATTGATACTTTTGAGCTGTGGTGTTGGAGAAGGCTCTTGAGAGTCCCTTGGACTACAAGGAGATATAACCAGTCCATCCTAGAGGAGATCAGTCCTGGGTGTTCATTGATGTTGAAGCTGAAATTCCAGTACTTTGGGCACCTGATGCGAAGAGCTGACTCATTGGAAAAGACCCTGGTGCTGGGAAAGATTGAAGGCAGGAGGAGAAGGGGATGACAGAGGGTGAGATGGCTGGATGACATCACTGACTCGATGGACATGGGTTTGGGTGAACTCCAGGAGTTGGTGATGGACAGGGAGGCCTGGCGTGCTGCAGTTCATGGGGTCGCAAAGAGTCGGACACGACTGGGCAACTGAACTGAACTGAGGATGTGTAGTTAAATGTGCTGGAGTCTTATGCTTTGCTTCTTGACTTCATCATATTCTAGCTGTGTGACCTTGGGTAAGAAAGCTTGCTGGACCGGTTTCCTCATCTCTGATAGGGGCAATTGACTGAGTTATTGTGAAATTTAAGCAGTTAATACATGTAAAATGATTTCAGTTTACTTGTTTCAAATAAATGGTTTATACTTAATTTATTCTTAAAATTAGGTAGAATCTTGTTTGATGATTGTGAAGACAGTGTGTGCATATTCTGCTTAAAAACGTGAGAAAATTTTGATATAAATAGCTTTACCCGATTCTATAATAGGTCCCATGAGAAATGTAAAAATCATAGATAGTAGAATTGAAAAGTCTTTAAAACTCCTAATTTTACAGATGTGGTAACTGAAGACTGAAGAAATGATCCCTTGCTCAGGGTTGCACAGTATGGAAGTGGCTCTGGGAACTGTGGCCCTTGACTCTTGCCTGGTGCTTTTTCAGTGCCTTGTGCAGCTTCCCTGAGGGGACAGTGCCCTGAAAAAGATGAGTTTGTTTGAAGAGCTAAGAACAAAACAGATGAAAACATGAGCAATAAAAAGTCATTGTATAATGAAATACCAGATGATGTGGCATAGACTCTAAGGACATACCCATCTAACTTCATCAGCTGCTCTCTTGAAATGCATCGTACTAGTTGCTTGAGTCCTAGAAGATTGGTAGATTAAGAGCATTTTTTTTTTTTTGAGAAGAATATCAATAGTTATAAACCAAAGTCAACCTCCATCTTCTTTCTCCCTACTGAGTTTAGATTGTAATTGATCTGGAGGAAGAGTCCATCTTTGCCAGGCCAGCCAGTACTCTTGATTTTTGCTCTTCACATCAGTGCAAGGCAGACCTTCCTCCCTGGTGGGCTGGTTCCCCACAGACATGCTCTGACATGTCCAGGGTCAGTGTGAAGAGTGCAGCGCCGTTGCTCACTTGCATATGTGATCATGAGGAGGGGGTAGGTTCTAGAAGTGTCATTGATTGATGGGGAGCATTTATCATTTGTCTACATTGATGTTTCCACTAAAAGGTAGCGGTGCTCCTGTCTGGATTAAAGTGCATCCATACCATCTCATTAACCGTGCATGAATCCACTGCCTCTAAAACTGTTGCAGAACAGTACGTGCCTTAGAATATCCAGCTGTATAAAGGTGTGCTGTAGAGGTGAAAACACTGGCCTCACTACACCCAGGCATCCCATTCCCCAGGGCTGTCTTTACTAACAGTGCGTAACCTTTCCATACTGTTCTCCTAAATGTATGTGGATAATGCAGCAAAAAGTGGTAGTCAAAATATTTTTGTTGTTCATCACTCTTTTTTTCACACTATATGCAAATCTACTTCACTTTATTAATCCCAGAGTATCCCTTCTGACTATACCATATATATAGATTTTTAACTGTTTCTCTGTTGATATTTATTTATTCATTCATTGATTCATTTGGCTGCGTCATGGGGCTTGTGGGTTCTTAATTCCCAGATCAGGGCCCCCTGCAGTGGA
The DNA here is from genome assembly GCA_006410675.1 of Oreotragus oreotragus. Taxonomy (NCBI): domain Eukaryota; kingdom Metazoa; phylum Chordata; class Mammalia; order Artiodactyla; family Bovidae; genus Oreotragus; species Oreotragus oreotragus. The sequence goes on along the minus strand of SJYX01010428.1, from coordinate 352,203 downwards.
GTCATGGAGTCCTAACCACTGGACCGCCAGGGAATTCCCTCCTTTTTCATATTTAAAGTTTCTCATATTTAAATTTCTTGCCATTAAAAATAAAGCTGTAGTCAACTGTTATATGTCATGCTTGCTAACTTGTATGATTGAATATGCAGTAATAGATGCCTAGAAGTATAATTGATTAGTAGAAAAACATGCATTTCAAATTTTTGTGGACTGCTGGGTTGCCAGCTAAAACTGCAAACTACTGACCTCTGGTAAAGTTCTATTTCACTTACATAATTGACTGTCTGAATAACTCTCGGACATTTGTATATTTCTGATCAATTTTTGCTCTTCAGGGCCGCTTAACTGATTAGTCTGAAGATAAATGTTTTATATTTTTTATCAGTCATGCCATTCTGCTTTTAGTTTTGGTGAGTTTTGGTGCTACTCTCCCCTATTTTCTCTACTTATCTCTGTAATTGCCTTTTTAAAATGTGGATTTTATTTCTCATATGAAAAACGCATTCACTTATAGAAAATTTGGAAGGCACAAAAAAAGGGATTATTCTCAATACCTGTGTGTGTGAAAATACGTTGTGAAGGAGATGGATGTCCTGCCCTTGTCCTTCTCGTTTCTGCTCCCAGCTTGGTCTTGGTCTTGTCTTCTAATTTTTTCTATTCTTATACAAACGTTACAGAGCAAAACATATGTGTATATACATTCGTATGTTGTTGTTGTTTCAATCGTGACCCCATGGACAGTAGCGCACCAGGCTTCCCTGTCCTTCATTGTCTCTTGGAGTTTGCTCAAACTCATGTCCATCCAACCATCTCATCCTCTGTCATCCCCTTCTCCTTTTACCTTCCGTCTTTCCCAGCCTCAGGGTCTTTTCCAATGAGTCAGCTCTTCATATCAGGTGGCCAAAGTATTGGAGCTTCAGCATCAGTCCTTGTAGTGCATATTCAGGGTTGATTTCCTTTAGGATTGACTGGTTTGATCTTACAAGAGTCCAAGGGGCTCTCAAGATGAGTCTTCTCCAACACCATAGTTCAGTTCAGTTGCTCAGTTGTATCCGACTCCTTGCGACCCCATGGAACCGCAACACGCCAGGCCTCCCAGTTCATCACCAACTCCCGGAGTTCACCCAAACCCATGTCCATTGAGTCGGTGATGCCATCCAACCATCTCATCCTCTGTTGTCCCCTTCTTTTCCTGCCCTCAATCTTTCCCAGCATCAGGGTCTTTTCAAATAAGTCAGCTCTTATCATGAGGTGGCCAAAGTATTGGAGTTTCAGCTTTAACATCAGTCCTACCAATGAACAACCAGGACTGATCTCTTTTAGGATGGACTAGTTGGATCTCCTTGCAGTCCAGGGGACTCTCAAGAGTCTTCTGCAACACCATAGTTCAAAAGCATCAATTCTTTGGTGCTCAACCTTTATGGTCAACTCTCAACATCCATACATAACTACTAGAAATACCTTGCTTTAACTGTGTGGACCTTTGTTAGCAAAGTGATGTCTCTGCTTTTCAACATGCTATTTAGGTTTTTCATGGCTTTTCGTCCAAGGAGTAAGCGTTTTTTAATTTCGTGGCTACAGTCACCATCAGCAGTGATTTTGGAGCCCAAGAAAATAAAATCTGCCACTGTTTCCGCTTTTACCCCATCTATTTGCCATGAAGTGATGGGACCAGATGCCTTGATCTTAGTTTTTTGAGTGTTGAGTTTTAAGCCAACTTTTTCGCTCTCTTCTTTCACCTTCATCAAGAGGCTGTTTTTAGTTCTTCACTTTCTGCCATTAGGTTGGTATTATCTGAATATCTGAGGTTGTTGATATTTCTGCTGGCAATCTTGATTCCAGCTTGTGATTCATCCAGCCTTGCATTTCTTATGATGTACTCTGCACAGAAGTTAAGTAAGCAGGGTGACAATATGCAGCCTTGATGTACTCCTTTCCCAATTTTGAACCAGTCTGTTGTTCCATGCTCATCTCTAACTTGCTTCCTGACCCACATACAAGTTTCTCAAGAGGCAGGTAAGGTGGTCTGGTATTCCCATCTCTTTAAGAATTTTTCACAATTAGTTGTGATCCACATAGTCTAAGGCTTTAGCCTCATCAGTGAAGCAGTAAATGTTTTTCCTAAATTCCCTTGCCTTTTCTTTAATCTGACAAATTTTGCTGTTTGATATCTGGTTCCCCTGCCTTTTCTAAATCCAGCTTGTACATTGGGAAGTTCTTGGTTCACGTACTGTTGAAGCCTAGCTTGAAGGATTTTGAGCATTACCTTGCTGGCATGTGAAATGAGCACAATTGTATAGTAGTTTGAACATTCTTTAGATTTTTTAAAAAGACCAAATAAGATCATGTTATTGTCCTGCAGCCTTTTTTTTTTTAACTTATAAAATATCATGGAAATATTCCAAATTAGTAAAATATCTAATAGCTAACATTTATTGAGCACTTACCATATACCCAAGACTCTGTTTTAAGTCCTTTGCATGAATATACTTATTTAATAAAGTTATAAGTAAATTTAAAGCTAAGTTTATTACTTAACCATAAATATTTAATTTGGATTTTTTATCATAATCCTTTGAGGTTAAGACTGGTTTTACTCTCCTTTTGCAGATGAAGAAAATGAGGTCCAGATATTTCTGCTCAGAGCCACTTACCTTGTAAGTGCTGGACCTGAGTCTGAAACCAGGTGGTCTGACTTTGGACCCTGTGCTTTAAGTACTGTTTCTCATACTGCAGCAGTATCTGAGTCAAGGTGTTTATAAGGGATTTGATGTAGCTTCCTGCTCCCTAAGCTGCTAAGAGGGTAGCTTTCTATTGGAAGATTCTGACTTGGAGCTTCACGGCAGTTGTCTCCCTCAGCTCAAAAGGATACACGTGAAGAATTTCCCCCGGTTTGTGTCTGTACACCATTTTAATAGTGCAGTTGTGCCCAAATGCCTAACGATTGTGGTAGCAGGTACTGTTCTTGGGCCTCTCGTCCATGAAGCAGCAACCTGGGCTCTGGAGTATGCAGTGGGCAGTAGCCTCCGATCCTGCCACTTGGCAGCTGTGTGACCCTGGGCAAATTACCTAGCTTTTCTGTACTTCATGTCCCTTATCACTGAGAAGGGAAATAATGTGACGACTCAGGGCTGTTGCGAAGGTTGCCTTCATAAATTTTTATAGCATTTAGAACAGCACCTGACGTGTGTGTTAGATCAGTTCCCCAGGTATTTGGTACTGAGTTTTTACCACTTACGTCACTAAATTCCCATAACCGCCCTGCAAAGTAGGTAGTGTCACCCTGTTTTCTGGGTGAGGAAACCAGCTGAGAGACTTGGTCAGGATCTGACCTGTCTGCCCAGGCCTGCGAGGCTCACAGTATTCGCACTGTGTCCCCAACTGTAGGTCCTCAGAACCACAAACTCAGCAAAAAGGCGGGTGATTACAGGGATATCAAATTTTGAGTTTCAGCCATTCAGATATATATTAAAATTTAACTTATGGAGAAGAATTTATTTCTGTGGAAAAATCTATACTATTATGCCACTCAGATGAAATCATTTAGATCTTAAATTTGTAAAAAATAGATTCTAAGAGGTTGAATTTAGTATTTATTTATACTGATATGCATATCTGAATAGTTTTATGTGAGATAACAGGTATTAATAATTGAATTGAAAGCTATAGTTTACTTTGGAATAAAATCATAGAACATAGTATTTTTCCATGTAATCATAAAGTATTTGGTTTTTGAGAGTAATAACATTTATTAAAGTATGCAGATAACTAAATTTTAAAGTTTTATGGCTGAATTTGTAAGGACTAATGTTTAAAGACTAAGAATTTTATTTTCTTAACCCAAAGTTGGGTAAGTCTAACTTTGTGAGATTTTAGCAAAGACTTTAGTTGGTTATTTGTGGAAAATCCTGTGTAATGTTTAGAAGTCCAGATAGTATCATGTTACCACCTTACTGTATAATGAAAAAAGCAATATTATCTGACACTTGATTGAAGTTTGTCTTAGAACTCTGATTAGGTAGGCAGTTGTGCCTTCTCAAGTTTGAATTTCAAGTGAACTTGAAAAGAACACTTAAAATAGTGTACTGTGTGAAGGAAATCTTGTAATCAAAACGTCACTTAGGTTTCTGCCAAGCTCCTTTCCGTGGGTAGAAGTGTTATGGGAGATGTGGGAGGTGATGAAGAGTCGTTCTTTTCTCTGCAGGACTCACATCTTGTGCTTCTCTCCCATTGCTGTTCCTGTTTATCCACTTTTGCTTGCTGGAATGAATGTGCCAATTTATCATCAGTTATTTACTTGGGTATTCATTGATCATTCTATGAAAATGGAAGATGGGTACAGAAGTGGAGAATGTGACTCAGGAGTCTAGATGGAAAAGTGAAATAAACTAGAAGGACCCAGAGAATAGAGTTCCTTGGACTGTGTGAACAGGATGATGGTGGGTGATCTGGGCTTTGAAGAAATGTTAGTTTGGGGGCGGGTGAAAGAAGAAAGCACAAGTGGAGCACACAGGCTGGAGTGAGTGTGCCAGATGTGGGACCTGGTTCACGTAATAAACGTCTGTATGAGCACCTGCTGTGTTTCAGGAACTGTTGGATACAAAGATGAATACATTTCCCACCCTAGTTTAGAAGTTGATAAACTAGTAAACTAAAAGTGTATGAAATGATTAGTTGTAATACTGCATGGTATCATTGTCATACACCTGATGAGTTGCTTTTGTTGTACATGGTATCACTTTAGTTATGTTTCAGCAGGAAACATAATTATGGAAGGGACTCAAAAATTTAATACATATATGTGTATATAAACTTGTGTTATCTATTGCTGCATACATAACACATTACTCCAGAATTTAGCAGCCTAAAATAAGTCATTTATCTCCAAGCTTTTGTCCATTGGGAATCTGGGTGCCACTTAGCTGGGTGCCTCTGGCCCAGGGTCTCTCACTAGGCTGCTGTAGGTGTTGGCCAAGGCTGCAGGCATCTCAGGGCTTGACTGGGGAGGATCTACTTCGAGACTCACGTGGCTCCTGGCTGGCCTCGAGCCCTCACTGACTGTTGGCTGGAGACATTGGTTCCTTGCCACATTGGCCTTGCATGGGGCTGCTTGCAACAGGACAACTCTGACAGCTTTCTTTCCCCAGAAAGAGGGATCCAAGATACCTTGAGTGAGTTAAAGTGTGAAAGTGTTAGTCGCTCAGTTGTGTCTGGCTCTTTGAGACCCTGTGGACTGTAGTGTGCCAGGTTCCTCTGTCCTTTGAATTTCCCAGGCAAGAACACTGGAGTGGGTAGCCATTCTCTTCTCCAGGGTGATTTTTCCAACCCAGGGATCAAAACCAATTTGTACTGCAGGCAAATTCTTTACCATCTGAGCCACCAGGAATGACCCCAAATGTAAGGCACGACCTTTTTTATAACCTAATGAAAGTAAAATCCAATCACTTCTGCTTTATTCTGTTTATTAGAAGCTAGTCACTAAATACAGCCCACACTAAAGGAACAGAATAACCTGAAGGAACAAAATAATCTAAAGGAACAGAATAATCTGAAGGAACAGAATAATCTACAGGCTCCCTACCCCAAAATTCTATAAGTGGTTGATATATATTGTGCAACCCTGCATCTTTGGGGAAGAAGGAAGAAGAATCAGGCAAGGAACATTTCTATTGGAAAAACACATGTAATTAACCTAGAACCACAAATGTTCTTGCTAAAGACCCATAAACTTGTATTTGATGATGTCTTAATATTTTAGGGACAAATGGTAAAATGACTTATTTCCACCCTCATTAAACTTTTTGTGGAACTGATCTTATTTCTAGGCATTGTCTTTATGCCTTTTAAAAACAAAGTGTTCATAAATGAGTAAAAAGCTATTGTTCGTAGCACAGCAGGGGAGAAGTTCAGAAGTGTATCTCAATTTAAGTGATAGGTAAGATCCTTTAGGAATTGTGTGTTCTGAGTGGAATCATTTAAAATGAATTAGAGGTACTCAGTCTTTTAAAGAACCTTGATGAAAATCTTTCTTTATGCTCTACTTTTAACATAGGTTAATCAGGGGATTTGTGTTTGCGGTGTTGAAAGACTGAATGGCAGAGTGAAAGCAGCACCAGTTTAAAGATGGAGATTTGTGTCTAGGCTTCAGGAGTCAGACGCAACGGAGCAACTGAACTGAACTTCACAGCCCGTTACAAGGGTGACCTCAGGCAGCCCTGTTGACTTCTTTGAGCCCGAGTTTCCTATCTGTAATATAGATAAATACATATGAAAGAAAATAATTTGACATGGAGAGTGATAGATTTCTTTTTGGAAACTTACTAAAATCCTCATTTTCTTTCAGAAACAGTGTAAATCGTTATGTTCAACTGTCTCAGTTCAGTCGCTCAGTCATGTCCGACTCTGTGACCCCATGAACCACAGCACGCCACACATCCCTGTCCATCACCAGCTGCTGGAGTCCACCCAAACCCATGTCCATCGACTCAGTGATGCCACCCAACCATCTCATCCTCTGTCATCCCCTTCTCCTCCTACCCTCAATCTTTCCCAGCATCAGGGTCTTTTCAAATGAGTCAGCTCTTCACATCAGGTGGCCAAAGTATTGGAGTTTCAGCTTCAACATCAGTCCTTCCAGTGAACACCCAGGACTGATCTCCTTTAGGATGGACTGGTTGTATCTCCTTGTAGTCCAAGGGACTCTCAAGAGCCTTCTCCAACACCACAGCTCAAAAGCATCAATTCTTTGGTGCTCAGCTTCCTTTATATAGTCCAACTCTCACATCCATTCACGACTACTGGAAAAACCGTAGCCTTGACTAGACGGACCTTTGTTGGCAAAGTAATGTCTCTGCTTTTTAATATGCTGTCTCACTGCTTCTCAGTTTTCTGCCAGGATTCTAACCTAAAAAATGGCTACCTGATAATTCTTGACTTTAGCATAATCCACCCAGAAAAGACCAGATTACCCTTGCTTATTTTACACTGAGGTATATTGCGTTGTACTTGGGGCCCATAGCAACAGATGGATGCCAAAGTAGTTCTTCAGAAATAGTGAGATAACATTTTTACTGAAGTTTGCAATTTTACTGCAATTAAGTAAGGTTTTCTCTTATGAAGATTTATGGGAATGTACATTGAGGAGTACTTGAAATGTGAAAGTTTATTATGTGCCTATATATATCTTACTCACTAGGAAGGAACAAAACTATGTCTTTCTGATGTGTAGGAGAAAAAATTGTTACTTATGGGTTACTTTATAGATTTTTTTCTTTATTTCATGACTGTTCCCATCCATCTTAAATGAATGAAGTATCTTTCACCAGATATTGAATTCTTAATCCTTATTTATGTCTTGCTCATAAAATTCACTCATGATTTTGAAAATTTGGGCAGCTATTCTAATCCATGGTATATAAAGAGAATTGGGGGTTACAGATTCAGTTCAGTTCAGTTGCTCAGTCGTGTCAGACTTTTTGCTACCCCATGAACTGCAGAACACCAGGCTTACCTGTCTGACACCAACTCCCGGAGATTGCTCAAACTCATGTCCTTAGAGTCAGTGATGCCATCCTACCATCTCATCCTCTGTCATCTCCGTCTGCTGTCTTCAATCTTTCCCAGCATCAGGGTCTTTTCCAGTGAGTCAGTTCTTCACATCAGGTGGCCAGAGTATTGGAGTTTCAGCTTCAGCAAAAGTCCTTCCAGTGAGTATTCAGGACTGATTTACTTTAGGATGGACTGGTTGAATCTCCTTGCAGAGTCCAAGGGACTCTCAAGAGTCTTCTCCAACACCACAGTTCAAAAGCATCAGTTCTTTGGCACTCAACTTTCTTGATAGTCCAACTCTCACATCCCTACATGACTATTGGAAAAACCATAGCTTTGACTAGATGGATGTTTGTCAGCAAAGTAGTGGCTCTGCTTTTTAATATGCTGTCTAGGTTGGTCATAGCTTTACTTCCAAGGAGCAAGCGTCTTTTAATTTCATGGCTGCAGTCACCATCTGCAGTGATTTTGGAGCCCCAAAATATAAAGTCTGCCATTTATTTCCATTGTTCCTCCATCTGTTTGCCGTGAACTGATGGGACTGGATACCAGGCCAACTTTTTCACTCTCTTCTTTCACCTTCGTCAAGAGGCTCATTACTTCCTCTTTACTTTCTGCCATAAGGGTGGTGTTATCTGCATATCTGAGGTTGTTGATGTTTCTGCTGGCAATCTTGATTCCAGCTCGTGCTTCATCCATCCTGGCATTTCACATATACTCTGCATATAATTGGCTTCCCTGGTGGCTCAGAGGTTAAAGTGTCTGCCTGCAATGAAGGAGACCTGGGTTCAATCCCTGGGTCAGGAAGATCCCCTGGAGAAGGAAATGGCAACCCACTCTAGTATTCTTGCCTGGAGAATCCCATAGACGGAGAAGCCTGGTGGGCTACAGTCCATGGGGTTGCAAAGAGTCAGACACGACTGAATGACTTCACTTTCACTCTCTTTCTTTCTTTCTGCATATAATTGGATTAAAGATTTACTGAGCATGGCCCTGCCCATCAGAACAAGGTGCAGTTTCCCCCTCAGTCAGTCTCTCCCATCAGGAAACTTTCATAAGCCTCTTATCCTTATCTATCAGTCAGAATGAAAACCACAATTACAGAAAAATAATCAAACTGATTAAATGGACCACAGCCTTCTCTAATTCAGTAAAACCATGAGCCATGCCTTGTCGGGCCACCCAAGATAGATGGATCATGGTGGAGAGTTCTGACAAAATGTGGTCCACTGGAGAAGGGAATGGCAAACAACTTCAGTATTCTTGTCTTGAGAACCCCATGAACAGTATGAAAAGGCAAAAAGATAGGACACTGAAAGATGAACTCCACAGGTTGGTAGGTGCCCAGTATGCTACTGGGGAACGGTGGAGAACTCCAGAAAGAATGAAAAGATGGAGCCAAAGCAAAAACAACACCCAGTTATGGATGTGACTGGTGATGGAAGTAAAGTCCAGTGCTGTAAGGAGCAATATTGCATAGGAATGTGGAATGTTAGGTCCATGAATCAAGGCAAATTGGAAGCGGTCAAACAGGAGATGGCAAGAGTTAACATCAACATTTTGGGAATCAGTGAACTAAAATGGACTGGAATGGGTGAATTTAACTCAGATGACCATTATGTCTACTACTGTGGGTAAGAATCCCTTAGAAGAAGGAGTAGCCATCATAGTTAACAAAAGAGTCTGAAATACAATACTTGGATGCAGTCTGAAAAACGACAGAATGATCTCTGTTCATTTCCAAGGCAAACCATTCAGTATCACAGTAATTCAAGTTTATGCCCCAATGAGTAATCCTAAAGACTGTCTCTTATACACATCTAGATGTGTATAAGAGACAGTTCATTGATTCATTTGGCTGCGTCATGGGGCTTGTGGGTTCTTAATTCCCAGATCAGGGCCCCCTGCAGTGGAGTCATGGAGTCCTAACCACTGGACCGCCAGGGAATTCCCTCCTTTTTCATATTTAAAGTTTCTCATATTTAAATTTCTTGCCATTAAAAATAAAGCTGTAGTCAACTGTTATATGTCATGCTTGCTAACTTGTATGATTGAATATGCAGTAATAGATGCCTAGAAGTATAATTGATTAGTAGAAAAACATGCATTTCAAATTTTTGTGGACTGCTGGGTTGCCAGCTAAAACTGCAAACTACTGACCTCTGGTAAAGTTCTATTTCACTTACATAATTGACTGTCTGAATAACTCTCGGACATTTGTATATTTCTGATCAATTTTTGCTCTTCAGGGCCGCTTAACTGATTAGTCTGAAGATAAATGTTTTATATTTTTTATCAGTCATGCCATTCTGCTTTTAGTTTTGGTGAGTTTTGGTGCTACTCTCCCCTATTTTCTCTACTTATCTCTGTAATTGCCTTTTTAAAATGTGGATTTTATTTCTCATATGAAAAACGCATTCACTTATAGAAAATTTGGAAGGCACAAAAAAAGGGATTATTCTCAATATCTGTGTGTGTGAAAATACGTTGTGAAGGAGATGGATGTCCTGCCCTTGTCCTTCTCGTTTCTGCTCCCAGCTTGGTCTTGGTCTTGTCTTCTAATTTTTTCTATTCTTATACAAACGTTACAGAGCAAAACATATGTGTATATACATTCGTATGTTGTTGTTGTTTCAATCGTGACCCCATGGACAGTAGCGCACCAGGCTTCCCTGTCCTTCATTGTCTCTTGGAGTTTGCTCAAACTCATGTCCATCCAACCATCTCATCCTCTGTCATCCCCTTCTCCTTTTACCTTCCGTCTTTCCCAGCCTCAGGGTCTTTTCCAATGAGTCAGCTCTTCATATCAGGTGGCCAAAGTATTGGAGCTTCAGCATCAGTCCTTGTAGTGCATATTCAGGGTTGATTTCCTTTAGGATTGACTGGTTTGATCTTACAAGAGTCCAAGGGGCTCTCAAGATGAGTCTTCTCCAACACCATAGTTCAGTTCAGTTGCTCAGTTGTATCCGACTCCTTGCGACCCCATGGAACCGCAACACGCCAGGCCTCCCAGTTCATCACCAACTCCCGGAGTTCACCCAAACCCATGTCCATTGAGTCGGTGATGCCATCCAACCATCTCATCCTCTGTTGTCCCCTTCTTTTCCTGCCCTCAATCTTTCCCAGCATCAGGGTCTTTTCAAATAAGTCAGCTCTTATCATGAGGTGGCCAAAGTATTGGAGTTTCAGCTTTAACATCAGTCCTACCAATGAACAACCAGGACTGATCTCTTTTAGGATGGACTAGTTGGATCTCCTTGCAGTCCAGGGGACTCTCAAGAGTCTTCTGCAACACCATAGTTCAAAAGCATCAATTCTTTGGTGCTCAACCTTTATGGTCAACTCTCAACATCCATACATAACTACTAGAAATACCTTGCTTTAACTGTGTGGACCTTTGTTAGCAAAGTGATGTCTCTGCTTTTCAACATGCTATTTAGGTTTTTCATGGCTATTCGTCCAAGGAGTAAGCGTTTTTTAATTTCGTGGCTACAGTCACCATCAGCAGTGATTTTGGAGCCCAAGAAAATAAAATCTGCCACTGTTTCCGCTTTTACCCCATCTATTTGCCATGAAGTGATGGGACCAGATGCCTTGATCTTAGTTTTTTGAGTGTTGAGTTTTAAGCCAACTTTTTCGCTCTCTTCTTTCACCTTCATCAAGAGGCTGTTTTTAGTTCTTCACTTTCTGCCATTAGGTTGGTATTATCTGAATATCTGAGGTTGTTGATATTTCTGCTGGCAATCTTGATTCCAGCTTGTGATTCATCCAGCCTTGCATTTCTTATGATGTACTCTGCACAGAAGTTAAGTAAGCAGGGTGACAATATGCAGCCTTGATGTACTCCTTTCCCAATTTTGAACCAGTCTGTTGTTCCATGCTCATCTCTAACTTGCTTCCTGACCCACATACAAGTTTCTCAAGAGGCAGGTAAGGTGGTCTGGTATTCCCATCTCTTTAAGAATTTTTCACAATTAGTTGTGATCCACGTAGTCTAAGGCTTTAGCCTCATCAGTGAAGCAGTAAATGTTTTTCCTAAATTCCCTTGCCTTTTCTTTAATCTGACAAATTTTGCTGTTTGATATCTGGTTCCCCTGCCTTTTCTAAATCCAGCTTGTACATTGGGAAGTTCTTGGTTCACGTACTGTTGAAGCCTACCTTGAAGGATTTTGAGCATTACCTTGCTGGCATGTGAAATGAGCACAATTGTANGAGGAAAACAATAGAATGGGAAAGACTAAAGATCTCTTCAAGAAAATTAGAGATACCAAGGAAACATTTCATGCAAAGATGAGTATAATTAAGGACAGAAATGGGATGGACCTCACAGAAGCAGAAGATACTAAGAAGAGGTGGCAAGAATACACAGAAACTATATGAAAAAGATCTTCATGACCCAGATAACCACAGTGGTGTGATCACTCACCCAGCACCAGACATCCTGGAATGTGAAGTCAAGTGGGCCTTAGGAAGCATCACTACGAACAAAGCTAGTGGAGGTGATGGAATTCAGTTGAGATCTTTCAAATCCTGAAAGATGATGCTGTGAAAGTGCTGCACTCAATATGCCAGCAAATGTGGAAAACTCAGCCGTGGCCACAGGACTGGAAAAGGTCAGTTTTCATTTCAATACCACAGAAAGGCAGTGGCGAAGAATGTTCAAATTACTGCACAATTGCACTCATCTCACATGTTAGCAAAGTAATGCTCAGACTCTCTAAGCCAGGCTTCAGCAATACATGAACCATGAACTTCCAGATGTTCAAGCTGGATTTAGAAAGGGCAGAGGAACCAGAGATCAAATTGCCAACATCCACTGGTTCATCAAAAAAGCAAGAGATTTCCAGAAAAACATCTTTATTGACCATGTCAAAGCCTTTGACTGTGTGGATCACAACAAACTGGAAAGTTCTTCAAGAGATGGGAATACCAGACCATCTTCCCTGCCTTCTGAGAAATCTGTGTGCAGGTCAAGAAGTAATAGTTAGAACTGTACATGGAGCAATGGACTGGTTTCAAATTGGGAAAGGAGTACGTCAAGGCTGTATATTGACACCCTGCTTATTTAAGTCCTGAAGAGTCGGACATGACTGAGTGACTGAACTGAACTCACTCTGCGTATAATTTAACTAAGCAGGTTGATAATATACAGCCTCGACGTACTCCTTTCCCAATTTTGAACCATTCAGTTGTTCCATGTCTGATTCTATTGCTTTTTGACCCTCATACAAGTTTCTCAGGAGACAAGTATAGTATGAGGTGAAGTCGGTGAGGTGAAGTCGCTCAGTCGTGTCCGACTCTTTGCGACCCCATAGATTATAGCCTACCAGGCTCCTCCATCCATGGGATTTTCCAGGCAGGAGTACTGGAGTGGGTTGCCATTTCCTTCTCCAGAGGATCTTCCCAACCCAGGGATTGAACCCGGGTCTCCCACATTGTAGGCAGACACTTTGCTGTCTGAGCCACCAGGGAAGCCTAAGTATAGCATAGTTTGCTTAAATTATTCTTGAAAAGACTGGCTAGGTGATGTTTTATCACAAGCCTCAGTATGTATAATTTGGTGCCTCACTGAACAGAAGAGGAGTTTTGGTTTTCACTTTGGATATTTAACTAGACCTGAATATTTTGCAACTATGTTTTTGTTTTTAACAGGACAGGGAACAATTTACTGTTGAAACCTGTAGACATTGGAGAGCTAAACACACACTTAAGAGTAACTGACTTAAGTTACAGTTTTAAAGTGTGGATATGTAGTAGATCATTGACTCAATGGACCTGAACTTGAGGAAACTCCGGGAGATAGTGGAGATTTAAGCCTGGTGTGCTGTAGTCCATGGGGTTGCAGAGTCAGACACGAGTTAGCGACAACGAATTGTATTAGACATATTTTAGTGTTTAATAATCTTTCTGTATGAGGAGGAAAGGCACTTAGAGCCAGTGGTAGGTTTTCTAGTGATGTGTCTCAGGTCTTCTGAGGATTTATGTTGAAGTCTTGGAGCAGCAATGCATTTTGTTACAGGTTTTAGAATCCTTTCATTTATACCAATCAGATCCATGTTGGGATGATGATGATAACAACTGATATTAATTACATGTGTCCCATATGCCAGGCAGTTGCTAAATAAATATTTTATGTGCATTATCTCAATCCTTAGACGATAATGGCAATTTACCAGTGAGGAAACTAGGGCTTGGAGAAGTTAAAGTAACTTACTCATACCAAAGTCAGGGTAGAATCGTTGGGTTTATTGTCCCTTGGATTCTGTTTTGCTTATAGCTACTATTTCTGAAAACCAAAAGTGAGATCATTTTTCTTTCTGAGTGCAGATTCAACTCTCATCCTGTTATTCCTGTTGCTAAAGACACCCATTTAAGGTCAGTGGAAAGTACAAGAGTTCAAGGTGTTCTTCCCAAAACACATAAGCAGCGAAATAGCAAAAGATCAGTGCTAGCCTAGAAAACCTTCTACGTGTATGTGTATGACATCATAATATGTTATGTGTATAATATGTGACATTTTATCACATAATTGTGATATGTGATATCATATAATTGTGAATTGCTCAATATATGCCAATTCACATACAGTGATTTGCATGAGTATATATTTTATGTTGCTGTGTGATCTAGGAATTGTCATCTCTCTTTTGCCCTTGTTCCAGTCCATCTATAAATCCTGAAGGTACTGTCTCCAGGACACATCCTTAATTTATCCATGTGTCTCTGCTTTCACAGGAGAGACATACGGTAACTCTGTTCTTGCCTGAATTATTGCAGTAGCTTGATTTCTTCAGTGCCCACTCTTGCCCCCTATAATCTCATAGGGCAGAGTGGCCGTAATGATATTTTTTAAAGCCTAAAGGGGATCACATTGCTTTCCTGCCTCAACTGCTGTGAGAGCTTTTCACTGCAGTCTAGAGGAAATCCAGCTTTGTGCATCTGTTACTGTGCTTCAGGAGTACTGGCTGTTTTGAGGTTTTCATATGTACCAAGTTCTTTCCATCTTGGGTTTTGTATGTGCTGTTTTCTCCCCCTGGGCTTCTCTGGTCATTGGCTGTTTTTTGTGGTTGATGATTCCATATCATTTAGGTCTCCGTTCAGACATCAGCATCTCAGTGCTGCCTTCCTTGACTGATCCAGATATCGCTCCCACCATTTCTCTCATTAGTGTTTTATTTTCCTTATTCTCATCACAATGAGTGTGATGTTATTGTAATTTATTGCTACTTCTGATCTATTTCTACCCCACCAGAATGTGGACTTCCTGAGAGCAGGGCTTTCCCTATGCCTAGAAAAGCATGCTAGCGTGTAGTAGCACAGTTAAAATTTTACTGAATGAATGAAAGGTTTTGTCTCACTTTAACATCATATTGTGAATATTCTCCCACATCTTTAGTATTCAAAAGAGAGGTGGTATGATAAACTCTCCATCTACAGTCCAAATCTGGCCTAAAGACACATTTTATTTGGCTTATTAAAAAATGGTGGTGTTTGAGGTATAACTTCTATTCAGTCAAGTGTACAGGTCTTAAGTGTACAGCTTGACGAATTGTACTGAGGTGTACCTAAGTAACCACCTCTCAGATCAAAATGTGTGGTGCTCTGATCTCCCCCTTCTAGCCATTCCGCCTTTGCACAGGGTAGCTTGCATAGTTCATGTTTGTAATTAGCTGCTAATATTATTTGGAGATTTCACAGAGAAATCCAGCATCTCAACATCTCTCGAAACGATGTACCAGCATAGGAGTTGCCTTCTCTTTTGGCCACGGTTTACTGTGGCTGGGAAGCAGCCGTCCAAAGTGTTGACATGTGTTCCCCAGTTTGCCTCCTGTCTTCACCTCTCGCCTCCTGTCCCTGACCTTGAATTCAGTTTCCAGTTGCCATTTATAATTTCACTTGAATTTTTCATGCTGGAGAAACATTTACTACTTCCGTTATCTCTATAGAAAAATAGAAGTGTGAATGGTAGACTAAAAGGTTTATGTGTTTCTTATACTTAGTCTACTTGATTCATATACGTTTCTTGCCTTTTGTGTATTTGTTAGCCACTCTAGTTCTGAAAGATTGTGTTTAAAGGATGCACAGTGCTCCAGTATATAAATGTATTATGTAACCAATCTCCTGCTGTAGAACATATAAGTGATTTCTGTCTTTTTCATATTATAAGGAACAATATGTAGGTGAATCTTTGTGGAAAATGTTATTTTATTAGGATTAAGTTTTAAAAGTGGAATTTCTGGATCAAAATATATTTTCATTATTAAGACTTTGAAACATATTGTCGAATTGCTTGGTAGTAATACAGACAGGACTGAGCAACTTCACTTTCACTTTTCATTTTCACGCATTGGAGAAGGAGATGGCAACCCGCTCCAGTGTTCTTGCCTGGAGAATCCCAGGGATGGGGGAGCCTGGTCGGGGTACCATCTGTGGGATTGCAGAGTCAGACACGACCAAAGCAACTTAGCATCAGCAGCAGCATTATAAATTGATCTAATCTTTCTGGAGAGCAGTGTATGGGAGTATTCATTTCACTGCATCCATGCCAACACTAATTAAAAGTTTTGCTAATATAGTTAGTAAAAACTGCAAACAAAAAAATAGGAATGCTGGCCAAGAAATTTTTTTCTTTTCAAAAAAGTAAAGTAGGAATTTTACTTTAAAGGATGTAATTTGGAAATATTTATTAGGGCTTTCCAGGTGGCTCAGTGGTAAAGAATCCACCTGCCAGTGCAGGAGATGCAAGAGACATGGGTTTGATCCCCAGGTTGGGAAGATTCCCCTGGATTAGGAAATGGTAACCCACTCCAATATTCTAGTACAATTCTGTACCTTAGATTTATAGTATGAGTCAGATCATATACTTTGTATATGTGAAGTAATGCGAATACCTTACTATAACTTGAGAAGCCTTTTAACCTTGATCCTTACATACACACTGCTAATACTGTTCATGAGGTTCTCACGGCAAGAATACTGAAGTGGTTTGCCGTTCCTACCAGACCACCTGACCTGCCTCTTGAGAAATCTGTATGGAGGTCAGGAAGCAACAGTTAGAACTAGACAGGGAACAACAGTTTGGTTCCAGATCGGGAAAGGAGTACATTAGGGTGTATATTGTCACCCTGCTTATTTAACTTACATGCAGAGTACATCATGTGAAATGCTGGGCTGGATGAAGCACAAGCTAGAATCTTGAACTGTGGTGTTGGAGAAGACTCTTGAGAGTCCCTTGGACTTCAAGGAGATCCAACCAGTCCATCCTAAAGGAAATCAGTCCTGAATATTCATTGGAAGGACTGATGCTGAAGCTGAAACTCCAATACTTTGGCCACCTGATGGAAAGAACTACTCATTGGAAAAGACCCTGATGCTGGGAAAGATTGAAGGTGGGAGGAGAAGGGGATGACAAAGGATGAGATAGTTGGATGGCATCACCGACTCAGGGGACATGAGTTTGAGTAAACTCCGGGAGTTGCTAATGGACAGGGAGGCCTGGTGTGCTGCAGTCCATGGGGTTGCAAAGAGTTAGACATGATTGAGGAACTGAACTGAACTTACACACACACACACACACACACACACACACACACACACGGTTTTTATTATTGTGCTTTACTGTGTTCTATATGATAGTACTTGAGAGTAATACAGAATCCTTCTGGTTTGAAGCATGTATGACTATTTCTGACACATTGACTTTATATTTGCCTTCATATGTTTAATTCGATGCTCTTATTCTTTGATTTGTTTTCTAAGGAAATGCCTACATAGAAGCCTGACAGCAGCTGGGCTGAATGTGTCACTGCTGAATTGGTTCCTCAGGTATCCTGGCTCTGGTGATTGCTATGGGAGATTGGATGACTGTTACAGATCCAGGTCTGTCTCCAGGTAACGGAGTTTAGAATAGTTGTAAGCTAGAACAGTAATTCAGGGAAGGCAATGGCACCCCACCCCAGTACTCTTGCCTGGAAAATCCAATGGACGGAGTAGCCTGGGGGCTGCAGTCTATGGGGTCGCTAACAGTCGGACAGACTGAGCGACTTCACTTTCACTTTTCTCTTTCATGCATTGGAGAAGGAAATGGCAGCCCACTCCAGTATTCTTGCCTGGAGAATCCCAGGGATGGGGGAGCCTGGTGGGCTGCCGTCTATGGGGTCACACAGAGTCGGACACGACTGAAGTGACTTAGCAGCAGCAGAACAGTAATTGCAAATGTTAATTTTCAGTGGCACTATAACTGCCATAAATATTGAAGATGTACCTAGAGAGAAATATAAATAGGAGTAAAATATATAATTTTCATCTTTCTTTAGTAAAATAATCAGGGAGAGCTAAGAATTGTGCCTAATTAATAGGGTTAAGTGCTTTGGCTGAAAAGTTGATTACTTGAGGAGGAGATTTTTCTGCATTTGAAATAAATTCACTGGCTACCTCAGTGTATTTCTCTGATTTATTCCTTTAATCACATAAAGTTTGAGTGCATAGACAAGTAGGTTTTGCCTAGCAGTTTTATAAATCTAAAGTACTGTTAACTTTTAAGATAGAATATTGCAACTTAACATGCCTTCTAAGAGTACCACTTTATTGTATATTTTTGGGAAAATATTATATAGTTTTCATACAAGACCCAGCTTTGCCTTAATTTGAAAAAACAATGTTTCTATAGTTCACAATCTTTGGTAATGAAGACCATGTTATTAGCTTTGCATGCATTTTTGCAAATTATTTATGTAAATGCATTTTATTGATTCTTTCAGAAAGCAAAACTATCTCTCAATATACCTCAGAAACAAAGATGTCTCCATCAAGTTTATACTCACAGCAAGTGCTATGTTCTTCAATACCTTTATCAAAAAATGTGCACAGTTATTTTAGTGCCTTCTGCACAGAAGAGAATATTGAGCAGAGTATCTCATATCTTGATCAGGTAACTTTTTTTTGTAAGATACAATAAATAACAGAAATCATGTTTTACAATAGCACATAAGAATAGTAAACTTGTCAAGCACACATATGTTACGTATTGGCCCGAAACTTATATAAGATTTGCAGAGAACCTTGGTGACCATCTAGTCTAGATACCAGCTGAATGCTTTTGTCTGGAGCCGGTCAGCTCCCTCATCACTCCAGGAGCTCTGCCAGGGGGAGCCTTACCCTTATTTTACATGTAGAAACCTAAGTGCCTATTCCAGATCACAGGTAATTGTAGAGCAGAGGCTGAAAGAGCCCAGGTCTCTTAATTCTTTGTCCTTTGGCATAGGTACTATTCCTTTAAGTATCTCAGAATAGTTTTCTTTCTCAGAAGAGATTTCTGTCTTTTGTTTATTTACTAAGTTGTCAGTAACCAACTTTTAGGAAAACATTTTCTCCTACTAGGAATTGACTACTTTCGGTTTTCCTTCATTATATGAAGAATCCAAAGGTAAAGAGACAAAGAGAGAATTAAATATAGTTGCTGTTTTAAATTGCATGAATGAGCTACTTGTACTTCAGCGGAAGAACCTTCTAGCTCAGGAAAATGTGGAAACACAGAATTTGAAACTGGGAAGCGATATGGACCATCTACAGAACTGCTATGCAAAACTTAAGGTAGAAATTACATTTCAGTATGTATTTCAATGCCATTGTTATGTAGTTTGATATTATAAATTTTCATTGGATTTTATCAAATTTTAGTTTTGTTTTTTTTTTAAGTTGTAGGATTTTTTTTTAATTGCTGAGTGAAAGTGAGCATAGTTTGTACAAATCAACTGTGCCACTTCCTGATATCAATGTCGAAGGCAATGATTTTATGAACTGTTTGGTGTCTTGCTGAATCTTTGAAAAGTTAGATCAGGAATTACTTACATCTGAGGAAAATAAAATGAGGACTTCCCCCCACCCTATCCAGTCTTGCTTAATAAACTAGATGCTTAATTTAAAATAATCTTACTGTGAGATACTGCATCAGTTTATTTCAAGAATAATATTCTTGGGGTGATCTCTGCCACAGTTGCTGAAGCTCAATAATGAAAGCAGACCAGATAGCTACTAAGTCTTAGAAGTCCCTGGGACTCTAGAGAGGACCAGAGAAGAATGCTTTCAGAGACCTGCTAATTTCTCAGAACAAAAATATTTTTTACATTGACCTGCTCCTTGAACTATAGAACAGCTTTTGTGGCTCTACTTTGTTTTCATTCTTTCCTTTTAAAGGAACAGATGTATTCCTTTTTTAAAAAAAGTATATAAGAAATGAATTTCTCATTTATTGAGAGGAAAGAAGGTATTCAAATCACAGTCTGGTAGGGACTTATGATTGTATATTATAAAGGAGGTAATAGTCAATTCAAAGCAAAATTTTTTAAAAGATATTATTCTATAATGGGTTTCCTTTTTTATTTTTCTTCTGTATCTTCTCCTACCCCACTCCAAGAACAGCTAACAACAACAACCTGCTCAGCATTTTGAATCTCTAAGCTCTACTGGAAAATAATAGAATCTCTAGTATATAATACAAAATATATATAATAGGGAAGCATTTTAGCTTCTCAGCGGCCCTTGCCCATACCAGCCTGCCATTGCCGAATACTACTGTATGTTTTCATCTTAGCTCATATATGTATATAACAGTATATTTTCTCTATTATAGTAATATTAGGTTTTTGTACATTCTGTATGGCGTGGCTGATTGGGGAACTGTGATAGAGGGGATAGTTGATACCCTCCAATCTTATTAAAAGGCTGTGGATTTTAGTTTTAATCAGAGAAACTTATGGAAGATCTTATGAATTAGACCCAAAGTTTTAAGTCCTAGAAGGGAGTAATTCTGCATTAAAACTTTTTCTAGGCACCTTTGGTTCACTGTCTTATAAATAGCTAGTGAGTAATTACATAATAATATTGATAATCTGGGACTGTTGAACCTTTCCTCTAAGAAATGATCATTCATTGGGACGACCCAAAGCGTAGGGTGTTTTTTAAGAAATCTTCTAATTTGGGATTTGACTTGGGCCAAAATCAGGTATTTTGGATCAGCTACGGACAGAAATGTATATACAATGGGAGAGGTTGCTGATTTATCCTAGAAAAGTTTCTAGATCTAACTATTATTCACTCAGTTTGTTGAGCAGAATTTATGGAGTATTTTTGTGGTCGTCACTGGGTTTCAAATATGAGTAAACCCAGTCCCTGTTTGCAAGGAGATTGTAGTCCATTGTAAAGGGACAGGTTGATCTATAATTATTTGCTTCACTCATTCTTGATGTGGGAGGTAAGGAATGCTACAGAGAAAAGTAACACTCGATCTGAGATTTGAGAAATGAATAAAAATTCACTAGTGGAGGCGGTCCTAAGATGGTGGAGGAATAGGATGGGGAGACCATTTTCTCCCACACAAATTCATCAAAAGATCATTTGAATGCTGAGCGACTTGCACAAGACAACTTCTGAACGCTGGCGGAGGACACCAGGCACCAAAAAAAGGCAGCCCATTCTCTTCAGAAGGAGGTAGAACAAAATAAAAAAGACAGAAAGAGAGACAAAAGAGTTAGGGGTGGAGACCTGTCCTGGGGAGGGAGTCGTGAAGGAGGAAAAGTTTCCAAACAGCAGGAAACCCTCTGACTGGCTGTTCTGTGGGGAGTTTTGGAATCTCAGAGGGCAACGTAACTGGGAGGGGAAGAAAAAAAAAACCCCACAGAATATGCACCTAACCGCAACTCGCAGCGGAGAACTAGTCCAGACTCTTGTGTCTGCCACCAGCAAGCATGGGCTGGACAGGGAGGCACAGGCTGCATTGCTTAGGGTAAGGACCGGGCCTGAATGTCCTGAGGACAATCTGAGGGAGCTAATGTGAGATAGCAACCCAAACTGTGGGATAGCCAGAAAGAGGAGAAAAAAAAAAAAAAAAAAAGAACTTTCCTGCAAAAGCTCTAACCTAAGGTGCAGCCTGGCCCGCTCACATAACAAAAGATTGAGCAAATACCTAAGGAGAGCTAGCCAGCTGCAGATTGGCCCATCCACCCACCCGAGGCAGAGAGGCAGGCTGGAGACAGCCAGAGCCAGAAGACAAAGGGCAGTCTCAGCCCCAGAGACCAGCATCCTCCACCAGCGAGCAAGCTCCCAGTTGCTAACCCAAGTCTTGCTGGGATCCTAGATGGTCGACATCTGCCAGAAGGGTCGCAGCCAGAGATCAGCTCCCCAGAGGAGACACACAGCATGCCTGAGACAGCGTTCTCACAGCGTAACTGGGAAACTGAGCTGCTGGGACCTGGGCAGTGATTAAGACACACAGCCCACCTGGGACAGTGCACACCAAGCATCTGGCCCCCTGAGCTGCTCAGACCTGGGAAGGGCACAAAACGCATACCCAGCCTAGTCTTGGCTTTGTGGAGTACCTGAGAACCTGAGCCTGAGCAGCTTAGACTGTGAAGTGAGAAAATGCAGGGCCCCGTTTAGACAGCTCCCCTGCAGAGCAACCTGGAGCCTGAGCAGTGTAGACCAGGAAAGCACATGCTGCTGAGAGCTGGGGCAAACCCACCGTGGTCCATACACTAGCACTCCCCACACAGGCCAGTGATACTTGTTTGCAGTGTTCCTCCCTCCCCACAGCAAAGTGGGCCTAAATAAGTGACCACCTTCTCCCTTTTGTGTCAGGGTGGAAATTAGACACCAAAGAGACTTGCAAACAGAGGAAACCAAAATAAAGAAGAGGGAACCGCCCTGGAAGTGACAGGTGCAACAGATTAAAACCCTGTAGTTAGCATTGACTAAGAAGCTTGGAATGGGCCTATAGACCTTGAGAAGAAGTATAAGCTGGAACAAAGAACTATCTGAAACTGAACTGACCTCACACTGCCCCGAACAGCTCCAGAGAAATTTCTAGATATATTTTTACTATTATAACTCTTTAATTAAAACAATTAAAAAATTTTTTAAGTTCTTTATTACTCCTTTAATTTTATAACCTACTATTATAACCTATTATTACCTTGCAAAAAAAAGACGTTGTTTTTAAAGCAAATTTCATATATATATATTTTATAACTTTTGTGATTGATTTTGTTTTGTATTTTTAATATTGTATTTTTGAGAGTCTAACATCTACTCTAGATTTTTAATCTTTGCTTTTTGGTATTATCAATTTTGTACCTTTAAGAATCTTAAAATTCAGTACCCATTTTTACTTAGGGGTGTGATTCCTGGCTTGATTGCTCTCCACTTTTAACTCTCCCTTTTCTCCTCCAGGTCACTTATCTCCTCCTGCCCCTTCTCTTCTCTGCTTAACTCTGTGACTCTCTCTGGGCGTTCTGGGCTGTGGGGATCACTCAGGGAACTGAGTACTGGCTAGATTGGTCTCTCCCCTTTTGACTCCCTCTCTTCTCCTCCTGGCCATCTCTATCTCCCTCCTCCCTCTCCTCTTCTCTATGTAACTCTGTGTAGCTTACCTTAAGGAACAAGAGAAAAATTGAATAAATAACCCAACTTTACACCTAAAGCAACTAGAAAAGGAAGAAATGAAGAACCCCAGGGTTAGTAGAAGGAAAGAAATCATAAAAAATTTGGGCAGAAATAAATGAAAAAGAAACAAAGGAGACAATAGCAAAAATCAACAAAATTAAAAGCTGGTTCTTTGAGAAGATAAAATAGGCAAACCATTAGCCAAACTCATCAAGAAAAAAAGGGAGAGGAATCCAATCAGCAAAATTAGAAATGAAAATGGAAAGATCACAACAAACAGCACAGAAATACAAAGGATCATAAGAGACTACTATCAGCAACTATATGCCAATAAAATGGACAACTTGGAAGAAATGGACAAATTCTTAGAAAAGTATAACCTTCCAAAACTGAACCAGGAAGAAATAGAAAACCTTAACAGACCCATCACAAGCACGGAAATCAAAACTGTGACCCAAAATCTTCCAGCAAACAAAAGTCCAGGATCAGACGGCTTCACAGCTGAATTCTACCAAAAATTTAGAGAAGAGCTAACACCTATCCTACTCAAACTCTTCCAGAAAATTGCAGAGGAAGGTAAACGTCCAAACTCGTTCTATGAGGCCACCATCACCCTAATACCAAAACCCGACAAAGATGCCACAAAAAAAGAAAACTACAGGCCAGTGTTACTGATGAATATAGATGCAAAAATCCTTAACAAATTTCTAGCAAACAGAATCCAACAATGTATTAAAAAGATCATGCATCATCACCAAGTGGGCTTTATCCCAGGGATGCAAGGATTCTTCAATATTCACAAATCAGTCAATATGATACATCACATTAACAAACTGAAAGATAAAAACCATATGATAATCTCAATAGATGCAGAGAAAGCCTTTGACAAAATTCAACATTTGTTCATGATAAAAACCCTCCAGAAAGCAGGAATAGAAGGAACATACCTCAACATAATAAAAGCCATATAATAAACCCACAGCAAACATTATCCTCAATGGTGAGAAATTGAAAACATTTCCCCTAAAGTCAGGAACAAGACAAGGGTGCCCGCTCTCACCACTACTATTCAACATAGTTTTGGAAGTTTTAGCCACAGCAATCAGAGAAGGAAAATAAATAAAAGAAATCCAGATCGGAAAAGAAGTAAAGCTCTCAGATGACGTGATCCTCTACATAGAAAACCCTAAAGACGCCACCAGAGCATTACTAGAAATAATCAATGAATATAGTAAAGTAGCAGGATATAAAATTAACACACAAAAATCTCTTGCATTCCTATAGACTAACAATGAAAAAAACAGAGAAATTAAGGAAACAATTCCATTCACCATTACAATGAAAAGAATAAAATATTTAGGAATAAATCTACCTAAAGAAACAAAAAACCTATATATATAAAACTATAAAACACTGATGAAAGAAAGATGACACAAATAGATGGAGAAATATACCATGTTCATGGATTGGAACAATTGTTAAAAATGAGTATACTACCCAAAGCAATCAATAGATTCAGTGCAATCCCTATCAAGCTACCAACACTTTATTTTTAGAGAACTAGAACAAATAACTTCACAGTTTGTATGAAAATACAAAAAACCTTGAATAGCCAAAGCATTCTTGAGAAAAAAAGAATGGACCTGGAGGAATCAACCTGCCTGACTTCAGACTGTGCTACGAAGCTACAGTCATTAAGACAGTATGGTACTGGCACAAGACAGAAATATAGATCACTGGAACAAAATAGAAAGCCCAGAGATAAATCTGTGCATCTATAGACACCTTATCTTTGACAAAGGAGGCAAGAATATACAATAGAGAAAAGACAATCTCTTTAACAAATGGTGCTGGGAAAACTGGTCAACCACTTGTAAAAGAATGAAACCAGAATACTTTCTAACACCATGCACAAAAATAACTCAAAATGGGTAAAAGATCTAAACGTAAGACCAGAAACTAAAACTCCTAGAGGAAAACATAGGCAAAACACTCTCTGACATAAATCACAGCAGGATCCTCTGTGACCCAGCTCCCAGAGTAATGGAAATAAAAGCAAAAATAAATAAATGGGACCTAATTAAACTTAAAAGCTTTTGCACAATGAAAGAAACTATAAGCAAGCTGAAAAGACAGCCTTCAAAATGGGAGAAAATAATAGTAAACAAAGCAACTGACAATCTCAAAAATATATAAGCAGCTCCTGCAGCTCAATTCCAGAAAAATAAATGACTTAATCAAAAAATGGACCAAAGAACTAAACAGACACTTTCTCCGAAGGAGACATGCAGATGGCTAACAAACACTTGAAAAGATGCTAAACATCACTCATTATCAGAGAAATGCAAGTCAAAACGACAATGAGGTACCATCTCATGCTGGTCAGAATGGCTGATAGCAGAATGTCTACAAACAATAAATGCTGGAGAGGGTGCGGAGAAAAGGAAACCCTCTTATACTGTTGGTGGGAATGCAAACTAATATAGCCACTATGGAGAACAGTGTGGAGATTCCTTTGAAAATTGGAAATAGAACTGCCATATGACCCAGCAATCCCACTGCTAGGCATACACACAGAGGAAACCAGAATTGAAAGAGACACATGTACCCCAGTGTTCATCGCAGCACTGTTTATCATAGCCAGGACATGGAAACAACCTAGGTGTCCATCAGCAGACAAATGGATAAGAAAGCTGTGGTACATACACACAATGGACTATTACTCAACTATTAAAAAGAATGCATTTGAATCAATTCTAATGAGGTGGATGAAACTGGAGCCTATTATACAGAGTGAAGTAAGTCAGAAAGAAAAGCACCAATACAATATATTAATGCAAATATATGAAATTTAGAAAGATGGTAATGATGACCGTATATGCGAGACAGCAAAAGAAACACAGATGTTCTATTAAAAAGAATGCATTTGAATCAATTCTAATGAGGTGGATGAAACTGGAGCCTATTATACAGAGTGAAGTAAGTCAGAAAGAAAAGCACCAATACAATATATTAATGCAAATATATGAAATTTAGAAAGATGGTAATGATGACCGTATATGCGAGACAGCAAAAGAAACACAGATGTAAAGGGCAGACTTTTGGACTCTGTGGGAGAAGGCGAGGGTGGAATGATTTGAGATACTAGCACTGAAACATGTATATTTCCATATGTGAAATAGATCGCCAGTCCAGGTTTGACGCCTGAGACGGTGCTCAGGGCCAGTGCACTGGGATGACCCTGAGGGATGGGATGGGGAGGGAAGTGGGAGGGGGGTTCAGGATGGGGAACTCATGTACACCCATGGCTAATTCATGTCAGTGTATGGCAAAAACCACTACAATANGATCGCCAGTCCAGGTTTGACGCGTGAGACGGTGCTCAGGGCCAGTGCACTGGGATGACCCTGAGGGATGGGATGGGGAGGGAAGTGGGAGGGGGGTTCAGGATGGGGAACTCATGTACACCCATGGCTAATTCATGTCAGTGTATGGCAAAAACCACTACAATATTGTAAAGTAGCTAGCCTCCAATTAAATTAATAAAAAAAAATTCACTAGTGTTGGGAAAACCATTCTAGGCAGAGTGTATGACCCATATAAAAGCATGGAGATCAGAGTATTTTCTTTTCAGGGAACATCAAACAGCTCGGCAGGGGCTGATCTATGTGATATATTATGAAGAATAGTAAGACATGAGGCTGGGATGCTGTCTGCAGGTATGAAAGGCATTGTGCACAGACCTGGAGGCAGCAAGGAATGTAAACACAAGGAAGGATGTGACTGTCCTTCTGGAGCTGGTGGAAGTGATGAGAGGAGGAGGTGTAGAAGATAGAGAAATGGAGGAAAAGGGCTCAGAAAGCCTGGGGAAAAGGTCATCTGTTAGCAGCCCTTAGCAATTGCTCAGTCCAAGGGTGTCTGGGGCTTGAACTGAGAAAGTGCCAGTGAAGAGAGTAGGAGTGAGACAAGAAGAGAACTCAAGAAGTAGAATGAGTAGAATTTTACGAAAAACTGAATTTGAGGAAAAGAGGGTCATGGATTAAAGATGCCGTTCAGGTCTCTGATTTGAATTTACTGATGATGGCGGTATGATTCACTGGGATAAGAAACTCTGAGAGAATCTGATTTGATGTGTGGGACATGTCAGCTGGCCCAGTGCCAGATGGTCTGGCAGGAGAGGAAGTTTTAAGCATGATAGGAAATTTTGGCAACCTTGTGGCGATCTAAGTTTTATTCCTAGAGTTTTCTTGAGGTCCATTGTTACAGAGATCATGCAAGTTGTTTGTGGTTAGTTGTGACATCACTTGAGTGCCTTTTATATTTTATAAAGATTAGAGGATTTAAAAAATACTCTAGCAGCTTCATGCATACTTTGGTACAGTTCCTCTGGAGACGTGTGAAATGAATTGAAAGTGAACATCTTAATCCCAGGGCTTCACTGGTGGCTCAGACGATAAAGAATCCCCCTGCAGTGTGGGAGGCCCAGGTTCAATTCCTGGGTCGAGAAGATCCCCTGAAGGAGATGGCAACTCACTTCAGTACTCTTGCCTGGAAAATCCCATGGACAGAGGAGCCTGGCAGGCTGTAGTCCACGGGGTCACAAAGAGTCAGACATGACTGTGTGCCTAACACACACACATTTTAATCCCATATTGATTCTGGCAATGCTGCCATTGTCCTAAGGGAAAGGTTTTGAGAGAGTTTACCGTTGTATGCTCCAGTCCCATCTTTTCTGACCTGGAGTGTTTTTCTTTGCTTAGTCACCTGTCTTCAGACTTAGCTCCAAATAATTTCTGGCTCTTTCTTAAGAGTGTGTCATAGAAGTGTCAAAAAGTATTAAAAGGAAATTATGAAAATGTTCAGTGGCAATATCACTGAAATAGGTGAAGGGCCTTTTGAAGGATCCACTTTGAAGGTCTTTTGCATATATATTAAAATTGGTATTTAAATTAAAATTTGTTATCCCAATTTAAAATTTGTAACTATCGTATCAAGGTTTATAATAATTGTTTTAAATATTTTGTGTGCTGCTAAACTTCAATTTTAGGTAACAAATCTTAGTGCATGTAACTTGTTTTTACTAATCTTTTAAGGATTCAGTTGCTCTGAATCCAATGTTAATTTTAGTCAAAATTGCATACAAATGTTTTAGGAACAACTGGAAACCTCCAGGAGAGAAATGATTGGTCTTCAGGAAAGAGACAGACAATTACAGTGCAAGAATAGGAATTTGCATCAGCTACTGAAAAATGAGAAAGATGAGGTGAGTTGTCAGTTGTTGCAGATAAAGTTGAAGTGAATTTTTTGTTGTTGTTTGTAATTTGAGGTGACTGTAACGGTCACTTAACTTTATAACAAGAAAGAACCGTTTATTCATCCTGTATCAAATTGGTATGGCAGACCTCTGTGTGTATAGTGTTGTATCATACTCAACTGAGAGGTCAGGAACCTTCTCCAGCTCCCTCTTCCCTAGGGGTTTATCTGGCTTAGTATGTCAGTGCACAGCTTATGACATCCAGTATTCTATACCATCCATCCTGGACTCAACACACACGCCGCTTTTTGTCAGACACAAGGGTGCTTTAAATGCACATCTTTCATTCTCTGTCATGCCTTTACTTGTATCTTGAATGCTTCTTCCTGAACTATGTGAAATATTGACATTGTCCATCTCGTGAGACAATTACTTGACTAAATGAACACATGAGTTACTGTTTGAAAAAAGCAATTCACATTAAAAATCTAATTTCTAGGCTGAAGACATAATTCTGATCTCATTTTTGCCTTATTGATTACTTGGTATTTGGACCTATAGAACTAATAATGCATTTGAAATTATCTTTGAATTTATATAAGAAGAAATCACTAGGTTTTTACTGCTCTGTGGTTTGGTTTCTGACCACATGATCACTGTAAAAGCAGAACATTTCTAGTGTTGTATATGTTGCTTTGACGATAATTAGACTCTTAAGGGAGCATATTTCTTGAAGAACCTTATAGTGATTTAGACAGGTTTGTTTTGCCGTGTTTGATTATGTAGCAGTATATTTAGTAAGTGGGTAATGAAGTATCTTACCTAAAACACAAGGTTATGTATACTTTTCCTTGAGTTATTTCACGGAAAATTATGCTTTAATCTGTTGATTATACTTGAAATGGTTTGACTATCGTTCTTCTTTAGTAAGGACTAAGTTAAAACATGGTCATCTCTAGCAGAGATAAAGAATGTTGTTAAAGAACTTACTTCCCATCCAGGGCTGCCTAAGCAGTCGTAGCAGATACAAACATTGACCAGTAGTGCTTGGCATATAATTTGTACTTAGCAAATGTCTGAACCAAATCCTGTCTGCTGTTTGTCTCACTCTAATTTGAGAACTGTTTTTGATCAGAGAAAAACAAACCTGTTTATCTGCTGCCACATGCCATGACTAACTGGGCTTGTCACAGATTGAGAAAGAATAAAATGATTCAAGTCAGTGGTAAAAGGAAGTCCTTACAAATTATCTACTTGTTTCAAATGAAGCTTTAATCACGTTAATACTTCCATAAGAGTTTGTGGTTTCTAAATAATCAGAATCTATATATCTAGGGTGAAAGGTGTAGAAGATAATTTAGAGAGTTAGAAGCTCTGGAAATTTCAGAATTAAAAAATAAACACACTATGTGCTTTATTTAATGATGTTTTAAAGAGTGGTTTCCAGTGGCTATAGAGAAGGAAGAATAATCCTGTAGTTTTTAAACTATTCTTGAGGAGCTGAATTCTAGGATGACTTCTATCTCTTGAATTTGTAAATTTTAACCGAGTTTACCAATCCAAAAGGGACTCTTTTAATAGAAAATTTTTTTTTTTAGGTGCAGAAATTACAGAATATCATTGCAAGTCGAGCTACTCAATATAATCATGATATGAAGAGAAAAGAGCGTGAATATAATAAACTAAAGGAACGTTTACATCAACTTGTTATGAACAAGAAGGATAAAAAAATTGGTAAAAAGCAACTGGCTAAGATAAAACAAAGGGAAATAAATTAGTATTACACTAAGAAATGTAGAGGGATTGAGCTCAGTAATTCCTGAAGTGTCATTTTCATTCTTTATGTAATTGATTGTAGATAATATATATCCATATGAACTAGAAATTGAGACAACTGGTTACTTGAAAAATAATGGTTTTACTTTGCTACTTTAGTTGCATATAAGAATTGCATGTATTTTTTTTAACATGACAGATGTAGGATTAATCCACAGAAGAAAGCTAAGCCAGAGGACACACTAATCTTTCGTAGCAAAGAACTGTGATAATATTAAAATTAGGATCAGTTCCTGAGTCTCAAAAGTGTGATTTTTTTAGTTAATTTCATAAAATTGTTCATCTGGCCAGATCACTCATGTCACTTGGAGTTCTTTTCAGTTACTTTAGCTGTGCATCTTTGAAGTACAGTTTGATAGTGAAAGTTAAAGTTTGTTAAAATATACTTTTTTCTATTATTCTTTTGAAACTTTAATTTATCACTTAGATGAAATTCATCTAAGTTTATGCATGCTTTCAGAAGGTAAATAGTGTAGATTAAAAAATAGAACTGCACTACTCAGCCATAAAAAAGAATGCCATTTGCAGCAACATGGATACAACTAAAGATTATCATTCTACGTGAAGTAAGTCAGAAAGAGGAAGACAAATGCCATATGATATCACTTATATGTGGGATCTAAAATATGGGACAAATGAACCTATCTGTAAAACAGAAACAGGCTCACAGACACAGAAAACAGACTTCTGGTTGCCAAGGGGAAGGGTGGGAAGGAGAGGGATGGACTGGAGGTGTGGGGTTAGTAGATGCAAACTATTTAGAATGGGTAAACAAGAAGATCCTACTGTAACTATATGCAATCTCCTGGGTAAACCGTAGTGGAGAAGAAGACAAAAAAGTACGTATATGTGTGTATAAATGAGTCACTTAGCCATACAGCAGGAATTAGCACAACATTGTAAATAAACTATACTTCAAAGAAATAGAACTGCAGACACACGAAAGTAGAGCTACACAGATAAAGTTATGCAGGCCTGCCAAGATTCAGGGAACAGGAAATCTGTGCATTGATTTATTGAAGAGTGGTTTCCAAGTGGACTATACACTGTCATCTAACCCACATTATACATTATTCTGAACTTGGACTTGCATACAACAGCTGATGAGCAGATGTTTCAAGCTGTCACATGGTGGTTAAGCCTGTTACCAGCAAGCGGTTCAATGCTGACTGGGTCACTGTCATTCAGTACAGGAACACTGTTACAGTTATTTGAACATTTTCGTTTAAAATTAATTGAAAAACGTATTCTGAGATTATAAATCTTAAACTCAGTTTGGACACTTAATGCTTTTTAAGACTGGTTAACCTCTTATTCATTCATGAAAGAAATAACAAAGAGCAGGATGAAATACTAGAAGTATAAAATGTAACACTTAGAGAAGTTTATTAAATATTTAACTCTGTAGCAGAGCCATTTTGTTATGGGTATCTAGTTCTTTTCCTCTTCCAAACCCAACTGGAAGTGACCATTCTGTAATGATTTTTTAATCAGCTCTAAAATTACAATACTTACTCTCATCTTGTTCCTTTTTTTATGTCAACTGCTTTCATCTCCACCTGCGACAGAAGACACATTAATACTGTTAGGAACCTTGACTGCTTATGATGATGTCAGTGGTGGTCAAGATACAGGGCATGGCAGGCTTTTTCTGTAGAGGTCCACATAGTAAATATTTTGGCGTTTGTGGGTTCTATGGTCTTTTGTCACTCTGCCGTTGTAGTGCAAAAGTAGCTATAGAAGATATATAAACAAATGGTGAGGCTATGTTCTAATAAAAATTGAATTTAAAAAATCAGGCAGTTGCGTACTATACCCCGATGATAAAGTTTAATAATGATAATTAACAGTAAGTACTTACTATTTTAAGTACTTTAATGTTTCTTTCAATCTTCACAACAGTTCTTAGATACTTTCATTATTACTACCCCATTGATGAAGAAACAGGCTTAGGAGTTAAGTAACTTGCCAAGATGTTTATGAATGATGGAATGGAAACTTAAACTCTGGGCTGTTTGAGCCCAAATCCTAATCTGTATACCAGGTTAACTTATGTCCCTCATGCATATAGAGTGTTAGGGTTTTAAACACTTAAACATGTAATGTAAGAATTGGTTTTGTTCTTTGTGTTCATGTTTGTAGCTATGGAAGTTTTAAATTATGTGGGGAGAGCTGATGGGAAAAGAGGCTCCTGGAGGACGGGTAAAACCGAAGCCAGGTAAAGCATGACTGAAACTGACACGTTTCACCAGACTCCCCTTTCTCTACTGCGTTTTCATACTGACAGTTTCTTCCTCAGGAATGAAGATGAAATGTATAAAATTCTCTTGAATGATTATGAATATCGTCAGAAACAAATCCTAATGGAAAATGCTGAACTTAAGAAGGTTCTTCAGCAAATGAAAAAGGAAATGATTTCTCTTCTTTCTCCCCAAAAGCAGAAACCTAGAGAAAGAGCAGATGATAGTACAGGAACTGTAAGTGGCTCTTTCCTCTCTTAATACAGTCTTCAAATTGCTCATTTGAATAAGTAAAACAGTGGATAGGTCACTGTTGATATTTTGAACTGCTATGCTACCCCCAGTCACTCTGACAACCCCCAAAAATGTCCCTCTAAGTATCCTGACATGTCCTGGGAAATGATGGGAGTGATTTTCTGGGGACTCAGTCTGTGCCACGCACCCTGAAAAGCACTTCATAAGCATTGTCTCACTTATGTCTTAAAATTATTTGATGGCTTTGGTACTGTAATTGTCCCTGTTTTTGTAGGTGAGGAAACTGAGGCACAAAAGCCAGTTTAATGTCAACATATGATAAAACTAGAATTTGAATCCAAGGCTGTCTCCACAGCTCCTGCTTCTAAGCATGTGCCAAGTGTCCTTTAAGTAGCTTCAGTTTTCAGTAACTTCAGCAGGCTTTACTTTTCAGAGTGAAACTCTTACTAACTTTGGGAACCAAATGATCACTTAGTCCATGAATTTATCGAATGTCCGTTACATGTTCTAATCCCTGGAAAGAGAAAGCTTAGAAGATTTTGACTGTTTCCTTTGTCTTAGTTCCGGCTGCCAAAGCAGAGTACCGTAGGCTGATTGGTCTATAAAAAACAAAAAGTTTTCTCACAGTTCTGGAGACTGGAAATGTAAAATCTGGATGCCAGCAGAGTGGGTGTCCGTGAGGGCCCTTTTCCTGGTTGGATTGCTGACTTTTGTCCTCATCTGGTGGGAAGAGGCGAGAGAACTCAGGGGCCCCATTTATGAAGGCTACACCTTCATGATCTAATCACTTAAGATCACCCACCTGTTAATGCTGTGAGGTTAGGATTTCAACATATGAGTTTTGAGAGAACACGAGCATTCAGACCATTGCATCCTGCAAGAAGCTCTTTTTGAGAGAGATGGGTATATAGAGAAGTGATTATTATACACATTAACAGGTACATAGGGTGGTACAGTGTATAAAACAAAACAACTATGGAAGGCATCACAGAAAGTCACATTTGAATTAGCCCTTAGTAGGTATTTTTGAGATAGAAAGCCTAGGGAAATCATTTGATAAGGGCCTAATGTGTAGAGGTCTGAAAAAAACAAGTCATATTGGTGAAAAGTTTTTTAAACTTAGTTCTTTACATAGACATTTAAATTCAGGCAAGTTCACATTAGTAACTAAAATGTTTCGATTTTGATGGAAAGTGCTAATTACCAGTAAGTCACCAAACTTGTTTTTTAACATGTGCTGAGCCATGCTAAGTTGCTTCAGTTGTGTCCAACTCTTTGTGATCCCGTGGGCTGTAGCCCCCCAGGCTCCTCTGTCCATGGAGTTTTCCAGGCGAGAATACTGGAGTGGGTTGCTATGCTCCTGACCCAGGGATCGAACCCATGTCTCTTACGTTTCCTGCATTGGCAGGCGGGTTCTTTACCACTAGCACCGCCTGGGAAGCCCCTTTTTAACCTATATCTGAGGATTATTTTATAGTATCAAAAATCAGTCTAACTGATAAGTTCATCTTCTACCTTTTTTTTTTCTTCTTAAAGAAGAACCTGAATGTTCTTTTAGACTCTCCAATTTGAGGTCTGCTTGATGTTGACATCTTATATTCCCTTAATTAAGCTTTTCTCTGAAAGGTTTTCCATCACTTTGGGTCAATTCGTAACTCGCTAACACTTTGCCAGGGTTGGCATCATTTCTATAACTCCTCTAGTTTTTCAGTTTTGGTCCCACCCTTTCCTCACCTCTCATGACCAACTTTAGGTCAGCAAAAGTAGGTGGTAAGTGAAGGAGGTCTTTCTGAAATGATAGTTGTTATTGTTGTCGCTCAGTTGTGTCCGACCCTTTGTGACCCCATGGACCGCAGCATACAAGGCTTCCCTGTCCTCACCATCTCTCAGAGCTTGCTCAGACTCAGGTCTATCAAGTCGGTGATGCCATCCAACCATCTCTGCCTCTGTCATTCCTGTCTCCTCCCACATTCAATCTTTCCCAGCATCAGGGTATTTTCTAATGAGTTAGTTTTTCATACCAAGTGGCCGAAGTATTGGAGCTTCAGTTTCAGCATCAGTTCTTCCAGTGAATATTCAGGGTTGATTTTCTTTAGGATTGACTGGTTTGATCTCTTTGTAGTCCAAGGGACTCTCAAGAGTCTTCTTGAACACAGCAGTTCAAAAGCATCAATTCTTTGTCACTTGCCCTCCTTTATGGTCCAACTCTCACATCCATACATGACTACCAGACCATAGCTTTGATTGGACGGACCTTTGTCGGCAAAGTAATGTCTCTCTGCTATTTCATACGCTGTCTAGGTTTGTCATTGCTTTTCTTCCAAGGAGCAAGTGTCTTTTAAATTAAATTTATTTAAAAATTAAATTTAATAGAAATGATAGTATCCTGTATAGTTTTTCATAATTCAAATGCTGAAGTTTGGAGAAACAATAATTTCTTGTATATTTCTTATTTTTAGAAGATCTTTCTCTAGATCCACTTTCTCCTAAAAGTATTTCAGCTATTCCTTACTTGTAGGGAAAGATTTTGGCTCGTTAGTAAAACACAACTTTAGAATGCCTAGTTAGCATCCAAGTTTTCATTTTTTATTTTGCTGACTTAATTGTAGCCAAAATATATACCCAAAAATATATACCCAAAATTCAAGTTAAGTGTGGTGATTTTTTTTTTTTTTGCTGTGTGTTTTTAATCTTCATTTAATGAATGGTTTTACACTCAGTCTGGCAATTATTAATTTTAATAATGAGTTTGTAGTGTTCTGGTATTCCTTGGCGTGTATAGCAGACATGGTATAGCTCCTTGGAAAAATTGTTGTCAGCTAGCTCCAGAGTGCTGATTGGCAGGAACCAGAGTCATGGTGAGCCATGGCCGGGGCTTTTCCCTCATCTGTGCTCCCTGGCAGATCCTGACCTCTGTCAGTCCACTGCTGACCTCAGATAGTGATGCAGTTCCTGAGACTCATCACTACCTCACTTCTGCTGTCTCTGCATGTGGGATTAGTCTAATCAGCCCTTCTTTGTTTTTACCTTCTCGTTTCTTCTTTTTTTCTCCAGCAAGATATTTATTGTTCAAATTAGTCAAGTATATATATCTACTTTCCTGAATGTTAATAACAAATTAGGACCATTTTATGTTGATGCAGGTAGTGTTCTTTCTCCTGCTTTGATTCTATTTGATCATATCAGTAAAGGTTGCTGCAGTTTACAGTGATTTAATTCTGGTAGAATACAGAGAAAAATATTTCCAATTTCATTTTAAAAAGTATTTGAGAAAAATAGGATGAATAGTTGCTTTTACTTTGGAGATTTTTTCAGTTTTAGTTGTCTGAACAGCCAAAATTGGAAGCAGGTTGGATTAGAGCTGTGTGACATCGGGATCGCCAGTCTACTTCTCTAAGCCTCAGTTTCCTCACATGTTAACATGATTTGGGGACCAGTTGACATGTGAAAGCACCTCACACAACATGAGACAGGTTGTGAGGCTCTTCCTCACACAGCTCCATGCCTTTGTCACTAACTGTATTTGGCTTCAAATTCAGGTTTAAAGAGACCTGGATTGGGGAATTTCTATCTCCAGTATTAATTATTTTTTCTCAAGACATTTAGGTTAAGAACTAGGTAATTTATGTTGCACATGCAACATAGAAATGATTTTGATACATGTCTCTGACCATCAGTCTGATGATTTTTGTCTGAGTGTCTCAAATCATTTTTAAGATATTGGTCTTTCCCTCTCATCCCTGGCCACTTGTAGGTTATCTCTGATGTTGAAGAGGATGCTGGGGAGCTGAGTAGAGAGAGTATATGGGACCTTTCCTGTGAGACTGTGAGAGAGCAGCTTACCAACAGCATCAGAAAACAGTGGAGAATTTTGAAAAGTCACGTAGAAAAACTTGATAACCAAGGTGAGTACCGCCTGAATGCAGATAGAGTAAGCTGTGACCTCAGGAAGCCGACTTGGAAAGTCATGTTACGGGCGCAGACTAAAGTCCTTAGCTTAGCCTGGTGCTTTGAAAAGCAAAATGCTGCCTACTTCCAGATGTGCAGTTTAAGAAAATATACTTTGCTCTCAGAATCTCTCAAAAAAGGACATCTTATGTCCATCCATTCCGAGTGAAGAAGACAGTTGAATAAAGTAAACTGAGTCTTTTACTATATCTTGGCAATCAGGAAATATTAATCATAATATAGTATAAATATAAGCCTTTTTCTTATTATTCATAGATACTTGCATATTCTTAGGTTGCAAATAATTTATTTTTAAATTATTTTCAAAATAATAGACATTTGATGCAAAATATCAGGAAGTATATAAGGTATTGGGTTGGCCAGAAACTTCATTCAGGTTTGTCCATAAGATGTTATGGAAAAATCCAAATAAACTTTTTGACTAACCCAAGAGAATAGTCAGGTCTCTCTTCCGTATGTGTAACACTTAACAGCTTTGTGCATACCTTTCTAGACCTTTCTGCATTTGCAAAATACTTATTTTAAATGTCTACAAACCATAAATTGAATATTACTTGTTTTTTTCTACACTGTTCTTTTTCCACTCAACAGTGTATTATTTTTAGATAACCACTTCCTATCATTATAGATACATAGTAGATTGATGTTGATGAGTATATCCTTAATATTTTATATTTGTTCAAGTTTGCATGTTTTTAAATCAAGAAAATTAAGATGTCTGTTCAGTAAATGCAGTCTACTTAAAGAAAATTTATTCTAAATGGTCAGAAATGACAATCTCAGTGCTAATTGTCTTAAAAAGTGAAGTCAGAACAATTGGGAGTATCAAAATTAATTTACATGGGATTTTGTTGATTTCATTTATCACTGTCTATTAGTAAATAGCTAGTATTTTTGGACCTGATATTTGTCAAATTTAATAACAGCAAGATTTGTAATCTTGCACTGATCTTTGAGGAAGTGTCAAAAGAGTATAGTTTATGAATGTTAATTTTTCTGGGAACATAGGTTTACATTTCTAATTAGGACATCATCTTGAATAAATACAGATTACAAGTTAAATGTTGGAGATAGAATTTTGTAAGTAAGGATATCATTTAGTCCAGAAATAGCATGAATTTGTAGTTACCATGAACTCATTACAGCTGCTTACTTTAAAAAAATTTTTAGTGTTAAAATAATATACCTTTTCTTCTATTTTATTATAGTAGTGGAGTTTTTAAAGGACAAAGGAAATAACTACCTTTTAGATAACTTTAGAAAGGGAAAACCTTTCTGATTTTTAAATTTATTTCTTGATTTTTAAATATATGTCCCCAAATGCCATAAACTAAAATGCAGACTGTAAGGTTTATGTCAAATTATTGGTTTTGTGTTAGTTTCAAAGGTACACTTAGAAGGTTTTAACGACGAAGATGTAATCTCACGACAAGACCATGAACAAGAAACTGAAAAACTCGAGTTGGAAATTCAGCAGTGTAAAGAGATGATTAAAACCCAGCAGCAACTTTTGCAGGTAAACGCAAGACACCTTTTAAAGCTGTTCTCCCCTGTGAAGGGTCAGGATTTTACTGAATCTTACTAGATTTTTACTCCTTTATTTCGTAAGATATGTTCTACAGTCTAGGTTCTCTGCTTGCCAGCAGGTAGACCGCAAAGCATCAGTAGTCGATGCTTTGCCTTTTAGAGTAGAAGCATTTGGGCGATGAGGCTCCTGTTTCCATTGACTTCCTGATTCTTTATCATCTCTCTCCTTCCCCTGAAGTTTGGCCTGCT
Organism: Oreotragus oreotragus; assembly: GCA_006410675.1. Taxonomy (NCBI): domain Eukaryota; kingdom Metazoa; phylum Chordata; class Mammalia; order Artiodactyla; family Bovidae; genus Oreotragus; species Oreotragus oreotragus. The sequence goes on along the minus strand of SJYX01010428.1, from coordinate 313,887 downwards.
TTTTTCGCTTGCTTTCATTTCAAGTTGTTGGAGTGTTGCAGGGACCCTCTGGAACTTACTATGTTTTAAAATTTAATAGCAGCAGCTCGCTACTGCATGTGATGACGATACCACTTCACTGCTACGAGACTGTTACTTGTTGGAAGAAAAGGAGCGCCTCAAAGAAGAGTGGTCCCTGTTTAAAGAGCAGAAAAAGAATTTCGAGAAGGAAAGACGAAGCTTTACAGAAGCAGCTATTCGCCTAGGATTGGAGGTATTGTAAGCAATTGGCCTTCCTTGTAGAATGTTTGAAGGTCCTGGAGAAGCCTCACTAGAATGCATTGAAGTTCTTATTTTTTGTTTCTTTGCTGTACATTCCTCAAGTATTTTACCAGTGATTTCACAAAATAGCTTGAAATGGAAGCTGTAATAGAGGTATATCATTTTGTCTTCAAATTTGGGAATTGAAAAAAAAATTATATTGGAAAAACTAGGCATTTGTCATGCCTTTTGGGTACCTTTCTACTGTTAAGTGTTTTGCGTCACACAAGAGATTTCTTTTGAGCATCTGTCATCTCTCCACTGTTAGTAGACGTAAAGTCAGGAGAGAGTTCAACCGAGAGGGTGTCTTGGCTTTTTTTTTTGAGGGAAGGGAGAGTACAGTATATCGCATTGCCTTACCCAGGGATGAACTGTGTGTGTGCACTCAGCAGCTCGCTTTTTTATTTAGTAGTGTACTACACGCCTTATTTCCCTATCAAATTTAGATAAGTAATGTCTGGACATGATTAAAAAAAGAAACTCATTCCAAAAAGCTACAAGGTGTGAAAGTATCCTTCATTCTTCTCAGTTTCATTCCTCAGAGGTACCACTATTGAAGGTTTATGATTCTTCTGGGAAAAACTATTTTAGCTTGAATAAAAGTCAGCCTTTTTTCTTACATTCAGCCTATTGATTGCCTACTATGAAACACGAGGAGTTTAGTACCCTTACCGTGCCTCCCGTCTCCGCTATTTCTCATATACATGCGATTTCTTCATAACATGGCTACTGTTTTAAGCTGATTTTTAAAGAACTGTTTGTCCGGTTGACTTGTTTACTCGAAGTAGATGCGTGCGATGCTTCCCTGTCCTGTCTGCTCAGCGTCAGGCGGGACAGGTTTACCCCTGAAATGAGGGGGCGCCCTTGTGGCTGCCCTCGCTGCACTGCTCTCCCCTCGACTCCCCAGTTTTTGTCAGTGATGCCATTTTTCACTGTCAAGTGTTACCACGTTTATGTTCTGATTTTTAATACAAATTCAAGTGTAAGTACTTTGTCCAAGATTGAGGTTTAAGACTTGAAAGCCAGGAAGAACATTGATAACACTGTGATCATATAAATATTCACTCTGTAGCCAGGTAATGTGTTTGGACACTGTTATGGAGCATTCTTTGTTGTTAAGACTGTCACACAGAAGAGAATCTGTAGTGAATTCTTTGACTTTGTTGTGTGTGCTTTCTTTATGATTTCTGAATCAGGTTCAACTTCTATCTCATATTCTCTTTCTTGGGTTCCTTTTTCAATCTGTTGTATTACCTTCTTGAGTAATTTTTTCATAAGTGTGTGTGTGAGTGAAAAATATTCTGAATTTTGGACTATCCAAAAATATATTCATACTTGATTGGTTTGCCTGGATATAGAATTGTTTTCTAACTTTTCCTGTCAAAACTGTGAGTTATTCTGATTCTTCCATTGTTTGATTTTGCTCATGAGCAGCCTGGTTATAATATACCCTGCGTTAATTTTAGACAGCTGTGCTGTGTTTTTCCCCCTCTGTGGAAGCTTTTGAAATTTTATGTTCTTAAATTAAGAGTTCTGAAATTTTACCAGGGTAGGTCTGGGTAGCTCTTTTTAACCTGAAGATGCTCTGTTTCTTCAGTTCAGGGATATTTTCTTCATTTCTGTATTTTTCCTTCTCTGACTTCTCTTGCATTCTGGAACTTCTGCTAGACAAATATTTGGCCTTCTGACTACATCTTGACTTTATCTTCCGAATTCGGGAATATTTTCTCTTTTATCTTGTGCATCACCAACCTGGTATTCAGCAAGGTCAGTTTGATTTTTCACTTCATCCACTGAGTTTTTACTTCACAATTTATCTTTTAAGTTTTATAGTGTATTTTTTGTTTTGTGTCTCGTATTATATTTTGCAGATGTTTGTAAGTCTGTCTGATAATTTGTGTTATCTTAAAAAACTTGCCTTGAACTTTACCCATGGCCAGTTCTCTTTATTCCTCCTGGCATTTTTCTTCTATGACTTTTCTTCAAATGTCTGGTGATCCATGATTTTGTATTAATGTTTATGAATGAAAGACTGTATGTTATCTTAAGTAGCTGACATGGCCTTCCTCCTCAATTACGAAATTCTGTGTTATCTATAGCTATTATCTTCCTCAGGAAACAGACAGTTTGTGCCAGCATTTTCTCCCGTCTTACGGGATCACCTCTGTTTCTGAGCTCATATCCCTCACCTCTCTCCATGCCAGTCCAAGAGATACTCTTGTTAATTTGCATACCAATCCCCATTCTCTGCTTGAGCATCTCCCTGAAACAGAGACCTGAGAGGTGAGGGAGGATTTAGGATCCATCCCCTACTCCTTCAGACGGGGGATGTTAGACATACGCCCTCTTGTGGTCAAGTGATGCCGGCTGCTAGGCACTGGGCCGTGGCTTGAGGAAGAGAGCAGTGCTCAGTGAAGCCTTTTTTTTTTCCAAGTGATTAGTTTACAATGGGGTATTTTTCTCATATTTACCATGTTTTGTATGTTCAAAAGTTATGCTGATATTCTGTATGTTTAAAGTTATGCTAATGTGCTTATTTTTCTGTGTTATACTCTTGAGTTTAATCAGAAATGATGTGAAAATAGTAGTTGACTTGTTAGGAGAAACAGGCGAATTTTTATTTTTAACAGCTTTCTTAAATGAGATTTAATTTTAGTTTTCTAGGGTTAATTCCTTTGACTTAATATATAAAGATAGTCAGAGAGCAAGTGCAAATACCTAGAGAAATCGTGTGAAATGGCAACTGTGTGAATGTTGAAATACTGATCAGTGTTTCTTTGGTTTGCTTGTTACGGTAGAGAAAGGCATTTGAAGAGGAAAGAGCCAGTTGGTTAAAGCAACAGTTTTTAAATATGACTACCTTTGACCACCAGAACTCAGAAAATGTGAAGCTTTTCAGTGCCTTCTCAGGAAGTGAGTACTTCGTAAGCTTTTTAATCTGAAAATACATGTAAATAAAGTACTGTAGGTAATTAATATATAACTTTAGCAGTCACCAGTAAGAATTCTCTAATTGGAATAAAAGTCAACTTTGATATTTTAATTGTAACCAAAATAGAAACAACAGGAGGATTTTGCATACTGAAGACAACTTTTGTGAGTGTAATGTCAAGTTTTGAAAATCCACAATCTAGAAATATTTTTTAAACTAGGTCCTCCTAAATGTGGACTGAACATAGCAAAGATCACCAGATTAGCTAGATTACACTCATACGTACAGAAGATATTCAGATTAATTCGTTTTCACACCTCCCTTAGAGCTGCAGATGAACCTAGTCTAGGATCCTAGTTGATTACCTTCAGGGTATTTATTAGTAATGCTTCCTCATATGTACTGCCTTTTTTTCTTCCTTCTTTTCTTCTTTTTTTAAACAGGTTCTGATCGGGACACCCCTACGTTACACTTGAGGTCCCGGCAAAAGAAGCCTCACAGTGTGCCTAGCGGGCCTCCAGTTTGCACGGCTAAACTGACTAAGTCTCTTCCTGCTTCTCCTTCTACTTCGGACTTTTGCCAGACACGTTCTTGTGCATCTGAACATAGGTACTGGCCTGCAGGGGATCTCCTCACACACTTGTTACAGTGCTAGAGAGGCGTCGTGAGGGAAGAGCTGGCCTGTCTAGGATGAGGACTAGTGAAGGCTCTGAAGAGGAACTGAGTAGATTGACTCATTCATCGTACACGTATTTATTGGGTGTCCATTACATAGAGATACCTGTTAGTGTGGGGAACACAGTGGTGAGCAAGGTAGCTCTGGTCCCTGTCTTCTGGGAGCAGAGTCATATATATATGTCATTCTTTTTATTTCACGGGTAAAATACAACTTAAAGTATAATCTTATCTCAGGAGTTACTTAATATTGTAATTGTATTGAATAGAAGGGTATTGCATCGATAGTTTCTGTAGAGTACCTCCTTAAGCACCTCATGTGGTATGCCCGTGTCATGGATGTGGAAGGACAAAGACCTGAGAAAAGCTGCCTTCCCTTGACTGGCGATGAGAATCTGTGTCCAAGGGTGACAGGACGGCAGAGTTGCTCCACCCCGCCCAGGAAAGCCAGAGAACTGCTTGTAACTGCTGCGTTTCAGTATTTTCCTTGGTCTTAAGTTGTCAGATCATTTTCTGAGGTATAATATCAGCACTACCTTAGAGCCTATTTCAAGGTTAATTTTCAGCTAAGCAGATGGAACATTCCTAGGGAGATAGAGAAGAACAGAAAAGAGCAAAGGGCTATGTTGCAACGTGTGGCATGATCTCGTTCCTCTTTGTTAAAGTAGGAGATAGTGGCACTTGGACTTGGCCAGGCATCTCGGAACACAGGAGCTGGGGCTGTAGCACACTTGGCCTGTCCAGTGACAGACTGGCATGGAGCTAAGTGCTAAAGAGGCCAAAGAGCCCTTGAACCAATAATTGCCCAGTTTTGAAACAAAATTTAAGAATTTTTAAACAAAAATGTGAAGTTTTAGAAAAGGACAGGCACTCTATTTTATAGCTGACTTTTAAAAGGATTAGGGCTCTAAGTATTAAATACGGAGGGGCAAAAAAAGACTGGGGGATGAGCCCTCCAGGCAAGTGTGGGGACCCTTGTGTAGGTGTGTTTGTGCGAGCAAAACCAAGTGGTGTGAAGGTGAGAGGTAATCTTTTATGTAAAAGTTCAAATATATACAGATATGAAGAGAATACAGTCAGGACCCCTGTGTATCCATCACCCAGGTTCATTAGTTATCAACTCATGACTAATACGTTTGTATACAACCCTGCTGTGCTTGACACCTCCCCCTATGATGCACTTAAGATTTCATTTGTAAACTATGTTAGTCTGTACTTGTAAGTAGGATTGTTCTAAGGCATTGGAAAACAATTGGAGACCTTATAAGTGAGAGGATGATTTTTAAAAGTCTAAGTTCTAAAAAGATTACTTCATTTTATCATGTGATAAAGAGATTGTAGGAGCCAGTAGCATAAGCCAGGAGACCCAGTTAGAAGACGTCAGTGGAGTGGAGATGAGAGAGATCGTCATCTGGACTCTGGGGTCATAACCTGAAGATGGGACTATGCTTAGAGTTAGGCTGTATTCTGCAGTTAGAGCCAGTGGATTGACTGATGGGTTAAATGTGGGAAGGTAAAGTTTGTTTAATTTACAATCAAAAGATAATGTAAGCTCAGAGTATATGTGTAGAATGTTATTGAAACCCCCAAATTGACCAATCATAACTCTGTGTATAGATTTAGATACACATTCTAGTCACAATTTACAAATGCAGGCAGCCCTCAGAAATATTGCAGAGCTCCAGCCCACTGAAATAAAAGCGAATATCACAACAAAGTGTGTTACTCAAACTTGTTGGCTTCCCAGTGCATATAAAAGTTAGGTTTACACTGTATCGTTATCTGTTGAGTGTGCAGTAGCAGTGTATTTAAAGAACAGTGTGCCTACCATAATTTAAAAAATACGTTATCACTACAAAACAACCCAAGATTGCCATAAATCCTCCGTTTGTAAAAAACACAATATCTCCCAAGTGTACAGTAAGTTGAAATGCAATAAAATGAAATATGCTTATAATGCATTCTGTACCTAAAGGAGAATGTAGCCTAGTTGCCTCAATTGTATTTATATATTTAAAATTTTCCAGGCAAGAGTGCTGGAGTGGATTGCCATTTCCTTCTCCAGGGGATCTTCCCGACCCAGGAATCAAACCCAGGTCTCCTAACCCTAACCTAATTTTTAGTTATAACTCCTTGAAGACTCTGTGTTTAATAAAAAGGCCAACATTTAGTACCTACATTAAGGGTACTGTGTGAGATTCAGTGCCAGTATATGTAAAGCACTTAAAACAGTACTTGGTCCTTTGTAAACCTTCAGTGAAGTGAATTAGCTCAGTCTTGTCCGACTCTTTGCGACCCCATGGACTGTAGCCTATCAGGCTCCTCCGTCCATGGGATTTTCCACGCAAGAGTGCTGGAGTGGATTGCCGTTTTCTTCTCTAGGGGATCTTCCCAACCCAGGAGTCAAACCCCGGTCTCCTGCATTGCAGGCAGATGCTTTACCGTCTGAGCCACCAGGGTACAAACTTTCAGTAGCAGCATATAAAAATATATGTAAGCATAAATGGATTATAAAAATGCTTTTCTGTTTCTTGTATCCCAAGAGCTACACTGAACAGCATCAGTGGCATAGAAACAGAATTTTGGAGCTTAAGAAAATTTCATTAAGCTATTCCCAGTTGCTGGCCTCTGAGGATAAAATAAGAGTTATGTGACTAGTTATCAAGCAAGAAGCTGTGCAGCTTGACATCGGCCTTGGAATGTTTAATTATTTGGTGTATTTGAATTCCTGCTTTTAAAGCACTTTGGATCTGGGTTTGTAATAAGATTATGGCAAAATAATTAGGAGTATTTATGCCTAATTTCTATAGCACATCCTCATTCCTCCTTGACTGTAGAGTGGAATTTTACATATCACCTGTAACTCACATTACAGCAAAGCAATGGCAAAGTAACTCCCGTACTAAGTCATGTAGGAAACTTAGTTCACCAGTGATCTAAGCTCATCTGAGATGGTAGGGATTCTGAATCTGATTCATAAGCAAGTGCCTTTTTTTTTTTTTTTTGAAGCAAATAAGTATAAAATAGTGTTTTTGGTTTAGTTTTAGAATTGAAGCAACTTAACTTTTTTAAGGATTGCCACATTATAAGGTTGAGTTATTAACCGAAGTCACACCAAAAAATGAATATTTAGGAAAAATAAGTTTTATGGAAAAAATTAAGCCATTCAGTTGATAAAAATGTATTGTTTATTGGCTCAGCCTCATGATTTGCAAGTAGTCATTTAACTAAATTTCCTCACTTTGAGGCTGGTTGCAGAGCATACCTCAGACAGTATCTCTGAAGTTAGGGGGCTGTACCAGTGTTCAGACACTTAAATTGTTGTTGTCTGACACTTAGAGTCAATTGAGCATCATCACACGTGCTTAGTGTGTGTTAAGTCATTTAGTTTCCACCTCAAGCCTATGAGTTATGGGTTCTATTATTATTTCCACGTTACAGCTGAGGAGGCTGAAGAACAGCAGGGCTTAACTTGCCAGAAATGATGCACTAAGTAGTCCAGCTGGGATGTGAACCTAAACCATCTGTCCGGGCCTAGACTCTTCACTGCTTTGTAGGCCCTCTTGAACTATCTGCATGGCTGAATGGATGGAGGATGCAAGCGTGCATGAATAAATCAATGAGTGAAGCCAGAAAGCAGAAAGGACTAGGACATTGTGGTATGGGAGACATCAGCTTTCAGAGCTCACATGTTATCTATCTGCCTTGGCTCTGGCTGGGTAGCATCCTTCAGAGTAGACTGAAGAGATAAATAGGTGGATGGATCAAAGTGATAAATTAAACTAGACCACGTTAAAGCACTTGTATGTGCTTGACCAGTGTGTCCTCAAAATTTTGTTTAGCATGGGGCAAGGGAGAAATCAGATTTTAGATATTCAGGCATATCTAAGGTATGAAGGGAGGAGGAGATAATGATTAAGATCTGCCTTTCTTTCCCCAGCAGTTCAATCAATGTACTGAATATCACCCCTGAAGAAACTAAGCCACATCAGGTTGGAAGAGAATGTACAAATCAGAAGTGGAGCATGTCGTCAAGGCCTGGGTCACAGGAAGGTTGCTATAGTGGATGCTCCTTGGCCTACACAAATTCTCATGTAGAGAAGGATGACTTACCTTAGATATGTGAACAGGGAGTTTTTTTTCATTAACATGGTCATCCGGTTTCACATCTGAGTTGAAACAGGACATGTTATAAAGTCAGTGATCTCTTAATAATTTAAGGTGGTCTGTGTTGTTTGTTTGGACTTCCCTGTTCCTCCCCAAAGAGCTAAAATGTTAAATCTATTTAAAAGGATATGAAAACTTTGGATATGTATTTTTAGTAACAGAAGCATCTGGTTCTGTGAATAAAGGAATGTATACATGTTTGGATGGAAACAAAGCACTAGAATGAGTTTCCTATTATAGATCTTAAAAATAGCACTTTTAGGAAACTGATTATTGTAAATGTTTAATTTTGTCTCATACATAGTTGCAATTGGAAGTTTAGCCTTTCCTTGAATGTATACTGTAGATTTTTAACAAAGCAAGTTCTATATTTATTATGTTTAATGTGATTTGAAATTCCCTTTTTCATATGTTTTAAATAAAGTGAAGTTTATGTATGTTTTGTACATAGATATACATGATTATGTTAAGAGGCTTTAAGATTTAAAGATTTTACACATCCATAATTATAGTATTTCATGCCAATAAATTTTTATTAGTGATATTCTGTTACAGATGTGTGAAAGCCATTGCAACATTATGTTTAAGAAGTTTTTGAACCCATCTGAGCAATAAATACTCGAAAGCTATTCCATGAAGCCAAGTTCTTTAGATAATTAACATTACTAACATTCCATTTTTGAGATTTCTACAGCATTGGATTTTTTAAATATGAAGGATGTTACAATTTTCAAAGGACTGTTGATTTTAGGGTAATGGAGGTAAGATGATTAGAGTACCTTTGGATGAAACAGTTTAAAAGTATTGGCTTAGGATACTTTGATGTTAGAAGATACTGATATTTAAGATGTTTGGATGGTGAAATTTTCTTTACCAGATGGGTACCCATACCGTAACGCCTGTACCAGCAAAGGCTTTGTATAGTTGCCAATAATTCTTTAATAATTTTTCAGTGAGATATTCAGTAATAAGGGAATCTGACAACATAAATTATCAGACTTGATAGTCCAGATACTATGATACTCTGGACAGACTTGTTTTATTTTCCAGACTAATTGCATGTTCTTCATGGTTGTTATTGTTATTATTTATAGTAAGAATAATGTAAGTGTGGGCCCAAGCCCTTTCCAGGGTTTCCATCAGAAAGCTTTAAGCACCTAACCGTTATTTATCTCTGCATGTAGAAACCTACACATACCCAGTCCTTGCTGTAGGTATTGTAGTTGAGGCCCATCTGCCTTCCCATTTTCTAGCAGCTTTAACCATTTATATTCACTCACCTGGTTGTGGCTGTCCCATTGAAATTTGTCGTGTTAAATAGTACTTTTGTCACCCACTCACTGTATAGAAAGCTTTTTCAGGGCTAATAGCATATCATTGAGTATCTTCTAAGACATTAGTGAAAGTACTGCAGTTACAGTCTCAAAAAGCTGGCTCTTGAGCAAAAGCAAATCAGTCACTCACTACATTCAGCTTGGTGCATGTCCTTTCTTTACCATTTAAAATATTAGAAATTATGCAGAATTTCAGAAATAGTACCATATTCCAAAGGAAGAAACAGCTGGTGGTATAATTCTTTGGCTACTCGCAAAGAGTCGGACGTGACTGAGCGACTGAACTGAACTGAGCAATAATGATATCAAAGAAAAGCAAATTTTCTAAATAGTGATATATTTGTCAAGAATTGGATGTTTTTTTCAGGGGTTTCCATGATGTACTTGGCTAGAAACTTGTTCTAATTTTTAAAGTAGACCTTATTTTAGGGAATGTTGCATTCCATGGTGACAGATTTCTACAAAGCAGCATGTTTTTTCTTTCCATTTTGGAGTTGGTTGGATTCTCTTATTGAAAAGAAAAATTCCCTTGAGACTTACTTTGAAATCTCAGATGTGAGAGAAACAGTAAAATGAAAGCCAGGGTCATCGTACTTTTGATAAGCGTGTGCATAGATCTGCCAGAAGGCATGTGTTTTACTTAGCAGTGTCGGTTTGCTTTACGTTTCAGCTCCAGCAATGGTTCCTAGTTACGCAAAGCTTCCCAGGATGTTAAACAGGCTTCCATGCTGGATAACTCCTGACTCCACATATAAGACTCCCACTAGATTTTGTTTCCCTTCCTTCTGTAGGTATTTGCTGTGTACTAGTAGTTGAGCCATGTGGCAGTCTTGCATTTAGCCATGATGGTGCATGAGAGCACCATGTTCACTTTTGCTTAAAAGTCCTCCTGACTATCTTAAATGTCTTATTGTTTCAGTTCAGTTCAGTTCAGTTGCTCAGTCGTGTCTGATTCTTTGCGACCCCATGAACCGCAGCACGCCAGGCCTCCCCGTCCATCACCAAATCCCGGAGTTCACTCAGACTCACGTCTGTCGAGTCAGGGATGCCATCCAGCCATCTCGTCCTCTGTCGTCCCCTTCTCCTCCTGCCCCCAATCCCTCCCAGCATCAGAGTCTTTTCCAATGAGTCAACTCTTCACATGAGGTGGCCAAAATACTGGAGTTTCAGCTTTAGCATCATCCCTTTCAAAGAAATCCCAGGGCTGATCTCCTTCAGAATGGACTGGTTGGATCTCCTTACAGTCCAAGGGACTCTCAAGAGTCTTCTCCAACACCACAGTTCAAAAGCATCAATTCTTCGGCGCTCAGCTTTCTTCACAGTCCAACTCTCACATCCATACATGACCACAGGAAAAACCATAGCCTTGACTAGACAGACCTTTGTTGGCAAAGTAATGTCTCTGCTTTTCAATATGCTATCTAGGTTGGTCATAACTTTTCTTCCAAGGAGTAAGCGTCTTTTAATTTCATGGCTGCAGTCACCATCTGCAGTGATTTTGGAGCCCCCAAAGATAAATTCTGACCCTGTTTCCACTGTTTCCCCATCTATTTCTCATGAAGTGATGGGACCAGATGCCATGATCTTCGTTTTCTGAATGTTGAGCTTTAAGCCAACTTTTTCACTCTCCTCTTTCATTTTCATCAGGAGGCTTTTTATTTTTTAGTTCCTCTTCACTTTCTGCCATAAGGGTGGTGTCATCTGCATATCTGAGGTTATTGATATTTCTCCCGGCAATCTTCTTGTTTATCAGGATGCAAATCTGAAATATTTTGTGCCTTACTTGTTTTTACCTGGCATGCCCATTTTGAATTTTCGAAGCATAAAAGTGGCAAAGGAAATAGAGAAAAATTTTATTTCCTACTGTTAAATTTTTATATCTTCAGTATATGATGAGAAACTTAATAGAAGAATAATCCTACCAGAAAATTAAGGTAAAAATTAAACATAATAAACAGGTATTTTCTTATAGAAGCAATGCATTCAGTGTTTAGATTCACAGACCAGTCCACAGCGAATTGCTTCCTTCCTAGCATAATTAAGACACTATCGTTACTTAAAAGTCCCCTTTTTCTTGCCTTTGCTGGCTAGGCTTGTTCTTAGGCTTGTGATGTAGCAGGTTTTCTGGGAAAGCATATTTCACGGTGCATGGTGAGAAGAGAGCACCCGGAATCCAGCCTTGACTCACCCTAATGGAGCATTTGAAAGCACCTGGGACGCAGGGAGAGGTTTTGCAGACTGAGGTAGCAAGCTCACAGTGTGATCCCTGTTCTAAAATCTTGAATGCCTTGTTGCCTGATGTAAATCATGTTCTTATTTCTAGATTGTATTTAAAATATACGTGTGAGTCATGGAAGTCTACTAAATATATTTTTTCCCTATGTTTATCCTTAATTTTAAAAAGTCTTTTCGTAAGCAAATAAAGTTCCTGCTGTCAGGCCTTACTAATACCTTCTAGTCAGTCACTAGGGAGAGAAAGACAACTAATGCTTTCTGCTGCTGAGAATCTCTGGATTGAGTGAAAGACCAGCTATAAAAACCTAAATTGTCATAAACAATGGGAAATGATGTTCAGATGTTTAGTCTGGTGATAACCCTGGACTGATTGTTCTATTCCGGGACTGTATTTCCATCTTATAACAATGCTGTGGCAAGCTTCTAGTTAGAGTCTTTGCGTTATTTCCTATGGGAAGAACTATGTAATTAATATATTTTGTTTTTGTTGGGTGTTGGGTTTTGTTTTCTACAATCAAAATACCTGCAAAGCAGCATTAAGAATTACTGCCCACAAGAACATGTATTATTATCTAATAGAGAAAGAATTTGCAAAGATTTGGGCCATGTAAATAAGGATAATGAGATAGATTATCCTGGTCATTTCTCTAAATATGATGCATTTTTTTCAGGTTGGATGTAGATTAAAGTGGAATGGAACTAATTAAATTATTTGCTTTATATAAAAACATTTTACTTGAGTGTTTTGTGTTTTTTTTTAAACATTTATAAATACCTCATTTCAGAGGTCTCAGAAGGTACTGTAATGCCAGTGATATATAAAGATCCTGGTAGAGTTCCTTCCATATTCATATTTTACATCCAGAAATACTTGTACCTTGTAAGATGCTTAATGTATAGTGAGCATGGGATATTTGTTAATGAGAGATGTGAAATACTAATGAAACAAGTGGTATTCATACTTGCAAAATGAAACACATTGCTTCATTGGCATGAATGGACTAAATTTCAGGTCAGAATCCTAAAACTCTTCTTTTTCAACAGTGATAGGCACCTTTTTTGGGTTGATTTCCAACCTGATATAGTTTGATTCCTCACACAGGGCATTGGAATAGAGTAAGCCATTCTGCAATGAAAAATACCAAACTGTAGTGGCTGTGTACAAAGATTGAATTCTTTGTGAAGTGACCAGTGTGGACTGGGTAGTCTGCCTCCATCGTTATGCTGTCTGGATCACATGGCCCAGACTGTTGTCAAATCCTGGACAAAGCAGACCAGTTGGTGATGTTGGCTATTAAGAACCAGATCTGAAAGAGACGTGCCTTCTACACATTACTTCATCTAGGCCTACAGCCCCAGCCTAACAACAAACAATACTGGAAGACAGGAAGTGTAGCTGTTTGGTGAGCACTGAGAGCTTACTTGGCTACATAGTACGTTTGGTGAGTTAACTTATTTAAAGAAGAGAGCCAGGGACTGACTTCCCTGGTGGTTCAGTGGTGAAGACTGCCTGCCAATGCAGCAGACATGGGTTTGATCCCTCATCCAGGAAGATCTCACACGCCGAGGAGGAGCGAAGCCCCTGCACCATAACTGTGGAGCCTCTGCTGCAGGGTCAAAGCTGCAGCTGCTGAGGCCACGTGCCTTAGAGAGCACGCTCCACAGGAAGCCCCGACAAGGAAGCGCGCGCGCCGCAGCCAGAAAGCAGCCCCTGCCCTCCGCGGCTCGAGAAACGCCCACTCAGCAGCCAAGACCAAGCATAAATCAATTTTTAAAAAATCAGCAAAACACACTTCTCTGTGCACAGCATTTATTGCTGACTAATTATTAAAGATTCAAATAGCCTTAATTTATGGAAGGAATATACTAAGTCTCTAACCTTTCCATAATATGAAGTTTTTAAAAGTTTAAATGGCAGTTTTACACATTTATCAGAACATAGTGTACATAACATGTATTTTCTGTTGATTCAACAACCCTGTGAAAAAGAATATTAACCTTCCTATTTTTATTTTTTTAATTTTTATTAATTTTATTGAGGTATAATTGATGGACAATATTACATGTTTCAGGTATATAACATTGGTTCACAGTTTTCAAAGGTTATACTTCACTTAGAGTTACAATAAAATACTGGCTATCTACCCTGTGCTGTACAAATCTGTGTACTATGTACTTTTAAAATATTTAATTGGAGGCTAATTACTTTACAATATTGTATTGGTTTTGCCATATATCATCATGAATCCACCATGGGTATACACGTGTTCCCCATCCTGAACCCCCCTCTCTCCTCCCTCCCTGTACCATCCCTCTGGGTCATCCCAGTGCACAAGCTCCAAGCATCCTGTATCCTGCATCGAACCTGGACTGGCGATTCGTTTCTTATATGATATTATACCTGTTTCAACGCCATTCTCCCAAATCATCCCACCCTCTCCGCCTCCCACAGAGTCCAAAAGACTGTTCTATACATCTGTGTCTCTTTTGCTGTCTTGCGTACAGGGTTATCGTTACCATCTTTCTAAATTCCATATATATGCATTAGTATACTGTATTGGTGTTTTTCTTTCTGGCTTACTTCACTCTGTATAATAGGCTCCAGTATCATCCACCTCGTTAGAACTGATCCAAATGTATTTTTAATGGCTGAGTAATACTCCGTTGTGTATATATACCACAGCTTTCTTATCCATTCATCTGCTGATGGACATCTAGGTTGTTTCCATGTCCTGGCTATTATAAACAGTGCTGCNTCTCCCTCTCCCACAGAGTCCAAAAGACTGTTCTATACATCTGTGTCTCTTTTGCTGTCTCGCGTACAGGGTTATCGTTACCATCTTTCTAAATTCCATATATATGCATTAGTATACTGTATTGGTGTTTTTCTCTCTGGCTTACTTCACTCTGTATAATAGGCTCCAGTTTCTAATATCTATAAGTGAAATATAACCTTTAAAAATTGTGAATCACTATATTACATACCTCTAACTTATATAATATTGTACATCAACTACACATCAATAAAAAATGTAACTGCCAGAGCACAAATGCAAGCCTTCTAAAATATTAAGAGGGTAGAAAAAGAAGGAAAGTCATCTTGTAGAGAAAAAACAAATATAATACACATAGTAATTATGCCCTAAAATAATAAAATAGTTGTGAATTGCATGTGTGCACGTGTGTGTGCTGTGTCACTTCCATCGTGTTTGACTCTTTGCAACCCTATGAACTGTAGCCCATCAGTCTCCTCTGTCCATGAGATTCTCCTGGCAAGAATACTGGAGAGGGTGGCTTTGCCCTCATCCAGGGGATCTTCTGACTCAGGGATCGAACCTGCATCTCCTGCATTGCAGGCAGATGCTTTACTGCTGATCCACCAGGAAAGACCAGTTGGATCACAAAGCAGTTTTCAACTCTGTGATCTGTATGAGACAGAGGTAAAACAAAGAAAATTATGAATGCAAAATGCAAGGGACAGCAAATGTATACCAGGCAAATGGAAATAAAAGTACATATGAACATCTCTATTCATTGCAGCACAATTTGTGCAAAATGTGGCAAACAACTTAAATATTCATAATGAGAAGTTGGTTGGATACATTGGCACTTCCACACCATGGAGTACTATGAAACTGTAAAGAAAAAAATCTACAAACTGATGCAAGTCATTTGTTATTACTAATAAAGTAGTAAAGTAAATATTTCATTTCTTCAAAGAAAAAGGCAACAATCAGAGAACTTTAGAGAGAAGAACAGAAACCAAATTATCATCCACTGACAGCTCTTTGAATTTTGAACTGTCTTGAGTTGCCCAATTCTACTTCAGTTGCTGCTCTCTGACCTTTTAAATTCCCCAATACAATCACTGAAATAGTACCTAATGATTAATGACCTTGGGTGCCTCTCAAATAATTCTGGATAATACGCTATGTGAACTAGGGAAACCTGTTCTCTAAGCAGACAAGAGGGCACAGTTTTCCAGGGTGAAAAATAGTATTTGCAAAGGTGCATTGTGAGACAGCTTTACGTGAGCTGAGAATTTCCTGTGTTAAAGTACTTTTTACTTGAAATATCTAGAATGGTTTCTGTGTCCTGCACTGGCAGGATGGGACATATATCCCTTGCTGACTCTGGTATGGAGCACCCATCTTTACTAAGTTGCTGGCTACCTTAATCACTTAGTATATGAAATTTTAATTTTTGTAGAGAAGTAAACTCTAAGATTGAAACTTGCATAGGTCTTTGTAGATGGAATGTCAAATATATCTAGGAAAAATGCTTAAACTTTTGGAAAAGAAGTGTCATTAGCTTCTTACCTCACATGATCCATTACAATGAAAAACTCAGTGGATGAACAAATAAAATGTTAAAAGTTTAAAATACATAGAAAGGTGCACCCTGATAGGGGAGAATAACCGCAGGCATAAAATGTACCTCAGATCATCATGGCATCATATGAATCAGTCATAAGCTACCTCACATTTTCTGCCATCACCTTAGATAGCCCTGCTCCATAACAGAGACTCCATGGCTATTCTAAGGGCAGACCGGAAGGGGATGGTATATTCTGTGTTGTTTGAGGTGTATCGGAAGGAGAAAACGAATGAGCATGTCCTCTTCTCCCTAGTTTGTCAAAATGTATGCAAAAGAATGTGCTTCAATGGCTGTTTCCTCCAAACTGCCTTTTCTCAGAAGCTCTCCCCAATCCAAAGAGTGACTATTCCAGATGTATCTCCCTCCTGTAACAATTTGTGAACTTTCCTGAATTTTCCTGCAGGGGGAAACATCCACCAGTTTATAAGGAAAAAAAAAAAAAAATTAAACTTGTAACAACAGCAAACTGGCTTTAGCAAACATTGTGAGAGCTTTTTTAAAATAAAAGTTGTAAATATGTTTGCTTGATTCCTGTTCTATTCTCCCTGGGTGAAGCAATGTGTGCTATCTTAAATAAATATTAGCTAACCATTTTATAGTAGTTATTTCATATACAATTCTTGGATGTCCACATAATCTAAAAGTGTATCTGGTTACCTATTCTATTTAGTTTATCTGCAAAGCTAGAAAAGGCTGCTAGTTCACAGGTGAAAGCTCAAGGAACAAGAGAGAGACTCAGGAATGAATAAAATGGGGACTGCCATCCCCTCAATTTACTGAATGCCTCTCATGGGTGAGACACTGTGCTATGTGCTAGGGATACAAAAGTGAAAACATTTATGTTTCTGAGTTTGAGTTCAAAGAAAAAAGACATAACTTTGGAAATAAAGTATTTGAAGACTTTTTTCAGTCTGATTTTGAAGATGTTTGTTTTTCAGGGAGATGAATTGAGCATGTTGTTGTCATCTCACTTCTTTTGGCCTACAGAGAAGTTACTTTTACTTACTCTGGTTTGTACCTTGTCCTCAACCACCTAATGCTTCCCTGGTGGCTCAGCAGGTAAAGAATCTGCTGGTAATGCAGGAGACATAGGAGACTCAGGTTCTATCCCTGGGTCAGGAAGATCCCCTAGAGAAGGAAATGGCAACCCACCCCAGTATTGTTTTTTTCCTTTGGACATTATCATTAAATTTATTTTGAAAGCATCAAGGTCTCTCAGTTAATCTAGGTTCTGCCCTCAAGAGTAACATCTAGAAACAAGGGCATAGAAAAATCTTTTGTTCCTCCAGTTTCCTGGAGCCCTGATGGTACTCAGTATAGGCTACCACATTGTAAAGTTATTGAAGTGAACTCTTTATAACATTAACAGAGTCGGGGGGTGGCCTGCTTCAGGACCCCTGACTACTGTTTTTGTAGTCTAAAGGGGGACTCATTGGGGGTGAGGGGAGTAATAGGCCGGTAGCTTGGAGGTCAGCACATATCTGAAACAACACTGGCTATATTTTCAGCATCGTTCATTCAGTTCAAGATCTGTGTCTCATAGGACGCTCTTCCTGAAGTCCTCAGGCCTCAGATAAGTTACATCTCTCAGTGATTTAATAGAAGCTTGAGCCTGAATCTCTGGTAACAACTTCCTTGTATAAGTTACTTCCCTAAGGTTGGTCTCCCAGCTATGAGGATGACAATCACCAGGTGGAGGGAGCCAGAAGGCTTAAATGAACTAAGGTGTGTGAGGTGCTCTGCACAGTGCCCTGTGAGCCTGCGGTGAAGTCTGAAAGATGGGGCTACTGCGATCACTCTGCCGTGACTCCTCACAGCCTGGGTCACTGACTTTAGCATTTCATCACATCACACTGCTGTGCCGCAGTCTCCAGTGTGTACCTGTTTTCCCTAGAGCCTCTAACAGAGACAAAGGCGAGGCTTATGTCTAACATGTCCACATCAGCTTCTGTGGAGCTT
Organism: Oreotragus oreotragus; assembly: GCA_006410675.1. Lineage (NCBI taxonomy): Eukaryota > Metazoa > Chordata > Mammalia > Artiodactyla > Bovidae > Oreotragus > Oreotragus oreotragus. The sequence continues at coordinate 295,908 of SJYX01010428.1, read as the reverse complement.
ATTTGGCACAGGCTGGGCAAGTCAAAGCACAAGTGAGCATAGAGTAATTGGCCATCAGGGGGCTCGGAGACTGAGCGAAGGAACATTGGATGAAGGGAGCAGAGGTGCCACCTGGCTAGGACCTAGACTAATAGGTCTCTTTCCCAGGGGATAGAAGCTTCATTATTTCCTTATTCCATCTTACATAACACTCATGTATCTATACACAGTGTTCTGTGGGACTGAATAAAAGAAATTCAGACAAATGCCACACGAGAGGCAATCATCTCCAGTCTCTTAATGCAGTTTTTCCAGTACTAATACTTTTTCCAAAGATGCTAAAAAGCTATCATAGATATAATTTGCCAAATTACTTCCAGAGTGAAACACTCTTCTTAGAGAACTTCCAGAGAGGCTTCAGTGACAGTTCCTCTTCTCTGGATGTGTATTTAGTTCATTGTTATCATTTAGTCTCTAAGTCATGTCAGACTATTTGCAACCTCATAGCCCACCAGGTTCCTCTGCCCATGGGACTTTCCAGGCAAGAATACTTGAGTGGGTTGCCCTTTCCTTCTCCACACTCTAGTATTCTTGCCTAGGAAATTCCATGGGCAGAGGAGCTTGGTGGGCTATGGTCTATGGGGTCACAGAGTCAGATATGATTGAGCATGCACACACAGGTAACCACCCAATGGCAGCACTCAGGTAAATGAGTGTTGCATTCACGGTGCTGCTATAATGATGTTCCCAGAGCCCACTCTAGTCGTATCATCCCTCTCCCACCACTTCCATGGTGCACTCAGGCCTAAACTCTGCTGTCACTATCTGGCTTCTACTTACTTTTCCAGTTGTCTTTTATAGGGTTCCTTTGCTTGTAAGACACTTAAATTTGAGAAAACAAACTTAAATAAAAAGAGGACATTTATTTCTGAAAAATACAGGGGTATGCCTCTAACAGAATGCAAGGGCATACAATACAATCTGGTCTTATGAGAGATTATAGCCAGAGGTAAAGACATTCACCCAAAATCAAGTGCTGTCTCTGGTTCTCGTGGTTTGTCATGTTTGCTTTTCTTTGGTGTCTAATTACTTTTTTTTTTTCTTTCTCTGTGGACAGGTTTTCATGGATTAATAAATTCAGTAAATTCTTACAGAGTGCTACTACATGTATTCTGGGTACTGTTATACACTCTTCTAGATACAGGCAAATGACAAACATCTCAGTCCTCCTGGAGCTTATGTTCTAGTTGGGGAGAGAGATTATAAGTCACAAGCCAAATGTACTGCCTGGTAAGTGCTATAATTGAAAAAAAGATAAGAGAAAGTGACTGATGGGCTTTTGTTTTTGCCAAGAGGCTTGGGATCTTAGGTCTCCCACTGGGCCCTGGGCAGTTAAAGGACAGAGTCTTAACCAGTGGACCACTAAGGAGTTCCCCAGATGGGCCTTTCTATGTAGGAAGCAGAGTGACATTTGATGAGACAGTGGACACTGTGGGCCCAGGCCACCCTGACTTGCCCCTCTGCTCTCCATGCTTGGCCCCAGGCTCCAAGTTCTAAGCTCTGGTCCCCTGTACCTCGCCAGGAATCCCTCCACTCTTCCAGTTTATCTTTTGGTCTGTGCAAATTCTGGGTCACCGTGGCTATTATCACTTTGGTTTATTTTATTTTATTTAATTTTAAAATTTTTATTTTAATTGAAGGATAATTACTTTACAGGATTTTGTTGTTTCTGTCAAACCTCAATGTGAATCAGCCATAGGAATACATATATCCCCTCCCTTGTGAACCTTCCTCCCATCTCCCTCCCCATCCCAGCCCTCTAAGTTGATACAGAGCCCCTATTTGAGTTTACTGAGCCATACAGCAAATTTCCGTTGGGCTATTTATTTTACATGTGGCAATGTAAGGTTCCATGTTACTCTTTCCTTACATCTCACCCTCTCCTCCCCTCTCCCCATGTCCATAAGTCTATTCTCTATGTCTGTTTCTCCATTGCTATGGCTTTCTAAATGAAACTGTGCAGTTCTCAGCCCATAATCCACCGTGCTATCATCTTCAGCACCCAAGGTAGTGACCACTTGGTCCACAGACGAGACTCGCCCTTGTTTCTGTGAATGGTGACCATGAGCTGAATCTCTACCACTTCAAGTTTAGGACATTAAGGATCTAACTGAAGTAGCTAAATTAATAGCAAATAATATAATGAAAGGCCACTGAGTAATGCTAAGACATACCTAGCCTCTCTTTCTGCCAGGTTTTTTGTTCTTAGTATGTGCACCATGTCCCTCTGTGACTATAGTCACAGTGGCCAAAAGATTGTTTTGTCCAATGGTCCAGTAACCTTTCTCAGATGTCGCCATGAAAAATGAATGTTACAGTAGTAGAATGAAGTAATTTGTATGAATATTTGACTTAGTTGAAAAAGAACAGCTGCTTGCAGGGCAGCTGGAGCCTTTCTAGTTCCCCTGCTGTGTTTGCATTTAGATATTTAGTTTTCTGGTTTCTGTCTGTCAAAAGACAGTTTTCTGGTTACAGTGCTCCATTAAAGCAAACCTTGCCCCAACTCAGTGCACTGATTAGGAAAAAAGAGCAGATTTTGCACGTTCCCTCAGCCCTCAGCCTTTCTAGAACCTGCCTCCATTCCAGTTCTCTGGACCCTGTTCTCTAATGTCCCTGGTGTCTAAGCTGAGGTGGAAACTGTCCAGCCAGGGGCGGGGTAAGACCCCGCTGGCTCTCAGCCCTAAGTGTCTGCTTGTCCTGTCAGCCCCTGAGGTTACTGGATTATAATGTCATAATTAATTTACCCCAAATACCTGTAACTCTGACTTTCAAAATAACCTCCCCCCTCCCCTAATTTTATGTTTGTGAAAAGGTTCAATGAAACACAGCCCTTTCAGAGCTGCCCATGAGTGTAATGGTTTGTGAAGTATCAGCTTAAACTCTTTTAGCCTTTTTCCTTTATCAGTCGCTTTTACCTGGAAAAGTAATTAGTTGATAGATTATTTTTGATAGTTTCATTCCTTAAATTTTAAGTGAAAAATATTACATAGTTAAAATCTCTATAAATTATTTAGTGAAATCAAACTTTTCCAAACAGTTATTTGTTCTAGACTTAATGCCCTAAAGAAAAATAGATCAACAACTAGTCACAGAAAACTGTGGCATATGTTAGTTCTAAGAAACTTGATTTTAAAGAAATCATGGAAAATTTTAATTGGAATTAGTTCAGCTTTGAACCTTTTATTTGTGACACCCGATTGCTTATTTTTATCGAAGGCAAAGATCTGAGGAAACCAATTCAATTCATGCTTTTAATTTAAAATCTTTAAATTACTGTTCAAACTGAGAATTCTCAGAAATGAAGAGGGAGCTGTTTGTAATGAGGTCCACACCAGAGGTGTGAAGCAAGATGAACGGTCATCCTGCATGTGGCTGAAGGCTCCTCTAAGTAACCAGACCTCTGACTTGAGTTTCGATTATTGAATCCTAATCCCTTCAAAACTGCTCCCTTTAATTCATTCCTCAGATATGGTTTCCAAAAGATAGAATTGAGTTATAGTCTATCTTACTGAGCAGTTCTCCTAAAATACTTGGTTTACAAACAACACACAACCAAATTTGTCTCAGTGTGGTTGATATATCTGGGAATGATTTAATCACAGAGCAAAATTTGCATTTGCTTATGTACGAGAAACACTGTAGATGAATGCAAAAAACTACCCCCAGCCGAACTGATCTGGGTAGGGAGGAAAAAACACACAAGACGCCTTAAATATCCACCAGCAACCTCAGTTTATCATGTGTGTTACAGCAATGCCTGCTCCTATTTAGCATTATAATTTCCCCTTCCATTTCAGATGACCTTCTGCCACCACATTACAATAACTCACAAGCTATAACGACATTTCCAACACCCCTTCCTCAAGCAAACTTCCAGTCTTTCTCAGGGTTAAAGTTCCATATTTACTGTAGTGTTCATGTGTTTCTTAACCCCTTAAACTGTATAAAACGCTGCTGTTGATTTTATTAGGACTTTTGTTTTTTGAGTCACTGATGAAGTTTTCTGAGTGTTGTGCCCATAATCCTATTTTCCCAAAACACCCTGTGTTTATTAACTGTGCAGTTTTGCGGATGTTGGTCTTAGGAGTGTGTTGTGTGAGATCAGATCTGATAGAAAAGAGCAACCTTCTAGTGAACCGTTTATAGCTGAGGCTGCTGGGGAGCCTCTCAAAATTCCATGCCAGCTTCCCTTGATCTGCACATCTGTAACACAAACTGATCTTTGTGGATAGAAACTTATCTAATTTCAAATAGCCCTTGTTGTGTTCCAGACAGGACACTAAGCCATAATAAGCAATTTCTCTTACTTCTCCTAACAACTTTATAGGTAGGAGCAATAGTTATCCTCACTTGACAGATGAGAAGATTCAACCAAGGAGAGAGAATTTTGCCCAGTGCCACACAGCTAATATATAATGGAGCATAGGAATCGAATTAAAATTATTTTATGGCATTTTCTCTCAATCTGATAACGTCTATTTTCCTTTAATAGAAACTCAAAAGTTCTTGTGTCTACACAACTTCCCTTCCTTCTATAAGCAAGCAGTCACCTCTTTTCTTTCAGAATTTAACTTTCTTTTATTCTCTCAGCAAATGCTTATTGAGCTATTAAGACTGTAGTGCTAGGTGCAAGGGCTGTGGCCTTGAAGATAACTTGATTGTTGTCAGAAACTAACAATCTTCCAAGGGGAAACGAATGAACCATTGAAGGCAGTTGGAAAATTAATACAGTGGAGGTATCAGAATGCTCTGAGGATCAGAGAAGCGGGGTGGAGGGAGGGCAGCATCTTTGACTAGGAGGTAGGAAATCAGAGAGGATGTTTGAGCTAAATATTGAAGAGTAGCCATTCCAGGTAAAGGAAACAGAACAGTCAAGGTCAAATTGAATAGGAGGGAAAGGGGTAGAGCACGACTTTTGAAACAAAAACTGATAGAACCAGATGGGTCCAAGATGGTGAACAAGTCAACTTCCACTAGATCTTAAGCCTCAGTAAATGCTTATTGTACCACACTAGCAAGTTAAATGATGCACTCACAGGTGCTATGATAGTTCCAAAGTTGACCTTCAAAGACCAGAAAGTGGGCAGTGGCCCAATTCCTGAAAATCTCCGCTTCCCCAAAACAGTTGGAATAACCCTCCTACTCATTAACCTATGAAATTGCCCAGCCAGTAAAAGTTAACCACACCCCGTTTCGAGGCTGCTTTTGCCTTCTGAGATGACCCACATTCTGTGGAATGTTTCCCTCTAAATAAATCCACCTTTTACCTGTCACTTTTCTCTCTCATGGAATTCTTTCTGTGATATCAAGAACCTGAGTTTCATTAAGTCCTGAAACTGTGTGTGACCTCAGTCGGAAGACTGCTTTGGCCGGTTCAGGTCCCAATCTGAGGTGAATGGTTTCAAAACCACGTGAACTTTATTAAAACTCTAAGTGGTTCTGTTTGCATAGAGTAAAGGACCTAGGAAACCAGTGGGAAGATAGGCAGGGGCCAAGCTAAGAGGTTTTGGATATAAGGGATTTTGAATTTATCCTCTTGGTGACGCCGTACGTCAAGCAGGAGCATGGCACAAGCAGACTGTTCCCTCCGTTTCTTGTCACAGCATCTCGAGCATTCTTCTATTACAGCGTTTATTACCAATGCCTAGATTGTGCATGCTTCTGTCACAGCAGTTGTCACGATCCTGATTTCCAGATAGAAGCAATAGGGAGAACTGCTGGAAGGAAAGCAAAATGGAGAGGAGTCCAGTTTGCCATAATCCGTGTAAGAAGTGATTTGAGAAAGGGAATAGACTTACAGGCAGATCTGATTGGATGCTGGGGTTAAGCGAAGCACTCTATCTAGGCAGATGATATAGTTAAGGAAGAACGGCTCTGGGAAGTTGTGCAGAAAAGAGTTAATTCTGTAGCCCTGGGTTACCTGCACATTACTTCCTAGAAAGTTCTGCCTTCAGGACTGGCCCTCAGCTGACTCCTAAGAAATAACCTCTGAGCTCTTGGAATATTCTGCCCTATAAGAATATTTTTATATACTAGGGAAGACTCTTGAGAGTCCCTTGGACAGCAAGGACATCAAACCAGTCAATCCTAAAAGAAATTAACCTTGAATATTCATTGGAAGGACTAATGCTGAAGCTGAAGCTCCAATACTTTGGCCACCTGGTTCAAAGAGCCAACTCATTGGAAAAGACCTTGATGCTGGCAAAGATTGAGGGCATGAGGAGAAGGGGACAACAGAGGATGAGATGGTTGGATGGCATCATCAATTCAATGGACATGAGTTTGATCCAACTCTGGGAGATAGTGAAGAACAGGGAAGCCTGGCGTGCTGCAGTCCATGGGGTTGCAAAGAGTTGGACACAACTGAGTGACTGAACAACATAGGCATGAAGCCTCAGGCTACGCTGTACCAGTGTGACCACATAAGTTGATCACATAAGTTTATTGTGGGCTTCCCAGGTGGTGCTAGTGGTAAAGAACCTGACTGCCAATGCAGGAGCTGTGAGAGAATGGGTTAGATCCCCGGATCAGGAAGATTCACGAGAGGGGGGCATGGAAACCCACTCCAGTATTCTTGCCTGGAGAATCCCATGGATGGAGGAGCCTGCCAGGCTACAGTCCATAGGGTCGCACAGAGTCAGGCCCGACTGAAGCAACAACATGTACAATGTGACTCATGGTGAATGCCTGCTTTTGCTGCCATTTGAATAGATGGAATCATTCACATGGGTGCCACATGCCTACGTGACTGACTCCCAATAAAAACCAGGATGCCAAGGCCTGGGTGAGCGTCCTTGGTTGGCCACACTTCACAGGTGTTGTCACACACTGCTGTGACTCCTGGGAGAGGATGCCTCGAAGCCTGAGCTTGGCTTCTCCAGGGCCATGGGTTTTGCCCATGTGCCTTATTGCTCTGTTGATTTCTTTTTTTATAACTTCACTTTTTACTATTTAAAACTATTGAGCACTGACAGTATGGTTTTGAAGTACTTTACAGAACATTTACAGTCATGGTCTTTGAGTTTTATATTCCTTACATAATGTACATGTAACTTTTTTTTCATTTTCTTTATTTTTTGATTCAATATTTTTATAGATTATACTCCATTTAAAGTTATTACAAAATAAGGGCTGTCTTTCCGATCCCTGGGTTGGGAAGATCCCCTGGAGAAGGGAATGGCAACCCACCCCAGTACTCTTGCCTGGAAAATCCCATGGACTGAGGAGCCTGGTGGGATACAGTCCATGGGGTCACAAAGAGTCGGACACAACTAAGCGACTTCACTTTCACTTTCACTTTTACTTTTCCCTATGCTGAACAAAATATCCTCTTTTTTTTTTTTTTTTTTTTTGCCTTTTTGGGCTTTTAATTGTTTAAATGCAATGATAGCCAACCAAAAGGGCCCCACATTTGAATTATGCTCTGTCTATATCACTAGTCACATACACGTATGTAGTAAATGTGCACTGACTTATCCAAAACAGAATAAAAAATACTCATAACAACCAAATATATGTTTTGAAGCCAGCCATCTTTACTCGCTGGTATTTATAACTACCTTCTCTTCATTCCCCTTTGTATTCCCTTCGCCCTCAGTAAGAACCTCAGCTGGTCCTGGTTTTTCATCTGGTTTGATTACCCATATCTTTATTTGATCTGACCATTAGTAGTCCTGCCTGCATTGGTTTCTTATAGTTTTCCTCTCTGTTGCTTTTAGTCTGTATCCTTTAGCTGTAATAAATCAGAGCCATGAAGGTAACAGCTTTTCTTAGGTTATAAGTCCTAGTGAATCATCAACCCTGAATGGTCTTGGGGATCCCTGAATTGCTCTGGACATGTTAAATTTAAGGTGTCTGAAATATCCAAGTTAATGCATCCAGTAGGCAACTGGAAATAAGGGTTTGGAAATCAACAGAGGTCTGGGCTAGATATTGAATTCTGAAAAGTGAAAAAGTGAAAGTGAAGTCGCTGTCATGTCCGACTCTTTGCGACCCCATGGACTGTAGCCTACCAGGCTCCTCCCTCCATGGGATTCTCCAGGCAAGAATACTGGAGTGGGTTGCCATTTCCTTCTCCAGGGGATCTTCCCGACTCAGGGAACGAACCCAGGTCTCCCGCATTCCAGGCAGACACTTTAACCACTGAGCCACTGTTGAATTCTGAGAATAGGCACATATGGGACTGTTGCAGCTATAGGCATGCGTGCATGCTCAGTGGCTTTAATCATGTCTGATTGTGATGCTATGGATTGTGGCCCACCAGGTTCCTCATTTCATGGGATTCTCCAGGCAAGAAGACTGGAGTGGGTTGCCATTCGCTTCTCCAGGGAATCTTCCCGACTCAGGAATCTAACTCTTGTCTCCTGTGTCTCCTGCATTGCAGGTGGATTCTTTACCACTGAGCCACTGGGCAAGCCCAGCTATAGGTGTAGATGGAGTCAAAGAGGAGAAAGAATGACAGGCAGAAGGTAAAGACTTGGGTATCACTGGCATCTAAAAGGCAGGTGTGTAAGCACTAGAGCCAGCATTTTGAGAGTAAATAGCAGAGAAGTTATCAACCGTCCCTAGGAAGAGAGAGTTTCAAGGAAGTTCAGGTAAGGAGGTTGAATTCATTAAGAAACATCAACGTCTGGAGCAAAAGTGAATTTACAAAGCCTTTCAGTATTCAATAACAGTGGATGAAGGTGCTTTGAAAAAGTCCAGTATTGATCCTGTGCTCAAATAATCACAATGAAACTTACCCTTGCTAAGCCACCAGACTGCTATGTGGCCAGGAAAGTTGAACTATTCAACTCCTATTGATGACAAAAATTCACAGAATTGGCAACCATGTGAATGGAGGAAATTCACCACTGGGACCACTGGTTCAACAATACACAGCTGTAGTGTCATTGCATAATAAATTGAAATAGATTCACATCCTTCTGCAAAATAGCTGCTGCTCCACATGTTACCATCACTTGTGTTTTTAGATTCTGTTTCACATTGTCCTGAATTAGTGTTTTCTCAATGTCTCTGAAAATATTCTCACCTGTAATTGTTCCATGCCAACTATTCAGAGGCTAATTCTTCCATCACTGCAAACTTGCTTGAGCGTTTGGGACTGACATGTACACACTGCTATATTTAAAACAGATTATCAACAAGAACCTACCGTATAGCACAGGGAACTCTGTTCAATAGTCTGTAATGGCCTACGTGGGAAAAGAATTTGAAAAAGAACAGCTACATGTATATGTACAACTGAGTTACTTTTCTGTACACCTGAAATTGACACAGCATTGTTAATCACCTGTACTCCAATACAAAATAAAATTTTTTTTTTAAAAGTTGCTGTTGATGCCTCAAATAATGGTATTATCAGTAATATCTGTTGACTCATCGAGAGCCAAAGAAAATGACTCAAATCATTTGCTTTGGTTTTTAGAAATGTTCTATTGATGTCGCCCCTGCGCCCTCAGTTCTTTGAGCTGTTGTTGTTCAGCTGGTCAATCATGTCACTCTTTGTGACCGCATAGACTCTAGCCGGCCAGGCTCCTCCATCCATGGAATTTTCCAGACAAGAAGACCGGAGTGGGTTGCTATTTCCTTTCCCAGGGGATCTTCCCGCCCCAGGGGTCAGTTCACGTCTCCTACTTTGGCAGGTGGATTCTTTACCACTGAGCCACCGGAGAAGTCCTGATTATTCGAGTGACTTCCTCTAAAAATGAATAATCAAATTCAGTTTGTCTGGACACATGTCTTCAGCTGCATAATCAAGTAGTATTTGACTAATTCACCACCGGTAAACAGTTTTCCTTGCTTGGATAACAAATGAACTCCTTGGAAACTTATTTTGATTGAAGACTTATTTTCATTTTTTTGGGGGGGGGAGAAATTCTGCTATAAGGAGATATTTCATTTTAAAATTAAAAAATTTTCTGAACACAGCTTTTCTGTGATGAATGCTTATCTACTTATATCAACATGCATTGTATTCTTTCAGCACAGCCCGTGTCCTTGCATAATACAACCATGCTTTTTAAAAAATATATTTTTATTGTAGTTAATTTGCAATGTTGTATTAATCTCTGCTGTACAGCAGTGATTCAGTTATATATTCTTTTTAATATTCTTTTAGATGATGGTTTATCCCAGGATATTGAATATCATTCCCTGTGCTATACAGCAGGACCTTGTTGTTCATCCATTCTACATATAATAGTTTGCATTGCTAACTCCAAACTCCCAGTCCGTCCCTCCTCCAGCCCCTCCCCCTTGGCAACCAGAAGTCTGTTCTCCATGTCTGTGAGTCTAAAACTATGCTTTGATATCTAATTTAATAGCAAAATTCTATTGTACCTTAAGAATACAACAGAGTTCACTTGTCTTGATTTGTTATGATGAGTATAAGCTTCCCTTGTGGCTCAGTGGTTAAAGCATCTGCCTGGAATGCGGGAGACCTGGGTTCGTTCCCTGAGTCGGGAAGATCCCCTGGAGAAGGAAATGGCAACCCACTCCAGTATTCTTGCCTGGAAAATCCCATGGACAGAGCAGCCCGATAGGCTACAGTCCACGGGGTCGCAAAGAGTCGGACACGACTGAGTGACTTCACTTCACTTCATAAGTGAGTAATAAAAAGAATTTGGAAATGTCACTATATGGCCCTTGAAATGTGGTCAAGGTGTGACTGCAGTTTGCAGCACCCAGTTATAACTGAGCAGCTGTGCAAAGCAACAAGGGCATTGCATACGGCCCATTACGACTCCTCCACTCTGCCGTGCTGCCATGGAAGCAGTCACAGACGGTGGATAAATGAGTGAAAATGGTGGTGTCAGTGCAAAACTTAGGTTGTGGTCACTGACATTGAATTTCACGTCAATTTTTACATGCCTCAAACTATTCTTTTGAGGGAGACCACAGTGGGGGCTTGACCAGGTTTGGGGTCACCATCCCAGCTCCTAGGCTTATCCTCAAGGGATGTAACCAGCAGTCCATCATGGCAAAGTCATGTTTGATCCTGTGTATAAATGATGGAAACCCAACTGCAAGCGACTAGGCAAAACTATTTGGCAACTCATGTAAGCACTGAAAAAGTGATACCAATGTGTTCCAACAGAATAGGACATCAACCCAAAGTTGGAAATACAGGGCAAGAGGTCAACCCTACCAGGAGAAGGAGTTGGCAAGGCCTATGTGGTGGACAGGACCCCACACCCATGGGCAGACTCCAGTCCCCAAGGCATTTGAGTAGAAACCCCCCAGTCCTATGGATAGGCTGGTGATTCTCATCCATAGCTATGTGGCAAGAAATGAGTTAAAGTATAAATGCTTGCAAATGAATTCCTTTAAAAAATGTTATTTATAGCAAATTCAAGCTTATCCCTACTGTCACTCCCACACACTTGCATTTCATTAGGTTTCTTGGAAGCAATAGAAGGGTATAGGCTCACTGCTGGCGTGAGGGGTGTGTATTGTATACGTGGGTGCCACCATTCCTGCTGGGCAGCAAGATGGCTTCCAAAGGAGACCTGCTGTGGTAACCCATCCCATGGGAGACCAGAGCCTACCCTTGCAGAGGCTGCGGTGGCGAAGATGCAAGAAACCCGGCCCCCACGAAGCCCTGGGTCTCATGCTGTCAACGGGTTGCTGATATTGGTCAGGTTTGCTCCAGAACTTGATGGCTCTCAACCAACCGGTTGAAGTTTACCCCTTCTGCCTCTGAGTTACAACGGATCCTTTTCACTGGGATTTGGAAGGTGTTGTCCAAAGCTCTTCTCCTGCCTGCATTTTCTCCTGGAGTTCCTCAGAAAATGTTCTGCCTGATCCGTTGCTGCCTGATGCTGGAAAGTGGTCAGAAATGAGGGCCCTAAAGCCAGGAGATTGGAATTCACCTTCTGGAAGCTGCCTGTGCTTGTCGCCCTGCTGGGAGAATTTTCCTAGTTGCGGTGGAGGAAAGTGACAAGAATGGGGGCAATGGTACCCATGGTAGGGGTGACAGAAACAGCACCTCTGCCCTCAATTCCTACCTTTCACTCTGCCTACATGCAGAAGAAGAGGGGAGAGGAGGGCTGTCTCATCAAACAATCTCCTATGCAAAATCATCCCTCCAGCTCCCCAGGGCTAACTGAATTTTCAGAAGATGAATTATTATGTAACTGGCTCCATTTAACACCTGAAAAAGAGAGGGAACTATCAATAGTATTGGTGCAGTTTGGTAGGGCGGATTCTGGAAACCACATTTTCTTCTTTCCCCAAGTGCGTGTGTGCTCAGCCATGTCTGACTCTTTGTGACCTCACGAATTATAATTACAGCCTGCCAGGCTCCTCTGTTCATGGAATTTTCCAGGCTAGAAGATTGGGAGTGGGTTGCCATGACCGCTTCCAGTGGATCTTACTGACTCAGGGGTTGAACCCAAGTCGCCTGAGTCTCCTGCATTGGCAGGTGGATTCTTTGCCACTTGAGCCACCTGGGAAAACCTCTTTCCCCAAGAGCAGGTCGTAACCACTTCATGATGTCTTTGTGCTGTCAGAGTCCTCCCTCGCAACTGTCACTGACCATAGCTAGAGGGGGTCCTCAGGAGAGGGGGTGTTCCCAGAAGCCTGCAGCCAAAGGGCTGTCCCCAAGGACCCTGTGGGGTGGCTTAAACTCCATTCCTGGTGGCTGGGTGTCCCACCTGGTCCTGGAGCCACAGCCTGCAAGATGCACCCCTTGAAAGGGGAGTAAGAAAGCTGTTTATCCTCCCCTTCACCTGGGAACAAACTGACATTTTCTGTCTCACAGACACAACTCCTAAGGTGAAAACTCTCACTTAAGTTGATTTAATGAAATAAACAGGCAAAAATAAAATCCCCAACCGGATTACAAAAGAACTCTCATGTCCAGGGTCTCTTTTTGCTCTTAGGTACTTACTACATTTTCACCAGTTGGGTCCCCCAAGAGTCATTTGGAAATGTTTCTGGTTCTTGTTTTCAAGTTTGGAGGGCCTATCTCCCCACTGCCCATGTGCATCCCAAGAGAAACATGGGTGTAGGGGAAGGCAGCAGAGGCCAGGTGCCCTGGTGGACCAGGCAGACTGCCCTTCTAGGACAATACGATCAATCATGCTAACAGGAGGGAGGGGGTTCTCTTAACTTTGAGTGTATAATGCCAGAATAGTTACCATGTACGTAAATAAGAATAGGGCAAGACATAAATTCGGTGATTTAATGAAAAAAATTCTTACTGGTTGCTCAGCCAGGTAAAAATTGGATGATCTCTTCTGTGGGACTGAGTATAAACATTCAGGTCTTACAGATTGCTTCCATGTCCTAACCCAGCTCAGGGCTTAGTCTCTGAAATTGATCAAGAAAGCTGCAGTCTGTATACTGGAAAGTATTTAGCATTAAACTGGCCATTCAATATTTATGAAGGCTCAGGTCAGAGCATTCCCACAAATAGTCTCTGACAATTATCCCACCAGTTCTGAAAAACAGAGAATCTTAATTTCAAGTGACTCATTTAACATCCAAGCAGACTATCAAGTTGTCTATTTGAAATTCCAGTGTATAAAATTTTCAAACAGCTTCTAAATTCATGTTCAGCTCTGTTAAGGCATGTGAAGAGCATTATTAAAAAGAAAAAGGTTTTAAATGCATAAAGAATAATGGGCTTATTCTTCCACTCCTGAACGTTTTGAGCAGACTCTGAGGGCCTCTATTCCTTTCTCTGTGTTTTCCGCACAGGACAGTCATGCCCTAGAACAATTCCAAAGAAATGCTCCTTCCCCATCTTCTATCGGAGATGATGCTCGGACGGGGGATCAGAAGCCGTATGGGCTATAGTCCAGTCCCGTCACAGCCAAGCTGTGTGCCTTTGGGCCAGTTGTTTGGTCCTCCAAGCCTCTGCCACTACATGGTGAAGAGATTGTCTAATCGTTGGGAGGTGAAGATATTCTTAGGCAAGAATACTGGAGTGGGTGGCCATTTCCTTCCCCAGGGGATCTGCTCGACCCAGAGATAGAACCCATGTCTCCTGTGTCTCCTGCATTGTAAGCAGATTCTTTACCCACTGAGCCATCAGAGGGGCCCATAAAGATACTGAGCAATAACCTCCGGACTGAGAAAGAATCTTGAGATGGAAAAAAACCAAGCACGCAACTCCATTCAGCACAATACGAAGCTTATTATGGGTAACTTACAACAGGCAGGAAGGTGGGGCAGACAGATGATGCTGGCTTACTAGCAGCTGCACTGGGAACCACCAAAGGAGTACAGAGGAACTTAGAGGGGTCAAAGGCGAAAATAGAGTCTGACTATCCAGTGAGAAGCACAGCTGGCACTGACTGCATCTGGCATTTCTCGGTCCCCCTGCTCCCGCAGGAGTCTTATGATCATTAACCATCTGTGTCAGCAAAAGGCCTTCTTCCAGTTTTCATATCAGATGAAGGCAAGGATAAAAGTTGATAGTGAACTCATCTGACTTGGGCACAATCCTTGTGACCAGACTATAGGTTAGTGCTCAGAAAGGGCACAAAGTGGGTAGGACTGGGGTCCTGAGACAGAGCTGACAAAATGGAGTCAGTGTGGTTCAGCCATACACAGGTTCAATGCTGAGTCATGTCCCCCCATCAAGCTGCCATTCTGCTAGCTGGGAGACTTCAGTACTGATGCAGGAGGATCAAACACAATGATGTATAGCATTTCCAAGGTTAGGAAACTTGCAAATACAGCTCCAAGACTCTTTTGAGTTCCACAGCAATCATGGAAGGCTAGGTGAAGTGAAGTCGCCCAGTCGTGTCCGACTCTTTGCGACCCCGTGGACTGTAGCCTATCAGGCTCCTCCGTCCATGGGATTTTCCAGGCAAGAATACTGGAGTGGGTTGCCATTTCCTTCTCCAGGGGAACTTCCCGACCCAGGGATCGAACCCAGGTCTCCTGCACTATAGGCAGACGCTTTACCATCTGAGCCACAAGGGAAGCCCATGGAAGCCTAACCTCCAGGCAAATAATACTCTTTCCTACTGGAGATGAACAGTCTGAGGTCAGGTAATTTAAACAAACTTAGCCTGGTGAAAGAGAAAACAGAAAGGCCCAATGGCAGGGTGGAGGCCTCCAGCCCTTAGAAACCCAGCCTGGCTGCCTCCTGGCTTATCTTACACACTTGTTTAGTCACTAAGTCGTTTCCCACTCTGGGAGACTCCACGGACTGTAGCCCGCCAGGCTCCTCTGTCCATGAAATTTTCCAGGCAAGAATACTAGAGTGGGTTGCCATTCCCTTCTCCAGGGGGTCTTCCTGAGCCAGGGATGGAACCTGCATCGCCTGCATTGGTAGGCAGATACTTTACCACTGAGCCACCTGGGAAGCCCATCTTACACTTAATATCATGTATAGAAAAAAACACTAGAAGTACTTTAACCATATCCTTATCTCTTAAATTATGGGTTTAAAGGTGTTTTGTTTATTTTCATCTTTACGATATTTGGTGTTTCTAAAATTTTTTACAATGACTAGGCATGACTTTGGAGAGGAGAAAAAACTGATCGAGATTGCAAAAAACAAAACAAAACAAAACCCCAAACAACACGAGTGGAAGGAAATATGTATGGAGAGGCAAGAAGGTGGGAAATGAAAACCAAGATCCAAACCAAACACTAATCTCAGAAAACCAGGGCAGGCCCACTCGGGCTCGCTCCTCAAGGTATCCCGGCCCGGGGAGTCTGAGGCTCCTCCTTCTCGCCCCGCACTTCAGCCCCGCCAGAGGGCGCCTTGGGGCCGGGCCGCCGCTTCCTCGCCCACCGCTCTTTCGGGTGCTCTTTTCTGCCGGGTGAGGCTCGCAGTCCCGCCGCCTCCCCGCAGAGAGTGCAGGGGGCAGCCTCTCCCGGCCTAGGTGCGATCTTCGAAGCTGCGGATGGCCCTGCGTGTAGATCCTGGCCAGGGCTGCTTTCCACCCACCCCCGTCGCAGGCGTTCCAGCCTTGCCCAGAGGCCACCCTGGGTCACCTCTGCACCAGGGCACACCCAGGGGAGCACATGACAAGATCCCACTTCCCCTAAGTGTGATTGCATTATTTTTCACAATTTAAAAAATAATAGGGAAGTAATACACACACAGTAATTAGTTGTGAAAAATCCAAATAACCTGTGTGTATATTTAAAAAAAATCAGCCGCGGCTTCCCTGGAGGCTCAGTGGTTAAAGCGTCTGCCTCCAATGCGGGAGACCCGGGTTCGATCCCTGGGTCGGGAAGATCCCCTGGAGAAGGAAATGGCAATCCACTCCAGTATTCTTGCCTGGAGAATCCCATGGACGGAGAAGCCTAGTAGGTTACAGTCCACGGGGTCGCAAAGAGTCGGACACGACTGAGCGACTTCACCTTCACCTTCACCATCATCTTACCAACTCTCCTCTCCATAAACAACAGTTATAAGTTCTTAAATGCATTCCTATACGTATAAGCATATTATTGTGGATATTAGTGTACTTGTCCATCAGACCATCAGTTCATCCATCCACACTTTCATGCATGCATCCCTCCATCCCTAGAAGAATATTCATCAAAATATTAACGGTGGTAATTTTTAGGTGGTAGAATTAAAACGATTCTTATTTCCTGAATGTTGCACCTTGAAAATAAGGGTGCAGGTGAGTTGTTACCATTTTAAAATCCATTTTCTCTCTTAAGGCTGCCTCGCCTCTACAATACATAGACTAACTCCCAGTGGCGTCTCTGAGTCTCCCTGTCTTACTCAAGAGATGAGGCTCATCAACACCTCCCAGCTGCACCAGGCAGTGCTTGAGTCTCCTAGTAACACAACTCGTGGTTTGTGTCTCAGTGAGTCATGACTCTGATGGACTCAACTCCTGTCTACATTTTCACCAGTTTCAAGAGCAGAGTAATCGGAAAATGTTTTCTGCTGGCTTCTGGGAAGTAACAATAGAATCCCAATGATACTGTTATCTGTGGATTAAGAACTTAAACAAAGAAATATTTTTTTTCGTTATAATTCTTTAAAAGTGGTTTTGAAAATTTTCTTTGATTTTTGGAGACCAGAGAACTCAAGTTCCTATTTAAAATTTCGTTTTAACCAACTCTGGATCTTTACTGTCTTTGGGAGTTATGTAGCTTAGCCATTACAAGTCTCCTTCTTTCCTTCCCAGGGTTTGAAAAGCAGAGAAGGGTTTGGTGATCTGACCTGAACACACACCTAACATGTATTTCCGGGATATTCATGAGGGGCAGAGACAAAGCCTGAGAGTATCCCCTGCAGTGTTGCCACATAGAGGTGGTTTTGTATGTGTAACAGAGTTGTAAAAAATACACGTATTTTTAAAAATTACAATTCCAAAAGTAAATTAAAATGTTAAAAGTTTTGGTAATAAATGGAGAAAGCAAAAGCCTTGTTTAAGCCTTTGAGTCCCTGTATATCAATCAATTCCAATAAATTATTATTGAATAAGCACCTGCCTCACCTCTAGCTTCCCTGGTGGCTCAGAGGTTAACACTCTGCCTCTAATGTGGGAGACCTGGGTTCAATCCCTGGGTCGGGAAGATCTCCTGGAGAAGGAAATGGCANGCATTTTCTTAAGGAATCTCCACACTGTTCTCCATAGTGGCTGTACTAGTTTGCATTCCCACCAACAGCGTAAGAGGGTTCCCTTTTCTCCACACCCTCTCCAGCATTTATTACTTGTAGACTTTTGGATCACAGCCATTCTGACTGGTGTGAAATGGTACCTCATTGTGGTCTTGATTTGCATTTCTCTGATAATGAGTGACGTTGAGCATCTTTTCATGTGTTTGTTAGCCATCTGTATGTCTTCTTTGGAGAAATGTAAAAATATGGAACGCTTCACGAATTGGCATGTCATCCTTGTGCAGGGGCCATGCTAATCTCCACTGTATCGTTCCAGTTTTAGTATATGTGCTGCCGAAGCGAGCACCACAATAACATTTAAAATTTGATTGTCCATCACCATCAAGGACATTTAAATAGGAAGCTTTAGGAAAAGACAAATGAGAAAAAAGAGAAAAACCAACAGGTTTACACCATCAGCTATGGCAACAACCTTGGTAGAACTTTGACATAAGAATTATTTTACAGTTAAACTTTGTGACTATTCCTGAACCATGTATGAATGGATACATGTGTGACTGCAAATGAGCTTAGAATCTAGAGATGAAATCAGTCCCCATTCTATATGGTCTACATTTCAATCTCCTCCTCTTCTGCCCCTTGTCAGCATATCAGATTGCTTCCAGTTTAGCTGGACTCCATCCTAAGAGTAAGTCACTACTTAAGTTGAGGATAATATGAACAATAACAATAGCTAATATTTATTGCACATATATTGCGTTCTGTAAAGTGAAAGTCACTCAGTCGTGTCTGACTGTTTGCAACCCCATGGACTATACAGTCCATGGAATTCTCCAGACCAGAATACTGGAGTGGGTAGCCTTTTCTGACTTATATGAAAATCATCAACTCTAAAATCCAGGATTAGGAAAGACTAATTATAACTTTTTTTTTTTAAAGAAAAAATCCTGTGGTCACACCATTACTCCTGACTTTATATTATTTTAATTCTAACTCAAACCTTCAGTTGGAAGGACTCAGCTTTTAGACTAGCAAAGGTTTACTACTCAGGGAAAAGACATTCAGTTCTTCAATCAAACTCCAAATGCTAATTTGTGTTTGAGATTGCACCCAACAGCTAAAAGCAGAGGAGAGTGGGGCTTGTTTTGTGTGTTTTTATATTTCTTCCTTCTTTTAACTATACATTTAATTTGATCATAAAGAATTTTCTCTATATTTGAGTTAAATTTAGAATAGAAAAACACTGAGGACATAATCACTACATTGTGGGAAGAGTAGGACTCCTGGCATTATCTTGGGTGGCTCTTCCTATCTTTATATTACTGTTAAATCACTTCATTAGGCCTCTCAATTATTTTGTCAAGTGATACAACTAACAAATAAATGCCAACATGTTTACATTTAATATTCATGAAATTTAAAGCAAAGAACTCCTTTTTTAAAATGGGTTCTTGTTAAAACCATTTGCAGGGTTTTATCTGGATATTTGCATTCTATAATTAACTTGCTAGAAAGTGCAAGTTTCAGACAAAATTTTTGTTTCTAAGAAATGGGTGCATGCCTTGGTAAAAGGCATTTAGGAGGGGGAAGTACTACAGACACACTCTGGTTTCCTTATGTTAGAAAGCATTAGATTTCTTTATTGACAATAACAATATTTTTGGGGGGCTGAGAGTTATGCAGGCAACAATCATTTGTTAACCCCCTGCCAGGGGTTCATCAGAAGCTGAGCTGGGCATGGATGTCCACAGGCAACTAGAACAGATCATGCCTTCCTTGGGCTCACAGTGCAGGAAACATAAATACATACAAAGACAGCATAGAATTGTGTGACAGTCTGGACAGACGTATGAAAAGAGTGGCCCGGGAGAAGTGGATTTCATTCACACTCACTGCTTATAGATGCAGACATTGTGCTTTATTTTCAAACTGCTTTCTCTTCAGCAGTTTCATGGTATTATCTCCTACGAGACTCTATAAACCACCCACTTGCTTTCTACTTTTCTTGTAAACTGAATAAGCCTTCAGCTTATTAATGTCTTTGCTGACTGTTTTGCCCTCACTCCTTACCACCCAGCCAGAGTTGCAAGAGAAGTATATTTAAAGCTTCAGCTTTTGAAGCATGACATGTTCAAATCCCAACAAAAATGGCAGTGTAATCATCAAGATGAAATTTTTAAAAATGGCCATTCTTATATTTATGCTTTACACTGTCTGGGACCAAATACCACTGCTCATTCTCAGCTCCTCCAAAGGAAGCAAAAGAAAAAAAAAAAGGCAACCTTCTCAAATCTCTGGTGACTCAGATAGTAATGAATCCTGCAGGAGACCAGGGTTTGACCCCTGGGTTGGGCAGATTCCCTGAAGAAATGGCTGCCCACTCCTTGGCGAGTATTCTTGTCAAGTGTTCTTGCTTGGATAATCCCATGGACAGAGTAGCCTGGCAGGTTACAGTCCATGGAGGTCACAAAGAGTCAGACATGACTGAGTGACTTTTATTTTTCTTGTGTTATATAGGACAAGTAATATATTCACTTGGTTTAAAAATGTAGAAACTACTAAACTTTTCAAAACATTGAGAAGGTACAAAAATACATGCCTAGCTTCCAGTTAATATCCTAGGAGATGAGGCTTCTAGAGATATTTGAAACATATACAACTCAGTGCTCTTCTTTGACCTTTTATTCTTCCCTCCTTCTTTCTCCCCATCCTGTTCCCTCCTGTCTCTTTTCCTTTTTCTGTCCTTTCTTGGGCTTCCCTGGTGGCTCAGTGGTTAAAGCATCTGCCTCCAATGCGGGAGACCCGGGTTCGATCCCTGGGTCGGGAAGATCCCCTGGAGAAGGAAATAGCAATCCACTCCAGTATTCTTGCCTGGAGAATCCCATGGACGGAGAATCCCATGGACGGAGAAGCCTAGTAGGTTACAGTCCACGGGGTCGCAAAGAGTCGGACACGACTGAGCGACTTCACCTTCACCTTTTATTTTAAACATGTTTAGCAAAATAAAACTATCCTCATTGTTCTTTCCCTTGACTTTTTATTTTTTCATTTAACAATGTATCTTGAAGATTTTTCCACATCAATATATACTGAACTTTGCCTTTAAAAAGAAATTTTTTTTTTTTTGGCCATGTCACAGGACACGTGAGATCTTAATTCTCCCACCAAGGACAAAACCTGCATTTCCTACATTGGAAGCACAGAGTTTTAACCACTGGACCATCAAGGAAGGCTCCCTGAACTTTGCTTGATTTTTTATAAAACAGCTGTGTACTATTCCCTGGAATATATGTATCAGGATATATTTAAGTTCTAACTTATGAGAAATCTTGAATGTAAATCATTTCACTAATGAGGAAGTATACTTTAAGGACAAACTTTTAAAGGTGGAAATGCTGATTTGAAGGATATATCCAGTTGAAGGGACTATAACAGATATTGCCAAACAACCAAAGATTGTTTACTTGTTCTGACCATTAAAGAGTGACTTGGGAATCCAGTTAAAATATCCAACAATGACAAAAGAAGACTGGGTCTTATAGTAACGGGTGTATCTGGGTTTCGGTTTTGTCATTGTCAAGCTATTCACATTTTGGTCTCTTTGCAGACATGATCAAAGGTTATCTGCTGAGTACAAAAGCAGACCAAAATCCGGAGAGTACAGAGAGATCTCACAACAGTGGTTTAATTTTAAAGATATATTATTTGTATATAGAGATTCTGATTGTATTCCACTTCTGTCTTCTCTCATCTTCTCGATCATTTTGGCCACTGATGTTCAAAGCAAATCTGTCTTTAATATAGTTACTAAACTTTGTAGGATTTGGATAATCTTTTTGCATGCTTTTATNGAGATTCTGATTGTATTCCACTTCTGTCTTCTCTCATCTTCTCGATCATTTTGGCCACTGATGTTCAAAGCAAATCTGTCTTTAATATAGTTACTAAACTTTGTAGGATTTGGATAATCTTTTTGCATGCTTTTATAAACTGGAATTAGAGACAGCAACACAATTCAGCCTCTTGCTGTGGAAACCACAGTCTTCTAAAGGGCATCCTGCCTGGACATCTCTTCATAGGGAACAAGTTCTGTCCCTTGGGCGCCGTGAAGACTGACCACACGACTTGTTGCATCATGTGACCTTTGGCAGTAAACTTAAATTTAAACCAGAGATGAAACAGGGCATTTCGCCTTTTAACAATTGAAGTCCCTCCAGTTTCTGTGACAGCTCTTCCCATTATACTCCCTGCCCTCGTTTATCATCTAAACATTCTTAGTTTGAAAACCCATGTGAAAAGACTCAACTTATCCCCCAAGACCATTTGATACGGGCCAGGTGACCCAAAGAGTAACAGATCTTGCCTTAAGTCAGTCAGTGGAGGGATGCTAGTCATTCTCATTCTCAAGATTCTACCTCATGTGCAAGGATCATGGGAATCCACCTGTTCTGATCAATCAGGCAGGAGAATCCCCCCATGAAGATGGTTTTGGGCATTCTGTGTTGTGTGCTGAAAACATTACCCAGCATTTTTTCATGAGCTGTCATGAGGAAGTCAGGGAACAGGTGAGTTTATGAAGTGAATGGGTCATCCTGTCTTTAACATGGCAGTGAACTCAGTGACCATTTGAGGAGTGAAATTAACATTTGCGTTTTCACCTTCCTTCTCCTGATACACTGCTATGTTTCTGTCTCTTATACACATCTAGATGTGTATAAGAGACAGGTACAGTCCATGGAGGTCACAAAGAGTCAGACATGACTGAGTGACTTTTATTTTTCTTGTGTTATATAGGACAAGTAATATATTCACTTGGTTTAAAAATGTAGAAACTACTAAACTTTTCAAAACATTGAGAAGGTACAAAAATACATGCCTAGCTTCCAGTTAATATCCTAGGAGATGAGGCTTCTAGAGATATTTGAAACATATACAACTCAGTGCTCTTCTTTGACCTTTTATTCTTCCCTCCTTCTTTCTCCCCATCCTGTTCCCTCCTGTCTCTTTTCCTTTTTCTGTCCTTTCTTGGGCTTCCCTGGTGGCTCAGTGGTTAAAGCATCTGCCTCCAATGCGGGAGACCCGGGTTCGATCCCTGGGTCGGGAAGATCCCCTGGAGAAGGAAATAGCAATCCACTCCAGTATTCTTGCCTGGAGAATCCCATGGACGGAGAATCCCATGGACGGAGAAGCCTAGTAGGTTACAGTCCACGGGGTCGCAAAGAGTCGGACACGACTGAGCGACTTCACCTTCACCTTNGAGGCCACCCTGGGTCACCTCTGCACCAGGGCACACCCAGGGGAGCACATGACAAGATCCCACTTCCCCTAAGTGTGATTGCATTATTTTTCACAATTTAAAAAATAATAGGGAAGTAATACACACACAGTAATTAGTTGTGAAAAATCCAAATAACCTGTGTGTATATTTTTAAAAAATCAGCCGCGGCTTCCCTGGAGGCTCAGTGGTTAAAGCGTCTGCCTCCAATGCGGGAGACCCGGGTTCGATCCCTGGGTCGGGAAGATCCCCTGGAGAAGGAAATGGCAATCCACTCCAGTATTCTTGCCTGGAGAATCCCATGGACGGAGAAGCCTAGTAGGTTACAGTCCACGGGGTCGCAAAGAGTCGGACACGACTGAGCGACTTCACCTTCACCTTCACCATCATCTTACCAACTCTCCTCTCCATAAACAACAGTTATAAGTTCTTAAATGCATTCCTATACGTATAAGCATATTATTGTGGATATTAGTGTACTTGTCCATCAGACCATCAGTTCATCCATCCACACTTTCATGCATGCATCCCTCCATCCCTAGAAGAATATTCATCAAAATATTAACGGTGGTAATTTTTAGGTGGTAGAATTAAAACGATTCTTATTTCCTGAATGTTGCACCTTGAAAATAAGGGTGCAGGTGAGTTGTTACCATTTTAAAATCCATTTTCTCTCTTAAGGCTGCCTCGCCTCTACAATACATAGACTAACTCCCAGTGGCGTCTCTGAGTCTCCCTGTCTTACTCAAGAGATGAGGCTCATCAACACCTCCCAGCTGCACCAGGCAGTGCTTGAGTCTCCTAGTAACACAACTCGTGGTTTGTGTCTCAGTGAGTCATGACTCTGATGGACTCAACTCCTGTCTACATTTTCACCAGTTTCAAGAGCAGAGTAATCGGAAAATGTTTTCTGCTGGCTTCTGGGAAGTAACAATAGAATCCCAATGATACTGTTATCTGTGGATTAAGAACTTAAACAAAGAAATATTTTTTTTCTTTATAATTCTTTAAAAGTGGTTTTGAAAATTTTCTTTGATTTTTGGAGACCAGAGAACTCAAGTTCCTATTTAAAATTTCGTTTTAACCAACTCTGGATCTTTACTGTCTTTGGGAGTTATGTAGCTTAGCCATTACAAGTCTCCTTCTTTCCTTCCCAGGGTTTGAAAAGCAGAGAAGGGTTTGGTGATCTGACCTGAACACACACCTAACATGTATTTCCGGGATATTCATGAGGGGCAGAGACAAAGCCTGAGAGTATCCCCTGCAGTGTTGCCACATAGAGGTGGTTTTGTATGTGTAACAGAGTTGTAAAAAATACACGTATTTTTAAAAATTACAATTCCAAAAGTAAATTAAAATGTTAAAAGTTTTGGTAATAAATGGAGAAAGCAAAAGCCTTGTTTAAGCCTTTGAGTCCCTGTATATCAATCAATTCCAATAAATTATTATTGAATAAGCACCTGCCTCACCTCTAGCTTCCCTGGTGGCTCAGAGGTTAACACTCTGCCTCTAATGTGGGAGACCTGGGTTCAATCCCTGGGTCGGGAAGATCTCCTGGAGAAGGAAATGGCAACCCACTCCAGTACTCTTGCCTGGAGAATCCTATGGACAGAGGAGCCTGGTGGGCTACAGTCCATGAGGTCGCAAAAAGTCGGACACGACTGAGCAACTTCACTAACTAACTAACTCACCTCTAGCCAATATGATCAAGGCAGGGAAAGACAGGATAGGAAACCAGACCCACTCAACCCTCAGGGAACTGACAGAAATCCATCAGTTTCCACGCTTCTGGGAAATACATTACTCCAGGGATCCCTAGACTTTTACATTGCACTGACAAAATCTAATTTTGACAAGTATGGTCATTCAAAAAGAACCTGTCATCTATGGGCACTAGATTTTTTTTTTTTCTTTTTAACAAAAGAAAGGACACATTGACAGCAACAAAAAGGACATGATCTCAGAATAGAGGAAGGTCTTTTAAAAATTGATTTTGCATAATAAAATATTTTACCTTATTTTCCTTAACTTTTAATTTTTTTTTTGCCCATTTTCCTGTCTAGTTCCAAGAACACGAGGACTATAATTTAATATTTGTTTGATGGTGGTTATTCTTCCACTGTTTTAGGGCCATAGTGATGACTATTAGTGAACAACGTATGCTGAGATGAGAAATCCTAGATATTTGGCTGAATTTAGACTAATCCCTAATTTATACTAATCATAGGATTCTATATTAATCCCACTCCCAAGCTTTCCAGTTTAGACAAATATACCATTAAAAAAATTTTTAGTTTGCTCTTGTTTCTCTTAAAAGAACAAAAGTTGTTTCAATGAAGTTTGTTATTTTAGTATTTTCTAGATGATTGAACACCCTTTTACTTGGATTCTTGTAAGTTGAATTCTCTGCTAGTGACCACCCAAAGAAGTGAGCACTCTGCTATCATATTCTTTGGCCTATTTTTCAAAGTATAATTGTTAACTTTCAAGAAAACAGTGCTTCAAAGGTGAGTTATACTAGCCAACCTCTTAAAATGAGATGGAGGAGGAGACAGTGGGAGGGAGGGAGACGAAAGTAAAAAGGAAAGGAGGAAGGAAAAAGCGGCAAGGAAAGAAAAAAGGGATGGAGGCTGAGGAGAAGGAGAAGAGCAAGGAGGGTCAGTTAAGAGGCTTCCCTGGTGGCCCAGTGGTTAAGCCTCTGTGCTTTCCACTGCATGGGTTCCATCCCTGGTCAGAGAACTAAGATCCCACATGCACCAAATTAAAAAAATAATAATTGAAATGAAAAGAGGAGTGCTGTACAGATTTTTAACCATTCTAGAACTGCAGCAGTTACTGGGACCAACAGTCAAACTCCTATCTCTTGAAAGCAATCGGAAAGGCATTTAATCATCCAGAAGCTGAAAAGCAGTTTGTCAGAGAGGGTTCTTTGATGTCAGCGCTGACAACACAGAACTCAACCAGGGCCTGGCGGAATAATTACAGTGAGGCTCCCTGGATAATGATGGGGTAGGAGGTTTTTTAGGCACAGGCAGAGTAGTAATGGAAACCTTAACTTTCAAAATGACAGCTTTTTTTAACTTAAAATATGTCACCCAGGGAAATGAAAAGCCTTTAGCAATTTTAGCTTGTTTTGAAATCCAGAGATTTGCCCTAGGTTCTGAGTGCCTGGAAAAAGAATGCATTTGCATCCTTGAATTTCTTGAGCTGCAATTCCCAAGGAACCTTCCATCAGAATGGACTCTGCAGAGAATTCATACCACCCTGGCACTTCCTCAGCCTTCATCCTGGACCTGGTTCCCCCATTCTTTTCTGGTCAAGCCATCCTAAATTGTGTTTGCAGCTGTCACTGAGACACACACACACTCCAGTCCTGGCTTCTCTCCAGAGCGCTAAACACGTATTTTTGTTTGCTTGCTGAATACCTCTCATCCAAAAGGTGCCTTAGACTCAGCATATTCCTAATCAAAACATCAAGTGGACCGCATTCTCCCCACCAGAAGCAGCACCTCCCTCATTTGCTGTACTGTTTTTTTTTTTTTTTNCACTCCAGTCCTGGCTTCTCTCCAGAGCGCTAAACACGTATTTTTGTCTGCTTGCTGAATACCTCTCATCCAAAAGGTGCCTTAGACTCAGCATATTCCTAATCAAAACATCAAGTGGACCGCATTCTCCCCACCAGAAGCAGCACCTCCCTCATTTGCTGTACTGTTTTTTTTTTTTTTTGAGATTTACTTATTTGTTTGGCTGCCCCAGGTCTTGGTTGCAGCGTGCAGGATCTACTTCCCTGACCAGGGATCGAACCCCAGCTGCCTGCAGTGGGAGTGCAAGTCTTAGCCACTGGGCCACTAGGGAAGTCCCAGTACTCCTTTCTTTACTTTGGTTAGCTGCATTGTCACTTATCAAACTGCTGGAGCCATGAACCCTGGTGTGGTCCCAAGCCCCATCTTTTCCTTCACTGTCATCTCCCAGTGGTCACCGAGGTCTGACCTCACCTACTCTACCTTGGCTCTTCCATCCCCTTTCCTCCATTTCTCTGTCCTGCCCCTCACCTGGACTGGGGCAGCTGCTTTCTAACTGGCTTCTGGGTCACAGTATCGCCTTGCCAGAACCCATCCACACACTGAGATCTCTGTAAAAAACAGCTCCATTTCTGTCTCTCCTCCTTAAACCTAGCTGGTGCCCTCGTTGCCAGAGGATAAACCCAAGGCACTAGCTGTGTCACATCAGGCCTTTCAGATCTCACACTCATCCATCCTGATGTCCTCCTGGGACATCCTCCATCATGCGTCCCATTGGAAAGATGATAGACAACCCTCTGATTTATGTCCTCTCCTTCATCTTGATTAAAAGTAACAATTGTTGATTACGTTTTCAAGTCTTTTGTGTTAGATGTGGCCCGGTGACAGGTGGAATGAAAGCAAAAGTATGAGAGAATTTTCAAAAACTTTTTCAGGAAGATGCTGATGAGCATTCTTTGCCCCATTTCTTTTGTATCCCTCTCTACCCTACAGCGGAGAAAGCAATAGCACTCCACTCCAGTACTCTTGCCTGGAAAATCCATGGACAGAGGAGCCTGGTGGGCTGCAGTCCATGGGGTCGCTAGGAGTCAGACACAACTGAGTGACTTCACTTTCACTTTCATGCATTGGAGAAGGAAATGACAACCCACTCCAATGTTCTTGCCTGGAGAATCCCAGGGACGGGGGAGCCTGATGGGCTGCCGTCTCTGGGGTCGCACAGAGTCGGATCCGACTGAAGTGACTTAGCAGCAGCAGCAGCAGCAGCCACCCTACAGCCTGGAACACAGGTGTGATGGATTCCATCCTGGACCTTGAAGACTAGGGGCATACCTCAGGGGAGGAAGAACAGCAAGTTGCACGGTGCCATGCAGCAGAACTGCCAGAGCCCTGACGACCGGCCTCTGGAATTTTCTGCCAGAAATAAACTTATAACATGGTTATGCCACTGTTCTTGTCCCTTTCTGCTGAACCTAATCCTAACTGACCTAGAACTTGGTACCCGATAGGGGATGCTGTAGGTAACTCCATGCGTGTTCTTTTCTTTCTTTTGCTCCAGAGGGAACTCAAGAAGCCAGCCAACTCCCCAGTGTCTAAATTCTTCACTCTTGCCATAAAGGTTTATTGCTATAGCCACTTGGCCTTCCAGCATTTGGGTTTCCATATGTACTTTCTTTTCTCTAAGTGACCACAGAGATAAATCTGGAGAAAAGCAAAAGTATCTGTGTTCTGCTACTGCAGACGGTGAGTTTTACAGGTGTATCTGGTTAGCAGAGTCACATCCAGAACCACAGCTTCAAGGCATTCTGGAAATACGGCTTTATTTCCAGTTCTCTGGAGCAGGCGGTGCACTGGGAAGGGATGTGGAATGAGAGTCCAGACCATTTCTTCTCACATGCTCCTCCACCCAGCCCCCACGGGACAGCTCTTCTGCAGCAGGCTTGCCAAGACCTGCCTGCCTTCTTCACGTCATTTTTGCTTTTCCTTCTGCCTTGAATCTTGTCTTTCTCCCCTCGCTCACTCTTCTGCCTGTGAGTTTATGCCTAGCTCTTAGCCCCTGGCAGAGCAAATCCATTCTGCCTGCCGCAGGAGCTGTGCAGGACTTGGAATAATCCACGGTCATTGTCCATAAGTGAAATATATTCCTGGCTCACCCCTCCTTCTTCTCCGCCAAAAGGTGAGCTTCTCCAGGGCCAAAATAGAAACAGCTGTCACATCTGTGCCCTCGTCTGCCTCCTACTTCTGTCTCAGTCTGGCACAGGCACTGAGGAAATGTTTGTTGAACTGGTGAACATTGACAGTGGCGCCAAGCCAAGCCAGTTCCTCTCTCAGATCATAGGGTTAAGAGTAGAACCACCTGTGTGCGAATCTACCAGGTCCCAGCTGGAGGCATATTATGTAAGGTCTCTGTGCCTTAGTCTCCTTCTCTGTGATGTGAGTCCCAGTAACACCTGCAGGGTGTTGGGAGGATTAAATGACAGCCCCTGCAAAGCACGTGGCACCATACCCAGCACACAGATGGAGCTCAGATGCCAGCTAGTATCATTTTGTGGGTGTCCTCTTGCACGCTCTTCACTTTCTCTGTTTTTCTCCTCTCTCATACTTTGCTCATCAAAAACACTTTGACTCAACGAGCATTTTCTGAGTGCCAGCACAAGCAGTCACAGCCTTGGGGAGCTTGCTGGCTTTTAGCGACGCAGACACATCCACCATGAGCTGCAACAAAGCATGGCATTTGAATGATAGAAGTTGTAACCAGTTTCCAGGGAGGCACAGGGGAGAGAGGCAGTCATCGTGGGCAGAGCTGGGGAGGGCTGGTTAGGGAACAAGATACAGAGGTGGGAGTGATTCTTTAAATGACTCTTAAAAGAGGAGTCGGGGGAGGGGAGGTTTCTGAAGGCTAGAGAGAACAGCGTGTGTAAAGGTAGGGAGGTGTCCAACACACACCCTGGGGAACTGCTGGTAAAACTAGAACAATGGTTCTCACACTTGAGGTTGTATCAAGATCTCCTGGAAGCCCAGATAAACTGCAGATTGCTGGTGCCCTCTCTCAGAGTAGTGTAGAGCCTGAGCTCTTGCATGTCTAAAAGTTCTCAAGTGGTACTCATGTTGCTGATTCAGGACCACACTCTGAGAGCACTGGGGCAGGGGGCAGAACAGAATGGGGGCGTTGGGAGCAGGATATCATGGAAAAGAGACCTGGGCTTCACAGGCTAGCTCAGGAGTTCAAATTTCATAAACAACAACGATAACAATGGGCTTCCCAGGTGGTACGAGTGGTAAAGACCCTGCCTGCTAATGCAGATAGATATAAGAGATCCAGGTTCGATCCCTGGGTTGAGAAGAAGCCTTGGAGAAGGAAATGGCAACTCACTCCAGTATTCTTGCCTGGAGAATCTCACTGACAGAGAAACCTGGTGTGCTAGAGTCCAAGGATTGCAAAGAGTTGGACACAACTGAAGCGACTTAGCGTGCGCGAATGCACACTGAAAACAATACTTAAAGAGAAAAGCCTACAATCAGCTCTCTGTGGCGTGAGTGGATGTAAAGGGCCCATGACTTCAGAAGGGAAGCCATGTAGGGGGTGGAATTCAGGTGAGCTGTGGGTGGTCTGTGACCAATTGGGCACAGATCCCCATCCTCTACTGAGTCCCCAGCCTCTCGCCCAAGCTCTCTTCCTGGGCTGCCCCTTGCTCCCGAACACAGAGAAAGAAGCGTCTCTCTTATCTCCAGAGTCAAAATGTCTGTTCCTGCCTTCAGTCCCTTCACCTTCTCCATTGGATGCATCCTCTTCCTTCTTCAGCCATTTTCTCTGCACACCTCTTCCTGTCGGGCAGAGTTTAAGTCAAACCATCAAACATGCGGTGCTGCAGCCACACTACCCAGCTTCTCCATTTGATTGCTACTATTAATGTAATTTTTAAAAATGAAAAAATTTCTCAATGAATGATCATCACCTGCCCCATTTCCTCACACCTGGTACGGGTCCTCTGAGTCTCAATCTTCGCCACTGTAAGCAATGAGAGAGCATCTAGCTTTTCCTAATTGTTTTAATTGTATCACTCCTATTTCTACCAAAATATCTGAAAAGCTCCAATAAAAATAGTTAATGTTGAAAATGCCACAAAAGACTTTAATTTTTAACCCCCCAAGCAACTTGCACAAAACTGGTGGAGGACACCAGGCACCCAGAAAGGCAGCCCATTCTCTTCGAAAGGAGGTAGGACAAAATATAAAAGACAAGAAGAGAGGCAAAAGAGTTAGGGACGGAGACCTGTCCTGGGGAGTCGTGAAGAAGGAGAAGTTTCCATACAGTAGGAAACCCTCTCACAGACGGGTCTGTGGGGAGTTTTGGAATCTCAGAAGGCAACATAACCGGGAGGAAAAAAACAACAACACACAGAATACGTGCCTAACCACAAGTGCAGAAAGGAGAACTTTCCAGTGAAAGGTTCTAGCCTAACAGCCAACAGCCTGGCCTGATCACAACACAAAGGATAAGCGAATACCAATGGAGAGCCACAGGCTGCATACTGGCCCTTCCCTGCCCAGAGGCGGAGAGGCAGGCTATAATCTCAGCCCCAGAGATGGCATCTTCCACCAAACTGAGAACAGGTTTCCAGCTGCTAACCACGTCTTCCTGAGATCCTGGATGGTAGACATACACCAACTTCAGTTTCTTCAGCATTACTGGTTGGGGCAGACTTGGATAACTGTGATATTGAATGGTTTGCCTTGGAAACGAACAGAGATCATTCTGTCGTTTTTGAGATTGCATCCAAGTACTGCATTTCGGACTCTTTTGTTGACCATGACGGATACTCCATTTCTTCTGAGGGATTCCTGCCTGCAGTA
>SJYX01010428.1:237348-253828 GCA_006410675.1 Oreotragus oreotragus | reverse complement strand
AGTGTTGGAGAAGACTCTTGAGGGTCCCTTGGACTGGAAGGAGATCCAACCAGTCCATTCTAAAGGAGATCAGTCCTGGGTGTTCATTGGAAGGACTGATGTTGAAGCTGAAACTCCAGTACTTTGGCCACCTGATGCGAAGAGTTGACTCATTGGAAAAGACCCTGATGCTGGGGAAAACTGAGGGCAGGAGGAGAAGGGGATGACAGAGGATGAGATGGTTGGATGGCATCACCGACTCAATGGGCATGGGTTTGGGTGGACTCCGGGAGTTGGTGATGGACAGAGAGGCCTGGCATGCTGTGGTTCATGGGGTTGCAAAGAGTCAGACACGACTGAGCGACTGAACTGACTGAACTGATAGTTTTGCAGAACTGTAGTGGTAAGGAATTGTGGAGGATTCTATGGTGAGTGAATCTATAATGACCTGGAGGTCTTCAGGTATGACATCATGAGATCTCTAGCTCTCTGAGAGTTAGCCCAAGGTTAGCCCATTATAGACTCTGGCACCAGACAGCTACTGGGTAAACATTTATAGGATGAGTGAATAGACACATTGCTAGAATGAACTAAACATAAATACTAGGGATATTCTTTATATTTTCTTTCAAACTATTAGCTATTTCCCACAATCTTGTCTCCAGATTGTCTCCCCAAACTGAGGAACATGATGGTTACTGGCCCAAAGGCCCTTTTATACCATCAGCATAGGGGACCGCTATGACAACATTCAATCTCTCTGCCCCTGTAAAAGTTTAGCACACCAGTAGGAAGGCTGGAAACATTTAGACCCCTGAAAATAAGTCAAACACTGTCATATTCTGAGGGCTCTCTACTTGTTGCATGTAACAGTCAAGAAAACAATCTATGAACTGCAGAGGTGGGTGTGAATGCTGCCCAGTGCTTGCTGACCTTCCTCCCAGCTGTCAGATGGAGAGGATCAGATGACAAAGGGACTGTCAGAAATTCTAAAGTTTGTCCATCAGAAACGCCATCCAGAAAGACCAAACTGGATAGTGTACTGGGGAACAGTAAACAAGACCAAGGAACTCAGTCCTTGCCCAGAGAAGGTTGTAAAGACAGCAGGACTGTGAACACGAGTGATCTCCTAGCCTACACTCAGTGGTGGGGGTTGGGTCCCAGGATGAGAGTTCTCAGGGCCCTTTCCCAGATCAGTACCCCAGGGGGCATGACACTCAGTATGCACTCTCCTTAATCAATGTCATATTGTTTTAATCAGTGGTTTTCAAACTGTGTTCTACACAGTCTGAGATGTTCCGCTCAGCAACCATGGGAGGGATGAAGTGTCAGCAAAAATCAAATATCCCCTCTTCTAAATTGAACAGCCCTACTTTTTGTTTTTTAAATTGATATTGTATGTTAGGTTTCTACTCTTTTGCATGCTAAGTCATTTCAGCTGTGTGCAATCCTATGGACCGTAGCCCACCAGGATCCTCTGTCCATGGGGATTCTCCAGGCAAGATTACTGGAATGGGTTGCCGTGTCCTCATTCAAGGGATCTTCCTAACCCAAGGATCTAACCCACATCTCTTACGTCTCATGCACTGGCAGGCAGGTTCTTTACCGATAACACTATTGGTAATTCTCCATTCTTCAAATAACAATGATAGCTCTTGAGGCCAAAGATTAGGGTTATGATGGTTCCAACAAGGAACCCTGATTCCTTCCTATAGGCATTTAACACACACTCATTCAATTGAAGAGGCACTGCCTTCTTTAAACTTCATTTCCAAATTGAAATGTTCAGGACTGAGTTTCCATTCCTGTGACTCACTGGAGGAAAACTGAAAAGAACCTGAAGTCAGCCCACGTCTTCCTGCTGTTGTTCCCCCAAATCAGCACCTGCTGTTTATCAGACACCTAGCTCATGGTAAGCACTCTGTACTTGTTGAATGAATAAATGATTAAATGAATGATGCATGGTCCCGCACAAGTTACTTGCCCTTATCTGTAAAATAAGCCTAGGTTCACTTTTTTTGCAGTGTATAGTAAAGAGATAATGAAAGAAGATGGGTTGTTCATCACATAGTAGGATTAACAAATATTCATTTTTATTTTCTTCTCCTTCATTTAAACAGTTGACCTTATTCTCTTTGATCCTCTTTTCCCATGAGGAAATCACTTAATATGAAATATGACAGAAATAATTGATGGGCCAACCACATCTGATTTCCATGTACAGGGTAGAAGGCATACCCTTCAGCTTTCTGTCCATAGAGAACATGGCCAGATGTCCATGAAATTAATAAACATATTTAAATACAAGTTTGGGCTACGTAAGATCTTTGTTTACTTTGATAATGGAAAGTCATCATGTGACACCAGAGCAATAAAGAAACTTAATTACTCTTCTCTGTTAAAAAATAGATGATGAAGACTTTACAACATATAGATGAGAGTAACAGGCAGGAATCCATAAAGATGTTATACATAGTTACCTAGAATTGGTCCTTCTGACTGAAAGATCTACCTGAGAGACCTTAGATAATATTTAGAAACAATCTACAGGTAAGATTGCTGCTGCTGCTAAGATTAAATGCAGGTAAAACTAGATTTAGGTTATCTTCTTAATACCTGATCAAGGATTCTTGTAATGGCCCATGATGAGATAAATTAACAGAATTCTGCAGCTATGGAGGCTCTTATTATCTCACATTAGAATTCTCTAAAAGATCCCCCAAATACCCATAAGTAAGACATGGATCAGAGTTTACCTAAAACAAATGTTGTAAGCTTCCTGCTAGCCCCAATAGGCACTTTCCTAAATATGGCTTTTCCTGTACTGATAACACTAGCTGTTAGTTAATTCTAAAGGATAGAAACCGAGTCAGTGCTTAGGGTATGAACTGAGAGATGGATTAGTGATTCAAGTCCTTCTCCAGTCAGATATGACTGAGTGACTGAGCGTGCACGCACGCACACACACACACAC
Organism: Oreotragus oreotragus; assembly: GCA_006410675.1. Classification (NCBI taxonomy): domain Eukaryota; kingdom Metazoa; phylum Chordata; class Mammalia; order Artiodactyla; family Bovidae; genus Oreotragus; species Oreotragus oreotragus. The sequence goes on along the minus strand of SJYX01010428.1, from coordinate 250,875 downwards.
GCACACACACACACACACACACACACACACACACTTGAAGCAGAATGAAGTCCACGGCAAATTCAGAACAGAGATTTTGTGTTTCCCAAACAGGGATATATGTCCACCACAGTCTGTAAGAGCTCCTCATTTCCATATAAGAGAATGTTTTAGGTCCAAGGCATATGCTTCGGCAGCTGTGCAAGTGTCAACAAGTGTCGCAAACTGTGCATGACTGCCTTTCCCAACACTATCTATCTCTTGCTAGTTGTGTTGCTCAAATTATTAAACTTTGTTGAGTTCAGTTTCCTTATCTATAAAACAGGAGATAATAATGACAATAAGAATACTTACATTGTAGGGTTTACAGATTAAATAAGATAATGAACATAAAAAAAAAGAAAAACAAAATAAACCGTCCAGCTTTGTGCCTGGAACATAAGTGCTCAGTAAATGTTGTCAAAAAGTCAAGGAACTGAACTTTAGTCTACCATATTCCTCAAGTGAAAAAGAAGCATAGATAGTATTTATGTATTAATATTAGTGCCTTTTATGTTTTAGACATGGGGCTTCCCTGATAGCTCAGTTGGTAAAGAATCCACCTGCAATGCAGGAGACCCTGATTCGATTTCTGGCTTGGGAAGATCTGCTGGAGAAGGAATAGGCTACCCAATCCAGTATTCTTGGGCTTCCCTTGTGGCTCAGCTGGTAAAGAATCTGCCTGCAATGTGGGAGACCTGGGTTCAATTCCTGGGTTGGGAAGAGACCCTAGAGAAGGGAACGGCCACCCACTCCAATATTCTGCCCNCCAATCCAGTATTCTTGGGCTTCCCTTGTGGCTCAGCTGGTAAAGAATCTGCCTGCAATGTGGGAGACCTGGGTTCAATTCCTGGGTTGGGAAGAGACCCTAGAGAAGGGAACGGCCACCCACTCCAATATTCTGCCCTAGAGAATTCCATGGTCTGTATAGTCCATGGGGTAGCAAAGTCAGACACGACTGAGCAACTTGCAATTCCTAAATATTAGAAATTCAGAAATGAATAAGAAAAATTGTCTCTGCTCTCATGGATTTTACATTTTGATAGGAAAGATGAAGCAGTAAAGAAATAAACATACAATATTAGGATTGATGAGTTCTTTGAAGAAAAACAGAACTACATAAGAAAGTGAGGAAGAATAGTTTAGAGAGACTGGTCAGGAGAGATTTGGGGAGGTGACAGATGAGCAGAGACTTGAAACATGTGATGGAAAAAGCCATGGGAAGCTTGCATGAGAGTGTTTCAGACAGTAAACTCAGATGTTCTGAAGTAAGAACAAGGTTGAGATGTCAAAGACTAGAAAGAAGGCCATCTGACTTAGCAAGTGAAGACTGAAGGTCAATGACAGGCAGAAGGCAGACTTCTAGGGCATTAGAGGCCCTGATGAGGACTTTGGATTTAACTTGGAATGGATTATAAGATTTGATTTACAATTTTGAAAGATAATTTTGCCTGCTTTAGAGGGAATAAGAACAGAAAGGAGATATATATGTATATGTTTATTATCTCATATATATATTACATTGGATACTTTGGTAGTTCGGTGGTAAAGAATCCACCTGCAAATACAGGAGACATGTATTCAGTCCCTTCGTCCGGAAGATCCCCTGGAGAAGGAAATGGCAACCCACTCCAGGATTCTTGCCTGGGAAATCCCATGGCTGGAGGAGCCTGGCTGGCTATAGTTCATGGGGTCACAAAAATTTGAACACGACTTAGCAACTAAACAGTGACAACAATAAATACAATATACATAATCTACTTATATTAAAGTGTTTTGTAAACAGTAACATAGCATAATAATTATTTATACTGTTGCTACTAATGATCATTATATCTTAATATAAATATGATAAATAATAATTGAAAGTGTCATTTTTAATAACACATATCAAAGAGGCTTTAGGGTATCTGGCTATTATTCACTTGCTAGATAATTTAAATGGGCCTATTTCCTACCCTATAATTCTGTTAATAATCACCATGGTAAGATAAACCTTATAAAGATAATCAATGACTCTATCAAATAAATCTGGGCTAAATGACACTAATCATTCTGCATATGATTACATTGCTTTGTTTTACCCCATCCCAATGCTTTCCAGAATGATTCTGCCTGCCTTTAGAATTCTTTAAATTGCTTTCCTTTATATTCTATTTCTAGGTGCCACTAGTAGTAAAGAACCCGCTTGACAATGCAGGAGATGAAAGAGGTGCAGGTTCATCTCTGGGTTGGGAAGATCCCATGGAGAAGGGCATGCAACCCACCCCAGTATTCATACCTTGGAAATCCTATGGACAAAGGAGCCTGGTGGGCTACAGTCCATGGGGTTGCAAAGAGTCAGACACAACTGAAGTGACTTTGCATGCACATTCTATTTTAGTTTTTGTTCAGTTCAGTTCAGTCGTACAGTCGTGTCTGACCCTTTGCGACCCCATGGACTGCAGCACGCCAGGCCTCCCTGTCCATCACCAACTCNTTTCTCTTTTTCCCCTCGGCAGCTTCTAACATTTTCCAGTACGACTGTCTTTTGGTTCATTTGGAACTTGTGGCTGACACTGGGATAGTAGTCAGAAAACCTGCTTTAAAAAGGCTCTACCAACTCCTCCCCATAGAAGGCTACAGGTTATTGTGCTCAGAAGGGACAACGCTGCCATTAATCTTCTAGACCAGAATGCAAAGGTATTTCCTGGAAAAAAATACTTCCACTCACCTAGCATGCTTATCTTTTCTTGCCAATGTTGGAAGCCAGGGACCGGCACATCTATGGAGTAGTTCAAAATGGACGAGTTATTCCACCCTCTCAGACGTGTGGCAGCCTGGATACAGAGGCAAAGGGTCGACCTTGTGGCTGCACCACTGATGTGACACTACTTTTGTTTGCCAAGTGGGTCCCTGTCGAGTTAAGTGACGTCCAACACTGAACTCTCATTTTTAAGCCCGAATTTATTTTAGCATTTTATAGAACCAAGCCTTGTAAATTACTGCTATTTTGAAAGTATAGGATTGGAAAGCCCCCCTTACCATTTGGTGAGATTCAGTTCAGTTCAGTTGCTCAGTTGTGTCCGACTCTGCGACCCCATGAATCACAGCACGCCAGGCCTCCCTGTCCATCACCAACTCCCAGAGTTTACTCAACTTCATATCCATCAAGCCAGTGATGCCATCCAACCATCTCATCCTCTGTCGTCCCCTTCTCCTCCCGCCTTCAATCTTTCCCAGCATCAGGGTCTTTTCAAATGAGTCAGCTCTTCGCATCAGGTGGCCAAAGTATTGGAGTTTCAGCTTCAACATCAGTCCTTCCAGTGAACATGCAGGACGGATCTCCTTTAGGATGGACTGATTGGATCTCCTTACAGTCCAAGGGAGTCTCAAGAGTCTTCTCCCACACCACAGTTCAAAAGCATCAATTCTTCGATGCTCAGCTTTCTTTATAGTCCAACTCTCACATCCATACATGACCACTGGAAAAACCATAGCCTTGACTAGATGGACCTTTGTTGGCAAAGTAATGTCTCTGCTTTTTAATATGCTGTCTAGGTTGGTCATAGCTTTCCTTCCAAGGAGTAAGCATCTTTTAATTTCACGGCTGCAGTCACCACATGCAGTGATTTTGGAGCCCCCCCAAAGTAAAGTCAGTCACTGTTTCCCCATCTATTTGCCATGAAGTGATGGGACCAGATGCCATGATCTTCATTTCTGAATGTTGAGCTTTCAGCCAGCTTTTTCGCTCTGCTCTTGGTGAGCTCCGTGGGCAGCAGTCGTGGCATCTGGTTATTTCCCGGTGTGGGCGGCAGCTCCAGGCAACAGACCTGGCGCCTTACTCCAGGGCCCCTGCCCTCAGTGACGCTGTTGCTGCTGCTGCTAACTCATTCCAGTCCGACTCTGAGCAACCCTACGAACAGCAGCCCACCAGGCTCCTCTGTGCATGGGATTCTCTAGGCACGAAGACTGGAGTGGGTTGTGATGCCCTCCTCCGGGGCTCCAGGGTCAAACCTGGGCCTCCTGCATTGTAGACAGAGTCTTTACCCCGGAGCCACTAGGGAAGCCCCCAATTATGTTGCTGTGTTGCCTTAAATCAACTAAACCAGGACAGCCGTTAAAGGAGGAGGAAAAAAAAACAAACCTATTTTTGTCAAATGTGCAATTCTTAAATTTTTGTGAGGGTCTTCCACTTAATAATTTGTCATTGCCTTCAAGTTATTCAAAAATCATCCTTTCAGACAGCTTCCAGGACCATCCAATTGAACAACAATCAGTGCCTGCCTCCACCTCCCAGTGTCAGTCCTCTTTGCCGGCTGTGTGTCGTTTTAAAAAGTTATTTATTTGGCTGTGCCCAGTCTTAGTTGTAGCACATGGGATCTTTGATCTTTAGTTGTGGCTTTCAAACTCTTAGTTGTGGCATAAAAGATCTAGTTTCCTGACTAGGAATCCAGCCTGGGCCCCCTGCATTGGGAGGGCAGAGCCTTAGCCCCTGGACCACCAGGAAGTCGCTGCGTTTCTCATCTCTTTAGTTTGTAGTCTGTGTGCTTACCACCTGTCTCCCCTTGCTGGAGGGTGAAGTTCACGAAGAAAACAAATCCTTTCTTCCCTGGTGAATCGCAGGTGCCTAGACCAATGCCCGAGGCATAGTAGGTGCTCAGTGAATGGGCTGAGAGAAGGAGCAGAGAGGAAACCAGATGCTCACGCCTTTGGATGGGCTGTGGAGGGAGCCTCCGGGTGTCCTTGGGGTCCTGACTTAGTCATCTGGGGGCTGTGATTTCTTCTGAGTTGTCAGTACCTAGAGGTGAGTTGGCTGGAGCTCGCCTCGCACCATCTTGAGGCGTTAGCAGGATGGACTTGGCTGGGTGGCTCTCCTGACTCTGGAGGTCTCATCACCAGCCTTTCCCACAGGCTTTTCCCACGGATCAGGGTCGAGCCCCCTGCCTCTGTTACACGGAGGTCTCTGGTCCCCCGGGGAGTAGCTCCATGGCGCTCCTTACAAGCTGTTCACTGGCGTGAAGAGGGTTTTACCTCCTGTGGGTTTTCCCTGCCTAATTGCCACTCTGGTTTTCAGCCTTCAGCACGCTGCGGTCGCGTGCTCCACTGTGGTTTTACTGAACCTGAATCCTTTATTAACTGCCTCCTGTTCAAACCCCCTCAGAGCAGGTATCCTTCACTTTCAGCTTCTGCTCCATTACTATTGGATTTCTTTGTTTCACTCATGGCACGAGGAAAAAAAGACAACAGAGAGATTGTGAGCGAGGCTGCTCTGTTTCCCCCCGATGTGCCCCAGTGTGGGCAGCATCATACTTCCATAGAGACGGCCGTCGCCCAGCACGTGAGTGCTCCGTGCACATGCTCCATGCTTGGTACACGCTCCGTGCACATGCTCCATGCTTGGTGCACGCAGTGACACTTTGCAGTCTCTGCTGACAACAGAGCTCACGGTTGCCGGCCCTCTCACCTCACCCTCCACGCCTAATCTACCTTTGGGTCGTCACTGAACCCTCCAAGGCAGACCTACTGTGCGACAGGAACGTCGTATATGCGAGTGGCCAAGACATGGCTCTGTTTGCAAGGCGCTCCTAGACCCGTCCCAGTAACAGCCACACAGGTCAGCCACAGCGGTACTGGTTGTCTTCTGCCAGCGGGCGTGGGTTTGGCATTAAAAAACCTTCTCAAAGACAGCTGAGCTGGTCTTTCAGGTTGAGTGAGGGTCGGTGCAGGCATGGTGGGATCAGGACATTTCCAGGAGAGGAGGAAAAGCATAGTGTTTGCTAAATGTGCAAGGCACACGGAAGATGACCTCCGAGGGGCAGGCAGAGGCCAGAGCTGGACAGCCTGAGGGTGCCACGGTCGTCTGGACTTGATCTCAGAGGTTACCAAGAACCACGTTGCCATGGGTGTGGCTTGGGCAATCGGGTTGTCATTCGGCTGCATAAAGAAGATGTGGGCTGGAAGAGGTGAGGCCTGCGGCAGATTTCCTCCGTGAGGCGCATCACCACTGGGTTGGGATGGCCAGGAGGTTCCTTTGTTTCTTTGGTGGTCAAGCTCTAGGGACCAGCTCCAGTTGACTTGGCCACCCCTTCACTGTTAACAGTCTCGGAGAAGAAGGGGGTGTGAGCCCACCCAGCGAGCGATGTAGAGTGAAGAGAGGTCGAAGATGAAATGGGGGGGGCACAGCACATAACATGTATTTCTCCGGCCTGGGTGTCCTGGTCTGAGCTCTTTATATGAGACGCGTGTGCTTGTCCACACCTGCGGTTCCCTCCTGAGTGCTGTGTTCTAATCACCCTTAGAGCCTTGCTACGCCCACCAGCAGTATCGCCTGGGAGCTTGTTAGAAATACAGATCACCAGGGCTCACCTCACACTTCCTTAAGCACAGAGCATTAAAACAGAGTCCTCAGGCGAATGCTTTGCCTGGCAGAGTGCTCGGAGCCCTTCTGTAGAACTTCTTTGCCAATCACATAAAAGCAGAGGGCTTGTTTGTTCTTCTGTGTTCTCTATAGGACCTCACTGCTTTTTCAAGTTTTCTCAAAATTGCAGACTGTAGACTACACGGAGTGTAAATTAATCACCAGCTAACACGGGGCGCTTGGCTAGGATGCAGAGCTGTTTCTCGCAGTCAGGTCGCAGTCTGGGTAGGGCTTGACGGTTGTTTGTAAGGAGGAGCGTGCTACCTGCACGCTCACCTTGCTTGGGGTCATCTAACCCACTTTCCCCCCAGTGACCCAGTGAAGAGAGAGGGCGCGTCTCGCTTTCGTGGTGACTCCAGTCGCATCCACAAGTGGCTGATATTTGACGCGACTGTGGGTGATACCCACAGTTGGGTGATACCAGCTGTTGGGTGATACCAGCTACACGGAAATTATATTCAATATCTGGTAATAACCTGTAATGGAAAAGCATCACACACAGCCAAAATGTTGGTTCAGGTTTTTCTGTAACACCTTGTGAAGCAAACTTTTTGGCCAACCCAACACATTATATAACTGCATCGCTTTGTTCTACACCTGAAACTAATACAATATCGTAAATCAGCTACACTACAATAAAAAATTCTGAGGCTAATTACAATGAATGTTTTCTCAATTATGTGCTTTTATTAAAAACTATTTAAGAGTTTGGGGTGTGAAAATTCACATCCACATTGAGGTTTACACATCTTTATTTTGAAAGGAAACCTTTTCAGGCTTGGGGAAAAGATCAGCAGCAGACAACAAAAGCATGGAAAAAGAATGCTGAGAACTTGTACAGTTGGAATAAAAATTGCATAATGAGCTAGTGATATATGTTAAAAATAGGAACTCTCCAGTTTATAAGTGCGTATCAACAGTGTAATCACGGTGTTTGGAATTAACTGTTATCATCTCCCTAAGTTAGTCCCCAGCCATTAATATTTTTTGTGTCCTTTAGATTTAAATATTTAACTTTCTTATACAAGAGTGTGTCAGTTGCATAATTCATTTGTTAAAAAGTTTTTGCTTTTGTTAATCAAAGGTGATTCATACTGTTTGGCATTCGTGAAGTCGCTCAGTCCAACTCTTTGTGACACCCTCCCCCTCCCCGCCCCCGGCCACCTAGTAGCCCTCCAGGCTCCTCCGTCCATAGAATTCTCCAGGCAAGAATACTGGAGTGGGTTGCCATTTCCTTCTCCAGATCTTCCCCACCCAGGGATCGAACCCGGGTCTCCCGTACTGCAGGCAGACTCACTACCCTCTGAACCACCAGGGAAGCCCTGCTACTGTTAGTTTGGGGTATTAGGTAGTTTTATTGCTGAAAATGAGGGTCACTGTGAGAGTTCTTTGTTTTGTTTTGTTTTTTATTTCTTTGAGTTTGAGCTGATAACTCAGGACAGTGTAGCAAAGGACCCTGTGGCTCCCACATTGTGGAAAAGTGAAGGAAATAAAGGAAGTTTAATTAAAGGAGACTTTGCATGGAAAACACATTATGTGTCTAGTTGATCAGTATCAGGTATGTAATGAGAATTCCATATCTTGGCATCTGAGGCAAGAAAACCTTTCCAAACGTGTGACCCTGGGGAGAAGTTATCCTGTCAAATGATGAGTAGGAAGTCAAGGAAGGGAGGAACACTTACTGAGGGTACATTCTCTGTAAGGTCCTATGGAAAATGCAGTCTAGCCTAAGAAGTAGATACGGGCCATAAGAGATGTGCACCTAATTTAAGAGTGTCAAGATTTACACACTTGAAAAAGGACAATCAATACAGAGGGGCATGTAAGTCGCCGCAAAGGAGTGGCCTCCACAGCCACAGCTGTCAGAACGCGGAGCGCAGAGAGGCTGGCTGTAACAGGGCACTGTTCCGGGAAGTGAGGAGAGGGTGCCGGCTGCCTGGGGCCTGGAAGGATCAAGCATTTCCACAGCAGGAAGGGGAGAAAAGAGAAAGGATCTCCCATAAGCGTGTAGGCACCAGGCGTGAGTGGGCTAACAACTTTGAAGGTGGTAAATTGGTGTATCTGGGGAATCAAACACATGTGGCTGTTATTAACAAGGTAGTTTAATTGGATTCTGCACTTACTGCCTAATAGAAATTCTTAACTCATTACTGACGAGTCCTGTTTTGCAGAAGCTAGTGCTTATGGCCAGCAGTTTGTTACGTAGGTGAGTACTGAAACGTCTCTGGTCAATAACGTTCAGGTAACAAAAGATGTATTAAGACGTCTCTCATCAATGATGGATTAAGCATGGGACAAAAGTGAAACAAGTTTCAGTATACCAGAGATCTGACCTCCATAATTACTCTGGGAAAGTTGCATTTTATTCTACATAGATTGTCTTAATCTGTCCTTGGTGCCTTTAGCCCATGATGATTTGATGCTTTCTCCTTTAGGGTCACAGGGACAGGGAGAAACATATCCATAAAGCAAAGTCTTCTTGTAGCATAAGCTATAACACCCTGACAAGGTGGGCGTGGTATGGGTATGAAACACAGCTTCTGTAATTCTAGAACCTACCCCAGGCTCTCTTTAGAGATCCTTTGGTATCCAGTCTCATCCAACATGGTACCTGAAGGGAGGATTTTAAAATACCTGAATGCAGAGAAAAATCTCCTTGTTCATCCTGCTTTGAAAATGGGCTGTTCATGCTGGTGAGGAGATCAGTCAAGATTTTTACTGCTGATGAAGACTTCATTTCTTCTATAAATTCTCTTCTTGACAACACATGGACCCTGGAGGCCCAAATGTGAGGACCTGCCATGTATCTGTCTGGGTAACTGGAAAAACATGTGCTGCATGTCTTCCTGCCGTTGGGGCGGGGCTTTGTCATAAGCTAGCCCTCCTTCAGTTGACTGTAGCTTTTCCTTCCGGTCATAAGGCTGTGAAGCTCTTCTGAAATTCTGTTCTAAAAAGCCTTATGGTGATGTTGTGCAGGACTCACCATCATGGAAAGGTCAAGCCTCTGGTGGTTTGTTTGTGTGTTTAATAGCCTTGAAGACAGAACTTTAAATATTTGGCCAATTTATTTGAGAGTCGGGAAGTGTTTTTTGTTTGCCTGAGCAATTCCAGGATTTCACAGACAGTTCTTTGTGCTTTAGAGGGCAGTCTGTGGTAGGCAAGGTGGCAGCATCATATTTTAAATATTGTTCTGCAGCTTAGTGTATATGTGTGCTCAGTCGCTCAGTCACGTCTAACTCTTTGAGACCCCATGGACTGTAGCCCACCAGGCTCCTCTGTCCATGGAATTTTCCAGGCAAGAATGCTGGAATGGGTTGGCATGCTCTCCTCCAGGGGATAGTCCCGACCTAGGAATCGAACTTGGTCCAGGTCCATAATCCCATGCAGTTCAAAGATCCACAAAGCCCTGGAAAGAAAAACGTCGTTGTAGGTTTGTATGAAACTCATTTGGTGGCAAAACCTGACCTCAGTGGACTTGAGAGTATTTCTGGTTTTATGTAAAACACATAATACAAGTATTTATACATATTTGGCTGTGGGTCCTGCCCCCAACCCCCCGTGGGGATGTGATGCAGTAACTGGAATAGTCAGGACCATCTAAAATGAGAAAGAAAGTCAGAGTTCTGGAACACAGCTGGCCCCTGGGGTTTCCAGTAAAGGATGCCTTGTTCCTAAGGCTGCAGAGTGAAGTGCCACAAACAGGGTGGCTTACAACAGACCTGTGTGGTCTCAGTTCTGGAGGCTGCAGATCCGAAATGAGAGCCGTGCTGTCCCCGGGGCAGGGAGAGCTTCCTCGAGTCTCTCTCCTCTGGTGCTGGGTCCTTGTCAGCGCCCTTCCGCCTACGTGGTCATCGTCTCCCTTGTGTCTTCATGCCGATGCGCGCACCTGCCCGGGGTTTCCCCGCTTCCGAGAGCACGGTCAGACTGGATTAGAGTCTGACCCGGTGAGCTCCTCTTCACTTGACTATCTCTATGAAGACCCTTTTTTCTCATAAGGTCTCATTCTGAGGCTCTGGGATTAGGCTCTCATACCATTTTGAGGGGACCCAGTGGAGCCCGTAACGCGGGGAACGGTTTCCCTGGTCCATTCTTGCTGCATTCAGGCTGGTGCCAGTTTCAGGACCTGGCCCTCCTGGCTCTCCAGTGGCCTGGCAGCTGCTTTGCTGAGCGGCTGGCACCTGGGGNGATTGGAATGAAAACTGACCTTTTCCAGTCCTGTGGCCACTGCTGAGTTTTCCACATTTGCTGGCATATTGAGTGCAGCACTTTCACAGCATCATCTTTTAGGATTTGAAGGAGCTCAACTGGAATTCCATCACCTCCACTAGTTTTGTTCATAGTGATGCTTCCTAAGGCCCACTTGACTTCACATTCCAGGATGTCTGGCTCTAGGTGAGTGTCATCACATCATCATGATTATCTGGGTCGTGAAGATCTTTTTTGTACAGTTCTTCTGTGTATTCTTGCCACCTCTTCTTAATATCTTCTGCTTCTGTTAGTTTTTGTTAGATGGTATTTAATGAGGCTTCACTTTTGATTATCAACAGGTCACTATTTCAAAATTTTACTTGATCTGTGATGTGTTGGTCTCTGTTTTTCCACTTAAAATTACAGCAGTGTAGACTTCTATTTTATCCAAACATATTATATTTCTTATTTATTTGCCTTAGTTCCAAGATTCTACCAGAGACCTACCAATTAAAATTCACATTGTCCCAAGTATAAGACAGGTCTTATTCCTCAAGTGAATTCTAATTCTGAAAGGAACACATTTTTCCCTGATGAAGAAAGCAAACTGTGGCTGGGAATAGACATGAGATTGAAGGACTATAAATTAATGCCATTGCTGTCTAGTTCTTGTTCATGCCAGAAGAGCACATGGAACTTTTTTCTTATGCTGGAAAGGAATATGAAGAGGAAAAAAAAAAAAAACAGCCACAAGTCAGAATTGGATAAATTATTTTATTCTGAATTTTCAAGTAGTAAAAATAACCTTAAATTTGGTTTTGAAACAAAACCAGTAGGATATAACATTAGAAAATATTTTTATTGCCTAGTAAAGGGCAACTGAGTTTCCCTGGTGACTTGGTGGTGAGAAATCTGCCTGCCAGTGCAGGAGGTGAAGGCTCAATCCCTGGGTCAGGAAGATCCCCTGGAGAAGGAAATGGCAACCACTCCAGGACTCTTGCCTGGGAAATCCCATGGACAGAGGAGACTGGTGGGCTACAGGGGATCACAAAAGAGTCAGACACAACTTAGCAACTAAACAACAACAAAGGTCAACCACGAATTATAAGCTGATTTCTTAAGGTTTGATCTTATAGCAGGTAAATTATTTTCAAGGAGTAAGTCTTCATTCAAAATAAGGGATAACACACTCAAAGTTTTAAAAACAACCACTTCCCCAACATGTACGTCAAGGCTGTATATTGTCAACCTGTTTATTTAACTACTATACAGAGTACATCATGCAAAATGTCGGTCTGCATGAATCACAAGCTGGAATCAAGATTGCTGGGAGAAATGTCAGCAATTTCAGATATGCAGATATGTACTCTAATGGCAGAAAGTGAAGACAAACTAAAGAGCCTCTTGATGAGGGTGAAAGAGGAGAGTGAAAAAGCTGGCTTAAAGCTTAACATTCAGAAAACTAAGATCATAGCATCTAGTCCCAGCACTTCATGGCAAATATGGGGGAAAAGTGCAAACAGTGACAAGATTTTATTTTCTTGGGCTCCAAAGTCGCTGCAGATGGTGACTACAGCCATGAAATTAAAAGATGCTTGCTCCTTGGAAAAAAAGCTATGACAAACCTAGACAGCATATTAAAAGGCAGAGACATCACTTTGCCAACAAAGGTTTATATAGTCAAAGCTATGGTTTTTCCAGTAGTCATGTACAGATGTAAGAGTTGGACCATAAAGAAGGCTGAGCGCTGAAAAATTGATGCTTTTGAACTGTGGAGAAGACTCTTGAGAGTCCCTTGGGCAGCAAGGAGATCAAACCAGTAAATTCTAAAGGAAATCATCCTGCATATTCATTGGAAGAACTGATGCTGAAGCGCCAATACTTTGGCCACCTGATGGGGAGAGCCCACCTATTAGAAAAGACCTTGATGCTGGGAAAAGTGAAAGTGAAAGTGAAGTCGCTGAGTCGTGTCCGACTCTTTGCGACCCCATGGACTGTAGCCTACCAGGCTCCTCTGTCCATGGGACTCTCCAGGCAAGAGTACTGGAGTGGATTGCCATTTCCTTCTCCAGAAGATCTTCCCGACCCGGGTCTCCAGCATTGTAGACAGACGCTTTACCGTCTGGGCCACCGGGACTAATTCTGGGAAAGGTCGAAGGCAAAAAGAGAAGGAGGCGACAGAGGGTGAGATGGTTAGACGGCATCAATGACTCAATGGACATGAATTTGAGCAAACTCCGGAAGATAGTGGAGGACATGGAAGCCTGGCGCGCTGCAGTCCATGGCGTCGCAGAGAGTCAGACACGGCTGAGCAGCTAAATAACAACTCCCACCTGTTCACATAAACTGTGCCCGAGAAATGTTTGCAGACCGTGGGAAGAATTTTTGTAAAAGATTTTGTGTCCTATCGTCTTTTTCAAATTTACCCTGTTTGCTTCAGGATTCAAAAATGAAAGCCCTGGAAAGCAAGGAGAGAGGCAAAAGCAGTAGTTGCAACAGTAGCTAAAGCAGCAGCAGCTGCAGTGATACCTCAGGCTCTGCCAGGGGCGGCAGTAGCCACCCTGACAGCAGCCCCCACAGCCAAGCACACGCACCCGCCACAGCAGCAGCCAAGCAAGCAGTGAAAGCTGTCCCCCGGGACAGCGAGGCGGGGGAAGCCGGGGGAACTCTGTCCCCCGGGACAGCGAGGCGGGGGAAGCCGGGGGAACGCTGTTCTCCAGGACAGCGAGGCAGGGGAAGCTGGGAGTGTACCTTCGTCCCACGAAGACAGGCAGGTGGCATTTGAGTGAAAGGCCCTTGAACAGTACCAAGGGTTAAAAAGGTGCTTTGTCAAATTCACATTCCTACCAACATAAGTATACAAACTCTTAATGAGTAATAAACAATTGAGATCTAATGCAGCGCATACTGAATATAGATAA
>SJYX01010428.1:116419-234171 GCA_006410675.1 Oreotragus oreotragus | reverse complement strand
GTGTTTGCTATGACCAGTGCATTTTCTTGGCAAAACTCTGTTAGTCTTTGCCCTGCTTCATTCCGCATTCCAAGGCCAAATTTGCCTGTTACTCCTGGTGTTTCTTGACTTCCTACTTTAGCATTCCAGTCCCCTATAATGAAAAGGACATCTTTTTTGGGTGTTAGTTCTACAAGGTCTTGTAGGTCTTCATAAAACCATTCAACTTCAGCTTCTTCAGCATTACTGGTTGGGGCATAGACTTGGATAACTGTGACATTGAATGGTTTGCCTTGGAAACGAACAGAGATCATTCTGTCATTTTTGAGATTGCATCCAAGTACTGCATTTCGGACTCTTTTGTTGACCATGATGGCTACTCCATGCTTCAATGACAATCATATTACAATACATATGTAGCAAAATAACATGGTCACACCTTCAGTTTATAAAATATAACATGTCGATTGGTTTTAAAAATAAGATGGTTTTTCAAGGTTAAGTTGCCTGGTAGCTTTCAAATTTTATTTTTTAAGCACTGAAAGCATTTTTTATTTTTTAAAGTTTACTTTTATTTTTATTTTTTTATTTTACTTTACAATACTGTATTGGTTTTGCCATATATCAACATGAATCCATCACGTGTGTACATGAGTTCCCAATCCTGAACCCCCCTCCCAAAAATGTCTGCTGTTTCTTAATATAATAAAGATATAACAGGGAATAGTAGAATCCAATTTTTCTAGTTAAACTATTTTTCTTCTTTATTATCGAGCCCAATGTACTGGTTGAAAACATGAGAACAATAGTCTCATTCTAACAACCCATGATTATGTCATTGAACTTTTTCATTGTGGAAGAACATGCCAAGTCTATTACCATTACCAATATGATTAAGTCTTATCATTATTACAACTGCTTGTTAAAAATGCAGAATCATATTCTTTCCTTTGTCTTTTATTAAAAAGAAAGATCTAACTATCTTTTTGAACGACTGTAAAAATTCACAGTATGTGTAAATTCTGATGCTGAAAAGAAAAATCATATTCCAAATCCACAATAGTTAAAGATGCAGAGTTTTGCTCAGTCATAAATGTTAGCATGAATGTTTTCAACCTTGAGTTGCCAGTATTCCCCAAACCAACTTTTACACTAAGAGAAAATCAACTTTCCTGAGTAACTTTAGTTTAGCTAATATAACAAGGCCCTTTATTTATTACTATGAACTCATGAAAACTGTCTTACACACTGACAGGATGTCTCCAGAATAATTCAGTTGAAAAGGGGGTACCATCAATTTACAGAAAACACACACTGAGAGAGAGAACAAGCATCCTTGTAGTGAGATGGGTACAGTAGGCTGCCTAAAGTCTTGTGATCTTTAAAAATCTCCCTGGACACTTGGAGTCAGTACTAGCAAGGGACCTCTACTTACTCTCATGTAGAGGCAGAGTTGGCAGGCAAGTGGCTACTGCCCCAACCCTGGCCTTGGCCTTGCTGATGCCTCAGCCTGACTTCTTCAGCTACCCAAATTAACAGCTTCAGAGGAAACAACTCCTGCAAAGCAAATCCAGGAATGACCAAGGCATAATCTACAGTATGCACTTTTTCTTTCTGTCTACCCTTCACTAGCAGTGAGATAAGTGAAGCCCCCAGGGCTGCATAACTGGTAAAGACATAGGCCTGGGAATAGAAGGTGGGGCTTTTGATGCTGTCTGAAATAAAAAATTCTGAAAAGCCAGCATTGATACCAGTGGAATCATAGTGGTGGCCAGGTTCAATACGCTAAGGAATTGTAATCAGAAGGATGCAGTAACCCCCTACAAAATGAAGTGTTGTCTGTCTGGTCCTGATTTATGGGAACAGATGTTTCTGGCTATAGAACCATGTGGAGCATATTGAAGCATCACAGTTTTTTTGGCCACCATTATACTATCGTGTGCAGAGTACCGAAATGCAGTTTTTCTTGGTAAAATTGCCACCACCACTACCAGTCCCACCGTGGTCACCATCACCATCACCGTCATTACAGTTTGTATGACCATTAAGAAAATTTCTAATATTTAAAAACCAACCACAATATAGCAGAGTCCCATTCTGTATCTGGAGCTCCACAGTAGAAATGGCCATTGTAAGGTGCATCAGTATAGTCATGAGTTGAATCGTTGAGTTGTGTTCCCCTGATATTCAGAGTTTGAAGTCCTAAATCCCAGTACCTCGGAAGGGGACCTTATTTGGAGAGTCCTTATCAGGTTAAAATGAAATCATTATCCTTGGTTCTAATCCAATGTGATTGATGTCCTCATAAAATGGGGACATTTGGAGACAGACTGGCACACAGGGAGAACCCCATTAGAATATAAAGATGACCACCTGTAAGCCACGAAGAGATATTTTTTCTCACAGCCCCTCAGCAGGAACCGCCTGCCAATACCTTGATTTCAGACTCCTGGGCTCTACAACTATGAGAAAAGTAATTTCTGCTGTTTAAGCCACCTGGTTTGTGGTATTTTGTTTTGGCAGCCTTAACAAATGAGTACAGATGCCAAGTGAAATATTGTGTGTGTCTGTCCAATATGTGGGCTGCAGCAAAAATTCATAAAGCTGAGATATCCATAGACCATGCAGAGACGGCCTCGCCTTGCTTCTCAGTGCAACCTCTGGTGTGTTGACACAAGGACACTCAGCCTCTGTTGGTCTCCATACCTGGTAGCTGGGAAGTGAACACATTTTCAGTGGTTATCCATGCATGCAGACAAAAGCTATGTTTACAGATTATCAATTTGTTTTCCATATCTCCTGAACTGGAGAACATCAGGACACATTGCCTCTGAGTCTTTGTATTCAGGATGGACTGTCTCAAATAAGATACAATTTCGAGGGATGAATATGAAGTCCTTTCTCAGTTGAACAAATTGACTGCATGGGTAAAGACAAAGGACACCTGGTTGAAATGCTTTTTGTCAAACAGACATAGCAAGGGGTTTCAACTGATCATGAATTTACTATGAGCCAAGAGGGATACCACTGTCCAGAAAGTTAAGAAATCACTAACATCCAGAAAGCCTTGTCATTCCAGCTCATAGGAGGAAATATTTCTGCTCTATGCAAAACTGGCCAGATTCTGCCTGAACTGGAATATACAGATTAGCTTTGTATCACAGCCTTAAATCTCATTAACAACAACAACAAAAAAAAACTGTGGGTGGGTGGTAAAAAAAAGATGTTATATGAACAGTTGATGGAACTTGGTTATGTAATGTAAAAAAGGAAATTTGGAGATGCAGAGGAGGAGGAAATATTGGTTTTTCAATCTTCAAATACATAAAGGGTACCGTATGAAAAAAGAATCAGTTGTTCTGGAGGTTCCCAAGAGAAAGAACCGGTACCAATTAGGGTAATGGCAGACAGTTTTCAGCTCAAGATTGAGAAACCATGTGTAATTATGTCATTAAGATAGGATGGGCCATTTAGGGGACTGATAAGCTTGTTTTACTGGAACATACAAGCAAAGGCTGAGCACCACTTCCTATAGGAGGGAAGATGGATGAAATGTGGGACTTTGAGACCTGCTATTCAAGGGTGTGGTCAGGATGGCCTGTGGGTGGAAATTCAGGAAACCACCTGGCCCAGGCTGCTAATTCTTGAGGTGGCGTCCTAGGCTATGACACCCTAATGGTGACTGTCTTCTCCATTCCCCCAAAACCACCTACAAAATTGCTAATTTAAATAACTGTTGACCAAAATAGTGTTGCTGGTGGCTGCTGAAAATGACCCCAGTATGCTGTGTTTCTATATCTAAACTGATGGATCTTGCTCAAAGGTAGTGAGGGATGGGGCTCCCAGATACCTCATCAACCTGAGCTTTGTTCTTCCCAGTTGTAAGATGGAGACTGCACAACATCATTGTCAGATATTGTGGATATTGGAGCTACACTAAGTTCAAATCCTAGCTCCATGCCTTACTAGCTGTATGAATCTATTAGTTAATCCCTGATGCCCCTTTGTCTATAAACTACAGATGACTGTATTTGAATCTATCTCATAATTTGTTGTGGAAAGTAAATAGAGATGTTACGTATTTTGAACAGGGTCCACTGCTATCTATTTTATATTTCAGTTTTAACCTATCTGCCCCCAGGCTGACATCTGTATTAAGATGTTTACTCCAACTAGTCTCTAAAATGAATTTAAAACATGGAAATGCCAACTATATTCAAACCTGAGGTGTCATCTCACTAAACTATAATTGATCCTTGAAAAATAAATCAGATTTTAGATGAAAAACCACCTAAGTGCTCACGTTCCAATTAAAAGTGTCTACTGAGGCAAGCTTCAAGCTAAGCTCTATAGTTGTAGTTCTCAAAGTGTGGTCCCTAGATTAGCTGCATTAGCATCTTCTGGGGCCTAAGTCCATTTGGTGTGCTATCACAAAAACTACACGGACTGGATGACTTGCATGCATGCTAAGTTGCTTCAGTCATGTCTGACTCTGTGCAACCCTATAGACTGTAGCCAACCAGGTTCCTCTGTCTGTGGGATTCTCCAGGCAAGAATTTTGGAGTGGGTTGCCATTTCCTTCTCCCTGGATTGCTTAAAAAACATTTATTCCTTATGGTTCTGGAGACTGGAAAATCCAAGATCAAGGCACTGGCAGATGCAGTCTTGAGGACCCACTTCTTGGTTCATAGAGAGCCGTCTTCTCATTATGTCCTCATATGGCAGAAGGAAAATGAGAGAGTTTTCTGTAGTCCTTTCTATAAGGGCACTAATTCCATTCATGAGGGCTCCACCCTCATGACCTAATTGCTTCCTAAAGGTCCTGATATCACATTGTGGGTTAAGATTCAACTTTTGACTTTCTAGAGAGGGATGGAGAAGGAAATGGCAACCCACTCCAGTATTCTTGCCTGGAGAATTCCATGGATGAGGAGCCTGGTGGGCCACATGGGTCACAAAGACTCAGGCATGACTGAGTGACTAACACACACTTTTGGAAAGACACAAACTTTCAGTTCATTGCACCTGGGAAACTTTTAGAAAAGCAAATTTGCTGGCCCCACCTTGGACCTATATAATCAGAGATTCTAAGTGTGGGTCCAGTGATCTTGTTAATAAGACCTACACGAGATTTGATGCCCACTAAAGTTTGAGTTTCAATTCAGTAGGTCTAAGATGAGGCCCAAGAATGTGCATTTCTAACTGGTTCCCAGGTGATGCTGATGCATCAACCACACTTTGGAAACCATTGCTCTCTAAGCTCTGGTTCCCTTTTGGAAGACCTGAGACTGACATATATGAAATAATTACAGATCATTTATGTCTCCCAAATTGTGTACTGCTGATTGAGTGGAGCAAGAGAAAAGAATGCAAAGATGCATGCAATTGAAGTGAATGCATGCAATGCAGTGAAGCCAGGAGGCTGGAGAGGGAGTCTTGTAAGCAGAGGCTCACATGTGGAACAAGTGGTGACCACCTGGCCAGAAAGAAGGGCAGATAAAAGGGAAATATCAGATAGTCCAGATTAGTAAGATTATGGAGAAATTTGGTAGTTAGGCAGAGAAATCTGGACTTGATTGAGGAGTCCATGCTACCTCTGAAGCAGGGAAAGGACAAATGGATTCAGGGTATTATAAAACAAAGAATGTTAACCCACATCCAGTTCTACAGTGGTTATCCCTAGCCCCTGCATTTGCTGATCCTAAGAATTTAGAACCAAGACAGACCTCTTCCATAATTAGATATATATCTCAGGAAGAATTTTGATAGGCCAGGTTTTTTGCACTTTCCCATATATACATGCAAAAACCCTGAAACCATTAACTGAGATATCTGTTCCTTGTGACTGGCAGTAATCTTTTACCACGTAAGCTTGACTGTATGTCCCCCCAAGCCAAAAAGTTACCTATATAGTAGCTTCGCCCCTATGCCTCGGGGGCAATTTTTTCAGAGCTTTGGTTGTCATCTGGGATATTGTCCTTGGTAAGACTCTGAACAAAACTTAAATTCACATCTCTATGTTCTGCATTTTTCTTTCAATCTACAGTATTAGAAAGGTGAGTCTAGGTGAATTTAAGGAAGAAAAGCCTGGAATGGAGGCTGCAGCTGGTAAGTTTGAAGGTAGAATGATGTAGCTATTAGAGCTTACTGCAATCAGATGGCCAGACAGCCAGAAACTGAACCCTGGCTTTATTTCTTACAATAAATTGTTTTTTAAGCAAGTCAATCTATATGTCTTAGTTTTATCATCTGTAAAATGGCGCTGAGAATCACCCCTGTCTTACTTGACCATTACTATGATCTAAGAGTGAGGATTTGAAATAGCTTGATAACACATAATAGAGAGGAAATGTGAAACAGACAAATTTCTCTCATAGCTTTGAGTCCACAAGAAAGAATGAATGATTTCACACTACCAAGAATCACAAAGGGACTTCAAGATGAGGAAAATAAATCTGATTTCCTTTCAGAAAAAATATTTCAAACTAAGCTTTCCAAATCGATGCAAAGTAGACATATAATCATTTATATTTGTTTCTGATTAGCTAGAGTATTGTCCTGTTTTGAGAGAGAGCTGGATTGAGATAATCTTTTTGATAAAATTTTGTTTCTGGAAAAGGAATTTGCATGATTTTCAATTTTACTGGCATCCAGGGAGTTTGAAATAAATTTAAATTCATATGCTTTAATTAGTGTTTTAATTGTTATTATGAGCTTTGTAGTATTTGATTTTCTTCACATAAAGAGAATTTGTATGTCTATTGATGTTTAAAAAGGAGAATCCCTAAGACACAAAATATTATTCAGAATGTTCTTTCTTCTTATACTTATAGCATAAGGTACTTATATAAAGTAATCTAGACCACAAGGGTGAGGATCTGGTGGAAACTATTGATCCTTACACATCATGTTTCTGTAGTAAAATGGAGTGCTCTACATGAAGCTCTAACCTCCAAGTTCAGACGATTGGACCACTGACTTTAAATTTACTTCATTTTTTACTTGCTGTTGTTTAGTCACTATGCTGCATCTGACTCTTTGGCAACAGTACCCCATCAGGCTCCTCTGTCTATGGGATTTCCCAGGCAAGGATACTGAAGTGTGTTGCCATTTCCTTCTCCAGGGGATCTTCCCAACCCAGGAATCAAACCTGAGTCTGAGGGAAGCCCCTGGTGGCTCAGGGTAAATAATCCCTCTGCCAATGCAGGAGATGTGGGTCATTATAATTGCCAAAACCCGTAGAATGTATAGCACCAAGAATAAACCCTAGTGTAAGTTGGGTGATAATGATGTGTTAATGTTGCTTAGCTTCAGTGATTGTAACAAATGTACCAGTCTGGTATCTCTGGTATAGGATGTTGATATTTGGAGATTAGGCATGTGTAGGCGAAGGAGGTTATGCAGACCTCAGTACTTTCTGCTCAAATTTTTTGCGAACATAAACCTGCTCTAGAAGTGTTATATTCTTTAAATGTTTTGTATTTTGCTTTTATTTTTTAATATAAAATTAGTATTTTAGAATAAAATGTTTAGAAACAAAAATAATCTACTTTAAAAAATATAGGCTCTTTAGTTCTTCTTCACTTTCTGCCATAAGGGTGGTGTCATTTGCATATCTGTGGTTATTGATATTTCTCCTGGCAATCTTGATTCCAGTTTGTACTTCATTCAGCCCAGCATTTCTCATGATGTACCCTGCATATAAGTTATATTAGTAGGGTGACAATATACAGCCTTGATGGACTCCTTTCCCTATTTGGAACCAGTCTGTTGTTCCATGTCTGGTTCTAACTGTTGCTTCCTGACCTGCATACAGATTTCTCAAGAGGCAGGTCAGGTGGTCTGGTATTCCCATCTCTTTAAGAATTTTATAGGCTCTTTAGTTCTTCTTCACTTTCTGCCATAAGGGTGGTGTCATTTGCATATCTGAGGTTATTGATATTTCTCCTGGCAATCTTGATTCCAGTTTGTACTTCATTCAGCCCAGCATTTCTCATGATGTACCCTGCATATAAGTTATATTAGTAGGGTGACAATATACAGCCTTGATGGACTCCTTTCCCTATTTGGAACCAGTCTGTTGTTCCATGTCTGGTTCTAACTGTTGCTTCCTGACCTGCATACAGATTTCTCAAGAGGCAGGTCAGGTGGTCTGGTATTCCCATCTCTTTAAGAATTTTCCACAGTTTGTTGTGATCTACATAATCAAAGGCTTTGCCATAGTCAATAAAGCAGAAGCAGATATTTTTCTGGACTCTTTTGTTTTTTTGATGATCCAACGGATGTTGCAATTTGATCTCTGGTTCCTCTGCCTTTTCTAAATCCAGTTTGAACATATGGAAGTTCACGGTTCACGTACTGTTGAAGCCTGGCTTGGAGAATTTTGAAGAAGAGCTAAAGAATCTCTTAATGAAAGTAAAAGAGGAGAGTGAAAAAATTGGCTTAAAACTCAACATTCAGAAAACTAAGATCATGGCATCTGTTCCCATCACTTCATGGCAAATAGATGGGGAAAACAGTGACAGACTTTATTTTACTGGGCTCCAAAATCACTGCAGATGGTGACTACAGCCATGAAATTAAAAGACGCTTGCTCCTGGAAAGAAAAGTTATGACCAATGTAGACAGCATGTTAAAAAGCAGAGACATTGACAGCAAATGTCCATCTAGTCAAAGCTATGGCTGGTTTTTCCAGTAGCCATGTATGGATGTGAGAGTTGGACTATAAAGAAAGCTGAGCACAAAAAGAATTGATGCTTTTGAACCACGGTGTTGGAGAAGACTCTTGAGGGTCCCTTGGACTGCAAGGAGATCCAACCAGTCCACCCTAAAGGAAATCAGTCCTGAATATTCATTGGAAGGACTGATGCTCCAATATTTTGGCCACCTGATGCAAAGAACTGACTCATTTGAAAAGACCCTGATGCTGGGAAAGACTGAAAGACAAAGGAGAAGGGGACAGCAGAGGTTAAGATGGTTGGATAGCATCACCGATTCAATGGACATGAGTTTGAGTAAACTCCAGGAGTTGGTGATGGACAGGGAGGCCTGGTGTGCGGCAGTCATGGCTTTGCAAAGAGTCAGACATGACTGAGAGACTGAATTGAACTGAACTGAAAAATATAGTCATGCATGCTATGTCACTTCAGTCGTGTCTTACTCTTTGTGATCTTATGGATGGCAGCCCACTAGGCTTCTCTGTCTGTGGGATTCTCCAGGCAAAAATATTGGAGTGGGTTGCCATGACCTCCTCCAGGGGATCTTCCTGACGGAGGGATCAAATCCATGTCTCCTGTATGGAAGGGCAGGTTCTTTACCACTAGCACAACCTCTCTCTCTACATATACACATTGGTATGTATATGTGCTAAATCGCTTCAGTTGTGTCTGACTATGAGACTGTATGCACCGTAGCCCACCAGGCTCCTCTGTTCGTGGAATTCTCCAGGCAAGAATACTGGAATGGGTTACCATTTCTTCCTCCAGGGATATATGTATGTGTGTGCACATATATGTGTATATATGTATATATATTTCATCTGTTCTGAGTATGACTTACTACATTTATTTTTGAATCTTTAAGATTATTCTCAACAGAACAGAAATTATGTGAAAAATCTTGATTATAATAGCATGACTCTGCTGAAATAAATATAAGATAAATTTAATGGAATAATAAAAAAACAGAAAATCCAAACAAATCATTAGTATTTTTGTAATAATAATTAAGTGCAATCATCTCAACAGTTTCTTGATATTCAGTCATTAAAAACTACAACCTTACACACACACATACACACACACACTCATATACATAGATACATTTATTTAGTCACTCTGAAATGTATTTTTCAAAGTAGAGAACAGCTTGTCAACTTGGCTAGAAGTTTAGAATATTCTAGCCTTGGAAGTTTAGACTTAGAATATTTAGACTTGGAGGAGGGTGAAGCCCAGAATCCAGGTCTGAGGTGGACGGGAAGGTTCAGGCATGGCTTCTGGGGTCTTGGCTTGGAGCTGGATGGAGGCTGGTGACAGGATTTTACGCTGGCTGTGTGGCGGGGATGTCATTTCAGCTAGGAGTTGGTATACCATTCTGTGGGCTTAAAAATGCCGCCAGCATCTTCCTTCCCCTCCCTTCACCTAAGGGCATTTTCACTGCATTTCTTGGCAGGTTTTCCAGAGCTTCTCCCCTGAGAACCCTCTTGGGCTTGTGTGGGAGGTGGGATAGCATGAAGCTGAATGAAGCTGATTCCAGGAACCCAACTTGTAAAAGCGGGGTGTGGCACTCTGTAACAGGAGCTTGTGCTAGGGGGCATTTTGTGCTTTATAATTAGGAGTACTTTTAAAATCTGTGCTGTGTATCAGCTCTGAAGTATTCAGAAGAGGTATTAAGTCTGTTTAGTGACCTTCCATCACTCTTGGCCAAGAGAGCTTAATGAGCTCACCCAAAGTCACACATGGGTGGCTTGCTATAGAGCTGCATCAGGGCCCATCCTTTGAAATAATACTGACATTTAGTTTCATACTTTAGGCCATTTGGAAAAAGTAAGTTGGAGTTAGATTGTTGAAAAACAGCAGACTTAGGACTGTTAGGAGGCAAAACTAGCCACTGGTTCCCCCCTCCCCCTTCCTTGAAAAGATTTTCCCATCAAAAAAAACACAAAAACCTGTTGCATTCATTTCATAAACTGCAGGAATCTCATGCCTGTTGCATGAGGCAGGCAAAGTGAACAGGTAAGACGTTCAGTATGAGAAGGAATGGGAGATCATAGGGAACGTGTAAAGAGACGACTTGAGCAGATTCTCAAATCCAGCCTGCTTTTCCCCCAGTTGAATATAGGCCCACTGTAGCCAAAGGTTCCATTTCATAAGAGAAGCTAGAAATCTGGATTTTCTCTCTAATATGGCATTTCCCAAAGTTTTAAAATGCAGGCCAAATGAATTGTGTATGTGTGTGACTCTAGGATGCACCTCCTGTGAAAGCAGATGGTGTGGTTCTATTCCCACCCCTGTTTCTTTAACCGGCTTTTAAATGAGATATGGGCAGAAACGTTACAAAATCTGCTTAGGCAAAAGACTTTGATCTTTAAATTTTCCATTTTTTTCTTCCCATCTGCTATTTCAAGAAAGCTATTTCTAGCAACATTACAACAGTGCTCTAGATTTGGACATTTTTGTTGCACAAGACACTGAGCTAAACTTCTTTACCCAGATACCTGGCTCTAAAGCACAATCCAGCTCAGTAGTGTAATGGAAGTCAGATTATATGTCAGATCATCGACGTGGTTTGACGATAGGCAATTTCCATTTAGAAATACACAAACTATTTTCCTTACTTGGAGGGTTCACTAAGGAGTCTCATTCTTACAATATTTGAATTGTATTGTTTTCAAGCCAAATGACTGAGAAATTTAGTCATTTCATACTATTCAAAACTGCAGTCAGCCTAACATACAAAGCTGGGGCTTCATACATCTTCACGTCATGACAACACAAGAGTAAATGAAGTCTCTTGTGATCAGTTTGGGAGCCACAATTACTGTGGTTAAAAACAAACAAAAAAATCTGTGTGAAAAAATAACCTGAACAATAGTTCCAGAAAAACATCTATTTCTGCTTTATTGACTATGCCAAAGCCTTTGACTGTGTGGATCACAACAAACTTTGGAAAATTCTTAGAGATGGGAATACCAGACCACCTGACCTGCCTCCTGAGAAATCTGTATGCGGGTCAGGAAGCAGCAGTTAGAACTGGACATGGAACAACAGATTGGTTCCAAATAGGGAAAGGAGTATGTCAAGGCTGTATATTGTCACCCTACTAATTTAACTTATATGCAGAGTACATCATGAGAAATACTGGGCTGAATGAAGCACAAGTTGGAATCAAGATTGCTGGGAAAAATATCAATAACCTTAGATATGCAGATGACACCACCCTTATGGCAGAAAGTGAAAAAGAACTAAAGAGCCTCTTGATGAAAGTCAAGGAGGAGAGTGAAAAAGTTGGCTTAAAATTCAACATTCAGAAAACTACGATCATGGCATCTGGTCCCATCATTTCATGGCAAGTAGATCGGGAGACAATGGAAACAGTGGCAGAATTTATTTTTTTTTTGCGGGGGGGCGCTCCAAAATCACTGCAGATGGTGACTGCAGCCATGAAATTAAAAGACGCTTGTTCCTTGGAAGGAAAGTTATGACCAACCTAGACAGCATATTAGAAAGCAGAGACATTACTTTGCCAACAAAGGTCCATCCAGTCAAAGCTATGGTTTTTCCAGTAGTCATATATCTGAATGAAGCACAAGTTGGAATCAAGATTGCTGGGAAAAATATCAATAACCTTAGATATGCAGATGACACCACCCTTATGGCAGAAAGTGAAAAAGAACTAAAGAGCCTCTTGATGAAAGTCAAGGAGGAGAGTGAAAAAGTTGGCTTAAAATTCAACATTCAGAAAACTACGATCATGGCATTTGGTCCCATCATTTCATGGCAAGTAGATCGGGAGACAATGGAAACAGTGGCAGAATTTATTTTTTTTTGGGGGGGGGGCTCCAAAATCACTGCAGATGGTGACTGCAGCCATGAAATTAAAAGACGCTTGTTCCTTGGAAGGAAAGTTATGACCAACCTAGACAGCATATTAGAAAGCAGAGACATTACTTTGCCAACAAAGGTCCATCCAGTCAAAGCTATGGTTTTTCCAGTAGTCATATATGGATGTGAGAGTTGAACTATAAAGAAAGCTGAGCACCAAAGAATTGATGCTTTTGAACTGTGGTATTGGAGAAGACTCTTGAGAG
This sequence comes from Oreotragus oreotragus, assembly GCA_006410675.1. NCBI lineage: Eukaryota > Metazoa > Chordata > Mammalia > Artiodactyla > Bovidae > Oreotragus > Oreotragus oreotragus. The sequence continues at coordinate 221,384 of SJYX01010428.1, read as the reverse complement.
TCCCTTGGACTGCAAGGAGACCCAACCAGTCAATCCTAAAGGAAATCGGTCCTGAATATTCATTGGAAGGACTGATGCTGAAGCTGAAACTCTAATACTTTGGCCACTGGAAGAGACCCTGATGTTGGGGAAGATCGAAAGTGGGAAGAGAAGGGGACGACAGAGGATGAGATGGTTGGATGGCATCACCGATGGACACGAGTTTACTCAAACTCAATGGACATGAGTTTGAGTAAACTCCGGAAGCTGGTGATAGACAGGGAGGCCTGGTGTGCTGCAGTTCATGGGGTTGCAGAGTTGAACATGACTGAGCGATTGACCTGAAATGAGATGTGAATTCTGATATGGAAATTGTTAATTTAAGGCATAGGCCTCCTCTCAAAAATTACGGATAACATTAAGCAATGTTTTCTTTAATTTTTCACCAAGCACATCATAAAAATTTGAATATTCTTTGATCTTCTCAGAATGTTAACTCCAAAATATTCTATGACAAATGTGTTACTAATAAGAATGGAAAAATGTTGTATTACTAATAACAAGAATGCCAAGCATTTCCTAACACTACCAAAAGATATTGATATGAACTGTCAGACTGTATCCTCCTAGCAACTTGTGAACTAAAATTTAGTGTCCTTAATTTTGTAGGGAAAAAATGACATCCTGATCAGTAGAAAATCTATATTGAGAATTCCAGTCTTTTAGTTTTACCCTCATTTCATTTGACTTCCTGTTGGAAAATAAAATTTCTAGAAAAGGAAATCAGACTTCATGTGTGTGGATTTCCATTTGTGCCCTTGCCCTGGGGCCTGCAAATGACAGGGGAGGCTCTGGAGATGTCAGGAGGCCTGTGGAGTTGGAAACTATCTTTCCACCATAAGGAGAAAATCTACCTTATAACTGGAGAAGGGATAGCAACCCACTCCAGTACACTTGCCCGGAGAATCCCAGGGACAGAGGAGCCTGGCGGGATGCAGTCCATGGTGCCGCAAGAGTCGGACACGACTTGGTGACTAAACCACCACCAGCACGACCTGATAACAGAGCAAACTCAGAGGAAAGCAGAGCCAAGAAATGGAGAATGAGACTGAGAACTACTGATAGGATTAACATCTCTGGGTCCTGAAGGTCTTCCCAGAAACATTTAGTTCCTTGACATAATAAATTCCTACTTTGTGCTGAGGTCGAGTTTTCTGTCCTTGATATCAAGTGACGTGACTCATATGAAATCCCTCTTGAGTTCTGGTTCAGGAAAATGAAATATTTTCACACATATAGTCAGCAATGAGAGTGACTAGATAGCAGCATAAGGAAAACGGGAAAGAACTGAACTGAGGAGGTTTTGGAAAATGGGCTTGAGTGAACAGTGGCAGGGAAAGAGATATTAGAAATGCCATTCCAGGAATGTAGATATGAATAATCACTTCTGAGCCTTATACCCAAGAGCAACCTAGTGGTCCACAGATAAACTAAAAAAGGTTCACATAATTTGTATGAGCACGTATATGCTCTTTTCTGGAGAGAGAGTTCATAGCTATTCACAGATCCTCAAAACCAAAACAGAACTGTGAACTCCCATAATAAGAAATACTCTCATAATAAGTATTTCTTATTAATACCGTCTCCCTACTAAATGGAGATGGTTTCTGAAATAGGGGTGAGATGTAAAATAAAAAAGATTTTAGACTATAAAATCACTAATCATGGCAGTGACTCTCAAATTACATGCTACAACATACATTATAATCACGTGGGGCTGTTGTTTCAAAATTCACGTTCATGGCCTCCATACAGACTCAGTGAAGCAGAAATTCTGGATGCAGGGCCTAGGATACTCCATTTGAAATGTATGATATGTCAATATTTTGAAATGTTACATGACTTTTCCATTTGATTGATAATTTGGCAGAATTTTAAGCAGAAATCATCTTCCTTCAGAATTTCAAATGCAATGTTTCACTGTCTTTGAGCTTTGTGTTGCTATTGAGAAGTCTGAGGAGCTTCTGATTCTTGATACTTTCTTTCTCTCTCTCTGGAAGCTCATAGGATCTGTATCTTGCCCTTCTGAAAACTCTTGTCCTTCATTCTTGGAGTTGATGATTTCTTCACATCTGGACTACTCTTTCAATATTTTTTTTTTTTTGAAGAGTATTTTTGTACTTTGTTCAGACATTCTGATTTTTTCCTAATTTCTGTGATTTTTCTAATTTTCATGAACTCTATTCCCATGTCCCTTTAAAAAAAAAATAGCATCCTGTTGCAGTTTTCATCTTCTTTTACCTTTCTGGGGATATAACTGAGAGGTGTCTTCTTTTCTTTTTTTTTAGTATCCTCCAGACAATGCTTGTTTCCTCCATATTCCTTTTTCTATTGTTTGTTTTATATTATTTAATTGTTTTATTTGTTCTCAGTGATGAAAAGTAAGAGATAAGAACTAAAAAGACAGGGAGCTCTGAGTGGGTGACTGGTATTTTTGACTTTGAATTTCAAAAGGATGATCTCAGGGCATTTCTAATATCTTCGGTCAGGCACAAAGTTAGTTATATCCCTTTTAGATTAGGCTTAGGGTTAGTGGTACCCAAGCACCTACCAGAGAATTCACCCTCCCAGAGAATTAAACCTCCAAACTTCAGCCTGGGTGGGAGAAGGGCAGTTGGCCAGACATAAGGCTGGAGAAAGGATCTATAGATCTAACTGCTTCTCAAGAGACTCTCACCTAATTCCCTGCATTTTCTGACATCCTAACCTCCATCCCCCTTCATCTCTAATTTCTGAAGCACCTCTTGCAGTTCCAGTGATAGGGACAGAGTGAAAGGACAAAGTAGATGATTAAACAGTTAATGCCACTAGGGGATTGTAAGTAGAAAAAATATGTGAGACCCTTGTTAAGTTAATGATTACTCAAGAGAGCAGGTTTGCTTAACCACAAAACCAAGCAGTCTTGCTTAGCAACAAAACCATGCAACAGACACATGAGACGCCCGAAAACAATAAAACAATGGGGGCATGAGACCTGCGCAGTGAGCTCAGTAAATTAATGATCCCTGCACATGCTCTCTGCACACAAACACACAAATACTTTGGGGGCCACGATGGCAACCCACTCCAGTACTCTTGCCTGGAAAATCCCATGGACAGAGGAGCCTGGTAGGCTACAGTCCATGGGGTCGCTAAGAGTCGGCCACGACTGAGCGACTTCACTTTCCCTTTTCACTTTCATGCATTGGAGAAGGAAACGGCAACCCACTCCAGTGTTCTTGCCTGGAGAATCCCAGGGAAGGGGGAGCCTGGTGGGCTGCTGTCTCTGGGGTTGCAGAGTCAGATACGACTGAAGTGACGCAGCAGCAGCAGCTTGACTATTTAGGGATGAGAAAACTCCTCTGCTCAACCCGGAAGAGGAGCTGATGGAAGCAGGACATCTACTCAGAAAGACAAAGAAAATCTTCTCCTCCCTACTTTTCCTTTGATTATAAAACTGTAGTCTGGTAAGTTCTTGGGAGTGTAGCACCCCCTTGCCCACCCACTTGAAAACATCACAAGCATCTTATTCTAATAAATCACTTCTTATCTATCACTTTGCCTCTCGATGAATTCTTTTCTGCACTGAGAATAAAGAACTATGGTACCAGAGCTCTTTGGAGCCCCAGAAACAACACCCAAATTGTTTCCCTGAGAACTTTTGAAGATTCTATGAATTAGGTTGTTTCTCAGGTTTCTGCACTGTCAGGAGTTGAGGTACTTAGGCCTCAAATTTGTGCTTTAAAGTTTCCAAAATGTTGCTGTTATCTCCCTGCCCTTTTGGGTTCAGGTTTTTGCTGGAGTTTAAGCATGGAAGGAAGTGAAATTAGAGTCCATATTCAAACCACCATCTTAATTCAACAGATACCCGTATCTTTAAAATCTTTGGGCCATTCCCACCAGGTACTACAGTCACCCCTTCCAAGGCATCCTACTTCTCCATTTCGAGGGTTCCCAACAGTTTTAGACCCCACAAGGAAGATACATACAACTATGACACATAGCCAGAGAGGCAGAAAAATGGTAGGCAATATACATTTGAGCCAATGCTCTGCCAGGCACCAAGGAAGGCCCTGGCTGCCTGGGCCTAGTGTGTGTTTTCCCATAGTTTTATGTCTCTGTAAGTTTTGAAGGATTCATTAACAAAACAAACCACTCATCACACACAATAAACACTTTCCATATTTAATAGAAGAATATTCGACGTGGTTTCAATATACAGACATTAAAAAGGAGAAAACAGAGAAACAGAAAAAGTAACAGCACATCCTCTGGGAAGTCTCATGGACAGAAAAGCCTGGTGGGCTACAGTCTATGGTATGGGAAAGAGTCGGACACAAACTAGCAACTAAAACAACAACAGTACATCCATCACCAAATTGGGCTGTCCAACTTTCAGGTTAAACAGTGCTCGGAAATCCCTTATTAACAGCAATCTGGAGTCCCAACTGGGAAAAAGTCCTGGGCAGTGGGCCTACCCCAAGGATGAGACTTCAGATTGTAGTTTTGGGGACTCCTGCTCATAATCCCAGGTCACAAACTCAAATTGTCATCAGTTTACACTCAAAAAATACAGCTCTGGTTTTACTTTAATGTTTGCGATGCTGTTTTTTTTTCCTCCACCTTTTTTTGTTTGTTTTTGAATTCCTCATATCATGGTTTATTTGCTGAAATTCCCAGTACAGAAATTAAGGCAAGAAGACAATGCTACTCTTAAACTCCTGTACCATGTACAAAGTTTCCCAGAGAAATAGCTCTTGAGACCTCGGAACAATACTGGCCAGGGGCTATTTTAGGTTCTTCGGTTCCCTCAAAGCAACAACTTAAAAATAACCATAGTTTGTTTTCATAAAGAACTCTAGGAAGCTGCAACCTTTCAACGCAGTAGCAGTCTATGGGGTCGCACAGAGTCGGACACGACTGAAGCGACTTAGCAGCAGCAGTCTAATAGGAAGAGATCCTATACTGTGGCTGTAGCAGCTAGGCTTTGAGAAACTAAACTGGATCCTTGTACCTAAAATCCACCTTTTAAGTCATAAGATTTTCCAGATACCAGGGGGTCTTACGAGGTCTCCAGAGGCTCCGAGAAAATCGAAGATCCACTCCCTCTCTTATCTAAAGCACGGTCGCTTGAGTGGCTGATATGAATTCGTGTGTTTGAGACAAACACCTAGCCCAGGTGGGGTTAGAAGGCAGTCAGAAATCTCCTCTCCTGCTTCTAAAGCCTGCCCAGACGACTTGCTTTTTAATTTCCTTCACGAGGCGCTTGTTGTTGTTCAGTCGCCCAGTCGTGTCCTACTCTTTGCGACCCCATGGACTGCAACACGCCAGGCCTCCCTGTCCCTCACGCTCAACATCTCCCCGAGTTTGCCCAAGTTGGTCTGCAGGGCGCCGAAGGCTCGAAAACTTCAGTGCCTCCTTCCGACAGCCCAGATCCCCAGGGCTGGGAGACCGCAGCCTCCCCACCCCGCCCCGCCCCGCCTCCCCGCTCCCCTCCATAAAGCAGGCCCCACGACCCTTGGGGAAGGTACCGTTGCCTGGTGAGCCGCTAGGATGGCACGGCAGCAGCTAGCGGGGAGCCAGCGCCTCGTTCCCTTGCCCCACCGGGCGCTCAGACTCGCTCGGCTGCTGCTGCCGCTGCTGCTGGCGCTGCCCGACGGGGCGAGGGCGGACTGCCCGTGCAAGGTCCCAGCGCTGTGCCGTCCCATCACCCACCGCCCCGACTTCGAGGTCAGTGGCATCCCTCTCCCCCGACCCTCCGGGTCTGGTCCTCACAGGGCCCCAGAAAGACTTACAGTAGAAGAACGGAGCCGGAAAAAGAGGTGTTGGGGGTAGGGGGGCGGAACTAACTTTGACTGCTCGCGCAGGACCTTTCTGTTCACGGATTTCCCCTTGCATCAGCCTACCGTGTCTCTCCTGAGGTACTCTGGCCAAACAAGGAGGCTTGTAAGGAAATAACTCCCTAAGTAGCAAGACTCATTGGTTTCCAAGAGGATGAGGATGAGTTTGAATCAGCACTGCCGCGGTCCAGTGAAAGCCTGAACGTGCTCCTTACTCTGTTTTTCTATACCTGGCAGCCAAGAAGGGGGATAAAAATAGGTCTTTAATTTTCCAAATGCATACCTCAGATATGTATATTCTCTTCTTAAAGTCCTTGCCCTCGGGGTAATTTCTCAAAAGGGCTTCAAGTCCTTTCATGATTTAACCCTGACTGCCTCTCTCTGGTTCTTCCTTGTCTTCCTCCAAATTCTAGGTGTCAGCCAAACATAACACTGGGTGCTCTGTGCCTCCAGGCACTTGCCACTGTTTCTTCCTAGCTTACCCTCTCCTGCTTTCCAGACCTTGCTAATGTCCTCTGCCACCAATTAATTGGGACCCGTATATCTCATTCACTCTTGTACTCTCAGTGTCCACCAGTGCCTGGCATATGATCGATGATTAATGTTTCTTTGGGTGGTCAGAATGGTATTCTTCCTGGTTTAAGTGAGGGTGCTTATTCCTGTTGTTTTGGCAGGTCTTTGTATTTGATGTTGGACATAAAACTTGGAAATATTATGACTGGTCACAGATTACAACTGTGGTACTTTTTTCAAATTATGACCCAGAACTTATGTGCCATGCTCATGCAAAAGGAGCCAGAGTAGTGTTAAAAGGTAAGTTACAGCTTTAACCAGATGTGTCCAGCCAACTGGCAAGTTTAGCTGCATCATCTGCTATCTCGAATTTCCAAAAATGTTCATGTTTGTATGTTTAGCGTCCTAAAATTAATCTTACTGTTTTCATTTTTCAGGTAGAGATATTTTTAAAGCATCAAGTAAACCACCATATGATTTGGGCAAAATATTGAGTCCTAATTAGCATGATGACCCTTAGCTAGCCATAGCCTACAATCTCTGTTTTTAATCTGAGAATATTAATTATTCATAATGGTTATTTAGAGACCAGTGACATGATTTCCTGTGATTTTGATGTATTATTTCGTTTGGAAAACTTAAATTTGAGGCTGAGTATTCAAAAATTATGAGATGTTTTAAAGACATTTGGATCTCTTTGGAATGGGTTTGTGAAATATATTTTATTAAAATGTGGAAAGCATGTATGTACAAAAGATGTATATTTCTTCCATAGGAGATGTATCTGTAAAGGATATCATTAATGCTACTTTCAGAGCATCCTGGATAGCTCAACAAGTTAAGCTGGCCAAAACACAATATATGGATGGAATTAATCTAGACATAGAACAAGATGTTGCTCATTCATCACCTGAATATTATGCATTAACTGCTTTAGTCAAAGAAACCACAGACTCTTTCCATCGTGAAATTGAAGGATCACAGGTGAAAATTCATTTGCTGTTTTTTGGAAACCCCTTGTTTTTCCTCTCAAAATTCATTAAGGCAGAATCTCAGTTTTACTGAGTAGGAAGAGTTTCAGCACATCCTAAAAAATTTTCTGAAACTTTTGAGCTTCTTAACTAAAAGAGTTTTATAAAATTTTAAGGTGCCAAACCTGTTCTTTATTCACATAAGGCTACAACACTGGAACTGCCCCACCTGCTTGCCTTGCAGCATGGTTAGATACAGTAGAAAAGCAGAGGAAGGACTCAGTTGGCCAGGTCCTGCTTTCATCAGTTCAGGAAAGAAATAGCTTTTGCCTAAGAGCAGAGATAGTTCTGGAGAAGTGTCTCACTTGCTTCATAGACTCTGAATTACTTTGCAAAGCACCCATGGCCAAGTGAGACTCAAACCCTAATTCTAGGAACTGTATTTTTATCAAGAGTGATAGGTGGGTGATTCTGGTCTAGTTGGTCAACATGAATTTGAGAAGCACTAGAAAGATAATAGACAACATAAAAATTGATATCTCTGTGACTATGCAAGTCAAGAAGGTTTGTCAGTGTGGAATTCAGTTTTCCAGACAAGTACACTTTAGATCAAGAATAGCAAATACTTGGTATGCAGGTCACCATACTCTTCTCACAGATTTTGGCCTCAGAAACTTTTCCTTCATTCTCTAGGTTGCTTTGTTAATAGGGTAGAATGCGTGGGAACTTATTTGCTAGTCCTGATTAAACTATAGTGAAAGAATGAAGAGGAAGAGACTGAACAAAGACTTGGCAGTATGAATGTCTATTTCCATGGGCAAGTAGAACAATTTGGGCTACTATGTCAAGTTCATATTAGGTTAAGTCAGTGGGAAGTACGGTTGTCAAGCTGAGCCAGATTGTCACACTGAACATCCAGGATGTCACACTGAAGAGTATGCATTTGATTCTATATGTAATGGGTAACGTGTATAGAAGCTATCTGAGGAAGATTATTTATGGTAGTATGTAAAATTGTCTAGAGGAGACTTATAAGGACTAACCCAGTAATCCAACAACTTAGAATTTATGGTTTGAATAGGGATGATGGCATAACCCTAACCAGAGAAGGCAATGGCAACCTACTCCAATAGTCTTGCCTGGAAAATCCCATGGATGGCGGAGCCTGGTAGGCTGTACTCCATGAGATCACTAAGAGTCAGACACGACTGAGTGACTTCACTTTCATGTATTGGAGAAGGAAATAGCAACCCACTCCAGTGTTCTTGCCTGGAGAATCACAGGGACGGGGGAGCCTGGTGGGCNATGGCGGAGCCTGGTAGGCTGTACTCCATGAGATCACTAAGAGTCAGACACGACTGAGTGACTTCACTTTCATGTATTGGAGAAGGAAATAGCAACCCACTCCAGTGTTCTTGCCTGGAGAATCACAGGGACGGGGGAGCCTGGTGGGCCTCCGTCTCTGGGATGGCACAGATTTGGACATGACTGAAGCGACTTAGCAGCAGTAGCAGCATAACCCTAACACTCAGAAAGTGTTCATTGAATTAGTGGATAAATGAAAAGGAAGGGGCAGAACAATTGTGAGAGGCTACCAGAAAGAAAATGTGAGATTAGTTATAGGATGAGAGAGAAAGAGAGTCAGAAAAAGGCCCAAAGTCCTTAAACCGGTAAACAGAAAAAAAAAAAAAAAGCCCCTGGAAGGAGAAATGAATTTTGGGGAAAAGATGATAATTTAGGATTATAGAATTTGTCCTCACAGAATTAAAGAACTTAAGGGCTCTTGAAAAATTCTTTCTACACTTTCACTGTTATAGTTGGAAAGTGAAAGTGAAGTTGCTCAGTCGTGTCCGACTCTTTGCGACCCCACGGACTGTAGTCTACCAGGCTCCTGTTTCCATGGGATTTTCCAGGCAAGAATACTGGAGCGGGTTGCCATTTCCTTCTCCAGGAGATCTTCCCGACCCAGGGATAGAACCCGGGTCTCCCGCGTTGGAAAACAGACCACATATTTAAAATGAAATAATCTAGTTATATGAGAGCCAACATAAGAATCAGTCTTTGACTTCTTTTCTAATACACTAACACTACCTGCTAAAAACAGCATGAGATTAACCATGACAGGAAACTCAGTGAAAATATTCTCACTGCTCAGAAGATAGAACCCGGGTCTCCCGCGTTGGAAAACAGACCACATATTTAAAATGAAATAATCTAGTTATATGAGAGCCAACATAAGAATCAGTCTTTGACTTCTTTTCTAATACACTAACACTACCTGCTAAAAACAGCATGAGATTAACCATGACAGGAAACTCAGTGAAAATATTCTCACTGCTCAGAAGAGAGGCAAGGACTTGCAAAATGAATTTAAAATTTACCTGCTTAGAGGCAGTCACTTTCTCTATCACCTTATTATACTTCCATTTTGTAAGAGGAGAGAGTGAAAAAATGAACTTGCACGATATTTTTAAGAATTTTAAAATTTGAATTCTTTCAGTGGGTTTTTTACTCTCTAGTTGCTTATAGACCCTACTATGACCCTACTGTGATTACATAAATTTTCTTTAATCAGTTGAGTTGCCAGTCTATAGGCATTTGAGTTTAAAACTCCTCTTCTACAGTGTGCCTGCTCCTGGTCATTGTACAAGTCCAAATATTTCCCGGTCCAAATATATGTCCATTATCAGTAATACACATATATATATATATGTCCAAAATATTGTCCAAAACACATGTCTGGGTCAGTCCATGCAGGCAAAAAATACATTTCTTAGAACTGTTCTCATTCTATACATGTCAAACTCTATGTTCATATACCTAAGTGGTTCTTTTTGGGGATAATATGAAGCAAGAGAATATATAATCAATAAAACATCTGCCATAATATGCATATTTGATCATGTTACATAAAATGGTTTTTCTACAGGTAACCTTTGATGTACCTTGGGGTCCAAACTGCGTAGGTGCAAGGTGCTATAACTATACTGGAATTGCAGATGCCTGTGACTTTCTCTTTGTGATGTCGTACGACGAACGATGTCTGGCCTATTCACAATGTATTGCAGGAGCCAATTCTCCCTATATTCAGACACTAACTGGTAAGAAATCACAAAGTGATCATTTATCAGTAATAGTAATTCCATAACCTCAAACATTAAGATATGTTTTAGTATTTCTAAGTCATTTGTATATGTTTTCCATTTGTAACACTTTCTTAAAACATAAAAACCTCTTAATCTGAGAGCTTTAAATTTTATAAGAAGTTTTAACGTTTTCATTTACTTCTTCTAAAAGTCTTGCAGATAGGTGTAATAAATCAACCCTCCATTATAGATGAGATGAAGGGTGCTAAGATCTCATGATTGCATGACTGTTAGGTAGTGTATGGTTGAGATTCAAGCAGGTGTTCTAACTTCAAGTCACAGCTCTTTTCAGAAAGTTACCCAAAGAAGATATTTGCTTATTTAGAATTTGACAGAACTTTTTTGTTGAAATAACCAATGTTAAATAATTTAATAGCAAAGGTAGCTACAATGTAACTATTGTCCATGATCGATAGGATTGGTTTTCACCTTATTTGGCATTTACTTTTAGTACCCATCTGCACTGACAATTACATTCCTATTAAGAGTCCTTCTGGTATGTCATTCATATGACATGGACTTTGCATTATCCTTTCTGAAGTTTGCGTTGGTTTGTATACCATCAACCAATTGAATAAAAGATTGCTTGTTAACTTTCAGACTTAAGTGAGACTTTCTGGCATAGTTGGCACCGATTTAACTATTAAATAATAAATAAAAATTCCTTTATATTTCATATAGAGGTAAAATCATAGAACCTGACCTCATTTTATCATGTCCTAATTGTCTGGATGGGTTTCCCAGGTGGCTCAGTGTTAAAGAATCCACCTGCCAATGCCAGGAGACCCTAGTTCAGTCCCTGGGTCAGGAAGATCCCCTGGAGAAGGAAATGGCAACCCACTACAGTATTCTTTCCTGGGAAATCTCATGGACAGAGGAGCCAGGAGGGCTATAGTCAGTGGAGTCGCAGAGAGGTAGACATGACTTAGTGACTGAACAACAATTTTTCTGAATAGACTAGTTTGATCATAGTGAAAGTGAAAGTGAAGTCACTCAGTTGTGTCCGACTCTTTGCGACCCCATGGATCGTAGCCCACCTGGCTCCTCCACCCATGGGATTCTCCAGGCAAGAATAAGCATATCCTATTTAAAATTTGAAAAAAATGTGTTATAATACAAAATAATTATTTAATCCAGTGTTTGCAAGCTGCATTTATGAAAGATATGATAATTATGTATATCAATAAAAGATTCATTATCAAGTATGTTTGGGAAATGATGCATACTCCATCCCTCTCTTGGATATTGAATAGTACATGGTATCTTTAAAGACTCTGAAAAATGGCAAATTACTGAACTCATCCTAGCTAATCTTGTAACATGTCTTTATGGGAAAACATATTTTGCAGCATGGGTAAGAAAGGAATTGATAGGACCATGGATTTATTCATTTTTCTCTGTTTCCTATCTATAGATTATCTGCTACCAAGTAAGATAGGGTAGCTGTAATTCATGTTTAGTTGTCTCTCAGTCACGTCCGACTCTTTGCGACCCCATGAACAGCAGCACACCAGTCTTCCCTGTCCATCACCAACTGCTGGAGTCTATCCAAACCCATGTCCATTGAGTTGGTGATGCCATCCAACCATCTCATCCTCTGTTGTCCCCTTCTCCTCCTGTCCTCAATCTTTCCCAACATCAGGGTCTTTTCAAATCAGTCAGCTCTTCACATCAGGTGGCCAAAGGATTGGATTTCAGCTTCAGTATCAGTCCTTCCAATGAACACCCAGGACTGATCTCCTTTAGGATACTGATAAAACGTGAAACACTTGTGCATTCAAGAAGCGGTTTTGAGACCCCTGCCAGAAAGTTTGACTTATACAACTTTTTTAAAGCTTTAGAATCTAAGATATCAAATCTGTGCCTTAGTAGTTAATAGACACAATTAACATGCTTTCCTGAAATGTGCCAGTGTTCTTAAAATAAACTTTGTGAATTTCTTGCTTCAATTTGATTTTGATTATTTCTAATGTTTTCTATTAATTTGCATGCTGCAACTAAAAGAGCTGCATGCTGAAAATAAAAGATTCTGTAACATGCCACAACTAATGATCCTGCATACCGCAATGCAGCCAAATAAATATTTTATAAAACAAATGACTTAGAAAGTGATACAAAATTTATAGATTTTAAGGGATGACTTTTATAGTATATTACAGAAACACTGTAGTGTCTTGAATAAATGTACCTGTTTTTACAAACTTGGATTCTGAGTGGTTACATAGCTTGTATGAACACATCAGTAGATACATGAAGAGAAAAATAATATGCTTTTTCTGTTCCTATTTGATCAGGATATGATGACTTCATCAAGATTGGAATTAACCCTAAGAAACTTGTAATGGGTGTTCCCTGGTATGGTTATGATTATACCTGCCAAAATCTATCAGTGGTAAGAACAGATCATTTCTTATGTAATTTTTTTCTCTATTATATTTTTTAGAGCTTGGTTTGTTTCCTCTATATAAACTTTACTTTATTTAGAGTTTAAAAACTTTATAGAATACATATACTTTATGGAGAACTTCTTTAATATAGTTTGAGACTAAATAAATAATTAAATCCCATACAAGTGTGTGAATATTTCTATATTTCTATTTAATATTAAAATTTAATTTCTATAGTCAGATTATCTATTTATAGTTTGTATTTCATGCATAATAATTTTTTATAATTTTGGATTTGACTCTGAAGATTTGCTTAATTGATAATCTATAACATGAACATTTTTGTGTTTATAGGATCATGTTTGTACCACTGCAAAATACCCTTGTAGAGATGCTGTACATCATCAAGTGACCTATCAAACAATTATGAAGCAAGTAAATAGTTCTACTTCTGGAAGACTGTGGGATAAAAATCAGCAGTCTCCTTATTATCACTATAAAGTAAGACTGTCCACAAGTTACAAATCTTTATTAGTTTTCATAATTACATGTTTTCATAATTACATATTTGATAGTAAGATTTTCTTCTATCAGTTTTCTTATAGGATACAACATACAGACTGCTGTTTACATGAGTAGACTTGTGTTTGAATCTGTGTAGTCAGGATGCTTCCCTTGTGAGCAATTCAAGTTATGCTAATAGAGGAACAGATAGATCTGCATGGGCAACTTGTCATTTTAGATGATGTAATAAAAACATGTATATCACAAACAATTTTCTTAGGAGTTGACAATTGTAAATGATGTCTGTGGCTTTTGAAAGGACTTTGGACCAAAATAGGTTACTTGCTCTGAAAATCTCCATTTCAAAGCAGCCTCATGATTCTTATGAGGCTGTTATATTGGAAGAAATGAGACTGAGACTAGGAGACACATCATCATGCACTTTACAATGGAAAATTGTATCATTCCAAATTTATCCCACAGTTCAAACTGTGATATTAAATAAATTATAAACAATATTAAAAATTAGAGACTGAAAAATATTACAAACAGAAACTTGAAGAAACAGAGTAAATGACTAATAATTCTGTCAGGTAGTTTTTGATAAACAGGAATTGCCATACTGAAGGGATAAAGTTATATTATCCATAGTTTACCTTTAACATAATAAAAACTTTTCCACACCTCAAAAATTTTTTAATACAAACCATCTTTGAATTTGCCTTAGATTATGTTATTAAAGGAACCCTAAAATGATGATGAATGTTAATTCCAGAAATAATGTATATATATTTTTCTGATAGTCTGATACCCATTTACAAAAAATGACTACAAATATACATATTTAATAAATTATAATTGATGTACATGTACTGCCTGTATATCATTTATGTAGAAAGTTTTAGTGTAGAGCTTTTAGAATCTAGACTCTAAAGTATAAACTTATTAATTAAACTTGGGTATATTGTGATCCTTCTCCTCTTTAAGCAGAAGGATGAGATGGTTGGATGGCATCATCGACCCGATGGACATGGGTTTGGGTGGACTCCGGGAGTTGGTGATGGATAGGGAGGCCTGGCATGCTGTGGTTCATNATTAATTAAACTTGGGTATATTGTGATCCTTCTCCTCTTTAAGCAGAAGGATGAGATGGTTGGATGGCATCATCGACCCGATGGACATGGGTTTGGGTGGACTCCGGGAGTTGGTGATGGATAGGGAGGCCTGGCATGCTGTGGTTCATGGGGTTGCAGAGTTGGACAAGACTGAGCGACTGAACTGAACTGAATATTGTGATCCTGTCTTTACCAAACAGTATTTATAGAATTTTGTTCTGGGAACTGTTAATAATACACAGACACACACATACATACACATCATACACGCATACATATACTCGAGTGGTTACTAGTGGGAAGAGCAGGGAGAGGGCAATATAGGAGGTGAGGAAGTGGGAGGAACAAATTGTTGGGTATAAGATCTGCTCAAGGATGTATTGTACAGCACAAGGAATATAGCCAATATTGGAAAGTAACCTTCAAAATTGTGTAATTTAAAATTTTAAAGGTCAAATGAAATTCTAAAAGAATTTTCTAATTCCCCCCGTTTCCCCCACACAAATACACACACATGCCATAGCCAAATATATCTGGAAAACACTACATACTGAAGTCTCTCTTGAAAATTTATTATGTATAACATAATATTCAAGGGTTTGAGATGTACTATAGTACATAATGGAGAAGGCAATGGCACCCCACTCCAGTACTCTTGCCTGGAAAATCCCATGGATGGAGGCGCCTGGTGGGCTGTAGTCTATGGGGTCACTAAGAGTCGGACACGACTGAGCGACTTCACTTTCACTTTTCACTTTCATGCTTTGGAGAAGGAAATGGCAACCCACGCCAGGGTTCTTGCCTGGAGAATCCCAGGGACGGAGGAGCCTGGTGGGCTGCCATCTATGGGGTCGCACAGAGTCGGACATGACTGAAGCGACTTAGCAGCAGCAGCATAGTACATAAAGTCATTTAATTGTTTAACATAGAACCCTGTTTCCCAACATTCTTAGAAACTTGCAGGGGAACAGTTTTTATCAGTTTGGTAAATGGCTTATTTAACCAATTATATATAGTTTGGAAATACGTATTTTAAAATAAATATTTTACCCTATGATGTACTGTTTTTTTGTAATTCCTTATTTTTTTCCTTAATGCATAATAAGACGTATTCTTAAGATTTTAGAACTGAGGAAACATCTTGATGAACCTTAAAAACCATTCATTTAATGGCACTTCAGACGACCATCTAGCTATAACCAATTTGTTCTCTTTTATTCTTTGTAAAATTCCATAGCAATCCAAATCAAGTTTCTGTTTTAACTGAAGAGAATCACTGTGCTTTCTAATGCTGTCTCAGCAATAGCAGCTTCCTCTTGCAGTCAGTATTCTTGGAGGCATATATTCCTTAACCAGGCATATGTCAAACTTACATATACCCAGTTTTTCATCCTTTGATCCTTCACTATTTGAGGTATTTGAAATTTTTAATATATCAGAAAGACTCAAAGTACTATTGGGTTGGCCAGAAATTTCATTCTGATTTTGTAAGCTAGTATGGAAAAAAGCTAAATGAACTTTTTGGCCAACCCAATAGAATGATGACAAAATTCAAAGGGATATGTCTTTGGGGCAATATGTCTTTGCCCCTGCCACTAAAAAATAAATCTTTCTATATTTAGGGACAAGGTTTGCAAGTTGCCTTTTAATATTGAATCACAATTGATACTAGAGCATGTATGCCTTTTTATAAACATTTTAAATAATGGGATATAAGATATAGAATGAGATACACTTATATGTAATGAATCTGCTATACTTATATATTCATGGCTTATTCATTTACCAAGTGACTACTATCCTTTGAAGCAGTCATCTTAGGAGATGATTCTAATTCTCGTGGTGCTAGCATAAATAAAAATATTACTGATATTCATTGAGAATTGCCTTTGAAGAGTTCCCCAGATGTATATAAAAATCAGTAAATTATTTTAAATCGCAGATCGTTCTATTTTTTACTTCCTATCTTTTCCTCTTCCTTTACCCTTTTGCTTAATTCTGCTCCTTTCCTCTTTCTTTTATCCTTTATCCATAGCTTATATACCTTCTAAAAGAGACTATGGTTAGTGCTAGATAGAGGCAAGCGGTAGTGGGGAAAAGGACTTTTTTAAGGGTGGAAAGTAAGCATAAGACCAATTTCTAGTTTGTAGTTCTTAATCAGGTGTGTGCCTAAGTCACCCATGGGGTCCAGATCCACAGGCTCTTTTAGAGTCAATTCTGTAAGACCTAGAAAAGGAGATATTTTCTTCATCCATTGCCATTACCTTTTGATCTGACTGTTTCATCATAAACAAAGACACCTGTTGAGCTTCTAACTAGGTACATTCCCAGGAACTGTAAGTGAATGCAAAAAAAAAAAAAAAAGTGTATAAGTTGGTTTTAGAGGGCAAAAGCAGTAATCCTCCTTAATCTTGACTATATATCAGAATCACCTAATGAAACATTAAAACATAACACAAAGAAACAAATATATGTTACAGCTCTAGGCCTGGAAGATTTTGACTCAATAGTTTTCATGTGGTGTGGGTCCTAGGAATCTGTTTTTAAAAGTCCTCACAAGTGATTCAGATGTGAACAGCACATCTTGGTTGATAATCACCAAATTAGAGCAAGGAAGGAATCTTAGGACATGAGGAGGATTTTAAATAGGATATATTGGGAGGCTCATTTGTGTAATCTCTATTGTTATAAAAGTGCTACAGGCAATGATATCTAGAAAGCATCACATATAGAATGATGGCCTGCATTATGCATGTCCTGAAAATTTTATTTCACTTGTATCCTATTTGAATCATTGGATTTAAGAAACACTTTTTCCTCTTATTGTGCGGACTATTTTCAAGTTACATTTTAATTTATTTGTACAGGATCAGGCTGGCCATTTCCATCAAGTGTGGTATGATGACGCTCAGAGCATTTCTCTAAAGGCATCATATGTACAAAAACATGGCTTACTCGGCATTGGCATGTGGCATGCAAACTGCCTTGACTACTCTGGAGATGCTATAGCAAAACAGCAAACTAAAGAAATGTGGAAAGCCTTAAAACCAAACCTGTGACCAGAGATGAACATCTTTTGTTAAACTATGAAGATTTAGAAAAATGGTCTGTTTAAATCTGTCTAGTTTCTGGAAGAGATTAAAAAATTTAGACCTTTTTTCATGTTCTTATATATATTAGTTATTAGTATTCTCAAAAACAGATAAAGAACAAAGAAATACTTTGATTGTTTGAAATTGAAAAATACCTATGTATATCTTCTGTGTACAACAACATAAAGGTAAAGGTAAGCAAGTCAACTTACCATGTCAAATATTCCCCTCTAAGAAGTTTAATACTATAGTTGGGAACAATTGCTTTCAGAATTTTATTATGCTAAAATTTTAAATGATATTAAAATATATACTTACTAATCAGTGACAATTTTTAAAATATGTATAATTTGAAGTGGAAATTGTTTGCTTAGGGATAGATTTTTAAAAATTTAGTCTGGGAATCTCTTTTATACTTTTTTCAATAAATTTTAAACCTGCAATTTTGTGTCTTTAGGTTCATCAAATTGATGCAAATAATTTTTCTGCTTCCTGATTCCTTATAACACTCATGTTCTCTAAGTCACTTGAATGAAACTCACTTAAGTCTCCAAAGGGGGGAAAAATGAATATAAAATATCAAAATACTTAGAAAATACAAGAAGGTAACTTAATAGTAATTTCTGAATTAGTAGGTTAGATACATCTAATATTTACCAACTCAATTTTTTTGAGGTTATATCTTGATGTTGAACCCAGTTCTGTTCATTGTCATTTACCCTTCCAAATTACTAATATTCCTTCACTGATGGACATCATCTATACATCCTGGTTAGTTTTGTTTGCATAGTTAAATTTTTTCAATTTCTATATCTGTGTTTTGATTATCTAAAGACATTAGTTTCTTAACTGTTGTTTTCTTCCTAAAAGAGAAATTTTGTGCAAAGAAATGTACAGGGGTCTATGTTTCCTTTCTCAAGCCAATTTAGAATATTGTGTTGCATTTATATTAATTCCTATAAATTCTTAGATTAAAAATCTGCACTCTTAAACTATGGATTTACATAAATCCTGCCTTCCCTGTGCATTCTGCCCTCTTCAAACTGGGATAAATGATGGTTGAGTCTTCTGTTATGAGAATAATTAATTTCCTACTTGCATGATTATTTATGGCAAAGTAAAACCAATCATTTTCCATAGTATTTGCTGATTACTATTGTCTTTGTATTTTTAAAATAAATTTAAAAGATTTAAATTCTCAGTACTAATCTCTGTCATAGCTGTGAATGCAAGTTAGACTCATTTATTAAAATAATTAATTTTTCATTTTACAGTCATACTAGGTATTATATTTTAAGACTATTTAAAAGTGTAAATGATAAAATATAGTACTGTAAAATAAAATGTAATACATTTGAAACCTTAAAAAAATAGCCAGATGAAAAGCAAAAAGATGTAACATAATTTATATGAAACAAGGAGAACAATGGTTAAATAAATATGTTCAAGTAAGTAAGTAAAAATTTCTTTTTTGGCCACACCATAATGCATGTGGGATCTTAATTCCTAGACCAGAGATTGAAACTGCACTCCCTGTAATGGAAGTGCGGAGTCTTAATCACTGGATTTTGACCAATAAAAGTTTTAAATGAACACACCTAACTGAGATCGAAAAGTTGTATTAACTTTCTTCTGTGCCAGTTCAGCTTTCAAGGTGCGTAAATCTGAAATTGCTTGTTTTCTCATCTATAAAAAAGAATTGTCTTTCAAAACTGAACTTCCATCTTTTCTAAAATTATATAATTGTCATATAAATAAGGATTTTTGAAATAGCTTTCATGTCTTCTCTCATTTGCTTTCAGTGCCTTTGCTTGCACTGGATTACTATGGTAAATGTATAGTTCATAAGTCCTTTTGAGTAAGCATGCTTATCTACTGCTAGTTATGCTACCAAATATTTTCACTTTTTAGTATATAAGCATGATAAAAATAAATGGTTCTAAAAAACTAGAGTGAGAAAGAATTTTATCTTTCATTTATTTCAGTATCTTCTCAATGTGTAAAGAAAATGGTAAAAGCAAAAAACCTCTGACTCCTAATGAAATTACAAAAAAACTTAATTTCCTGACCTTAGAAACCGAGCAAGTACTTAAGAAATATAATAGTGTGGTAAGCACTCTTTTAAGTGCATCAGCTGAAGCAGATACTGTTATTTCTCCTCGTTTTACAGCTAAGGAAACGGAAATGCCTAGAAGTTAAGTAAATTGCTAAGGTATAAAACCAGAAATTGGCACAGCCAGAATTCAAACTTAGACCATCTGCTACCAGAACTTGACATTCTGAGTATTATCTGTGGACCAGCAGCATCAGCATCACCTGGGAGTCTGTTAGTGCTGAAGATTTTCAGGCTTCCCCCAGAGATCTATTGAATCAGATCCTGCTAGTTTTAACAGGATCGCCAGGTGATATAACATTGAACTTTGAGAAGCAGATTGTGCTATATTATTTGAATATGACTGCAACAGTCAAAGTAGGTTTCCTGCTCCTTAGATCTGTATCTTATGTGTAGATACATAAATTCTTATAATGTATAATGGCTGCTATGTGACAGTTAGGCCCTGTGGTTAATGTAGGATTTTTTTCACTTGCAGCCTGTAAGCTGAAAACATGGTTCTCTTTTTTACATGTCTTTCCTGTTTTTTCACTATAATTCCAATTTGGGTTCAAACCATTTATATGTAATATTTATAAGGCTAAAATATACAAAAAATGGTAAGAACTAATGTGTATGCTTTCCAGAAGAAAAAGGCCTTGGTGGGTCTTCTTACCCATCCAACTATCCTTAAGTGGACAAGTTTTATGCTTGATTTCTCTCCTTTTTCTGAATACACAGGAGTTTTCATTCACTGAATGAACTATTTTTTTTTAAGTGTATACTGTATAAAAATGTCAAATAACTCCTTTTTTTTGTTTAAAATTGTCCTTTACCTTTTTCCTTTCCTGTAGTTTTAAGCTTCTCAGTGCTGAGCCAGAGTTTAGTCTGGAGAATGCTGCTAGTGAAAAGAATCTAGAACAGTGCTGTCCAGTAGAGTAGCCACTTGCCACATGTAACTATTTAACCTGAAAGTAACTAAAATTAAATCTAAAATTCAATTCCTCAGTCACACAACAATCTATATATCAAGTGTTCAACATCCTTATGTGGCTAGTGGCTACCTTATCAGACAGTGCAGGTCTTAAACATTTCCACCACCACAGAAAGTTGTATTGGACAGTGCTAATTCTCGACAGGGGTCATTATTCTCTGTCATAAAGCTATTTCTGATAAAGAGGTGAATTGAGAGCACTCATATAACATTGTATATATATCTATGAAAATAACCAGAGTAAATGAGATAATTACCCAAGAGAGGAGAAAACATTAAAATTAAATGGGAGCTCAGAGAGCTCAGTGGTTTGTCAGACTTAGGTATGAATGATGCTAATGTATGAAAATTACTTCTTTAAAAATATTTTATGGAAACTCTGTACTGATTCATGGGCTTCCCTGATGGCTCAAGAGGTAAATAATCTGCCTGTCCAGGAGACATGGGTCTGATCCCTGGGTCATGAAGATCCACTGGAGAAGGAAATAGCAACCCACTCCAGTAGTCTTGCCTGGAAAATCCCATGGACAGAGGAGCCTGGCGAGCTACAGTCCATGGGATCACAAAGAGTCGGACAGGACTGAGCACATGATGGATGGATGGGATACTGATTCACAAGGTTTTTTTACTTTATTTCTTAGTGAAATTTTACTAAGTATTGCTTTGGCCTTGTTAGGAATCTTTTCACAGGATTTCCTTATTATTCTTGTACTTTTTTCATTCATGCTTTTTTGTTAAGGACAATTTTAAGACAGTCCTTACTGCCTTTTTCCTATTGACAAGCAAAGTTAAAGCACCAAAGTAGTTTATTTCAAGATAAATGTTATAATCTTATTAGGGGAAATTCAAAGTACCTTAATTTCTATTATGAGTTTCATTTTGTCAGTATCCAGTTTTCTCTTGAGTTGATCAATAGCATGTTGTACTTCAGTGATCTGGATGATAAGGTAATTCTGTATGGGACATATAAAGATGTCTTTGTTTAGTATAACATCTACCTTTTAAATTTTTAATTCTTTGTCAATACAAACAACAAAAAGATCAAATATCAATGGAGTATATCATGAGAATAACCTATTCCGTAAAATAAGCTTGTTGCTTTGCAGTTAATTATTGAGTTGTTTAAATTGCTGCTGCTAAGTCACTTCAGTCGTGTCCGACTGTGTGTGACCCCAGAGACAGCAGCCCACCAGGCTCCCCCGTCCCTGGGATTCTCCAGGCAAGAACACTGGAGTGGGTTGCCATTTCCTTTTCCAATGCATGAGAATGAAAAGTGAAAGTGAAGTCACTCAGTTGTGTCCAACTCCTAGCGACCCCATGGACTGCAGCCTACCAGGCTCCTCTGGTCATGGGATTTTCCAGGCAAGAGTACTGGAGTGGGGTGCCATTGCCTTCTCCAGAGTTGTTTAAATTATTGAGTTGTTAATTTTTTATGCTTTAGGAACCACTTTCCTTTATGTTCTACTACCACTTTCATGTATTATAAAAATAAATAGGTATTTGTAAAATTTACCATTAAATTAGCACCCGAATCCAACGACTATTACTATAAGATGAACATACTAGGTTTAAGATACTTAGCAAGACTTCAGAAATTGGCATGATGGTTTATCAGTGGAATCATAATAGAATCACATTAAAATATTTAATAATGAAATATTGTATTTTATAGGAAAATCTGTTAATACGAGAAACCTATTTTAGTTAAGTAAAGGTTACTTAAGTAACCTTTTGGTTACTTTTGTTCAGAAAAGTTTGTGAGTTGTTGTTGTTCATTGTTCAGTTGTTAGTTGTGTCTGATTCTTTATGACCCCATGGGCTGTAGCATGCCAGGCTTCCCTGTCCTTCACCATCTCCTGGAGCTTGCTCAAACTCGTGTCTGTTAAGCCGGTGATGCCATTCAACCATCTAGTCCTTGTCATCCCCTTCTCCTGCTGTCAATCTTTCCCAGCATAAGGGCCTTTTCCAGTGGGTCAGTTCTTCACATCAGGTGGCCAAAGCATTGGAGCTTCAGCTTCATCATCGGTCCTTCCAATGAATATTCAGGACTGATTTCCTTTAGGATGGACTGGTTGGATNCCCAGCATAAGGGCCTTTTCCAATGGGTCAGTTCTTCACATCAGGTGGCCAAAGCATTGGAGCTTCAGCTTCATCATCGGTCCTTCCAATGAATATTCAGGACTGATTTCCTTTAGGATGGACTGGTTGGATCTCCTTGCAGTCCAAGGGACTCTCAAGAATCTTCACCAACATGACAGTTCAGAAGCACAAATTCTTCGGCACTCAGCCTTCTCCATGGTCCAACTGTCACATCCATACATGACTACTGGAAAAACCACGAGATGATTTAGTCACCAAGTCATGACCAAGTCTTGCAACCCCATGGAATGTAGCCTGCCAGGCTCCTCTGTCCATGGGATTCTCCAGGCAAGAATATTGGAGTGGGTTGCCATTTCCTTCCTCAGGGGATCTTCCGGACACATGAATCAAACCCAGGTCTCCTGCGTCACAGATAGATTCTTTACCAACTGAGCTACGAGAGGAAAACCATATCTCTGATTATATGGACCTTTGTTGGCAAAGTAATGTTTCTGCTTTTAAATATGTTCTATACATTTGTCATAGCTTTTCTTCCAAGGAGCAAGTGTTTTTTAATTTCATGGCTGCAGTCACAGTCTGCAGTGATTTTGGAGCCCAAGAAAATAAAGGCTGTCACTGTTTCCTTTGTTTCCCCATCTATTTGCCATGAAGTGATGGGACTGGATGCCATGAACTTAGTTTTTCTGAATGTTGAGTTTTAAGCCAGCTTTTTCACTCTTTTTCACCTTCATCAAGAGGCTCTTTAGTTCCTCTTTGCTTTCTGCCATAAGGGTGGTATCATCTGCATATCTGAGGTTATTGATATTTCTCCCAGCAATCTTGATTCCAGCTTGTGCTTCATCCAGCCCAGCATTTTGAATGTCATCTGCATATAATTTAAATAAGCGGGGTGACCGTATACAGCCTCGATGTACCCCTTTCCCAATTTGGAACCAGTCCTTTGTTTGTCCTTGCTTCTTGACCTGCATACAGATTTCTCAGGAGGCAGGTAAGGTGGTCTGGTATTCCCATCTCTTGAAGAATTTTCCACTTTGTTGTGATCCACAAAATCAAAGGCTTTGCCATAGTCAATAAAGCAGAAGTAGATGTTTTTCTGGAACTCTCTTGCTTTTTCTCTTATCCAGCTGATGTTGGCAATTTGATCTCTGGTTCCTCTGCCTTTTCTAAATCCAGCTTGAACTGGATTTTCAAACTGGATTTTCTGGAAATTCTCAGTTCACATACTGCTGAAGCCTAGCTTGGAGAATTTTGACCATTACTTTGCTAGTGTGTGAGATGAGTGCAACTGTGCAGTAGTTTGAGCATTCTTGGCATTGCCTTTCTTTGGGATTGGAATGAAAACTGACCTTTTCCAGTCCTGTGGTCACTGCTGAGTTTTCCAAATATGCTGGCATATTGAGTGCAGCACTTTCACAGCATCATCTTTTAGGATTTTAAATAGCTCAGCTGGAATTCCATCACCTCCTCCACTAGCTTTGTTCGTAGTGATGCTTCTTAAGGCTCACTTGACTTCTCACTCCAGGATGTCTGGCTCTAGGTGAGTGATCACACCATCGTGATTATCTTGGTCATTAAGATCTTTTTTGTATAGTTCTTCTATGTATTCTTGCCACCTCTTCTTAATATATTCTGCTTCTTTTGGGTCCATACCATTTCTGTCCTTTGTTGTACCCATCTTTGCAAGAATTGTTCTCTTAGTATCTCTAATTTTCTTGAAGAGATCCCTAGTCTTTCCCATTCTATTGTTTTCCTCTTATTTCTTTCCACTGATCACTGAGGAAGGCTTTCTTATCTCTCTTTGCTATTCTTTGTGAGGTTTAACTATCTGGAAAGAAATAATTTAAGCTGCTTTCATGAAAAGGACATTATCATATATTCAATTTGAGAAAACAGTAAGATAGAAAGTTTCAGTGATGCTTTTAAAAAGTATCAGCTAATATGGAGAAAACTTTATTCAAAACTATTTGGATTTTACATTAAATTGACCTAAAATGGTAAACTTTTACTCATAGAAACAGAGTAGATTGGTGGTTGGCCGAAGCGGGAGGTGCGGGCTGGGAGAAATGGGTGACAGTGGTCAAAAGTTACAAACTTGTAGATATAAAATCTACAAGTTCTAGGGATGTAATATACAGGACAGGGGCTTTTCTGGAGGCTCAGACAGTATAGTATCTGCTTGCAATGCAGAAGACCTGGGTTCGATCCCTGGGTTGGGAAGACCCCCGGGAGAAGGGAATGGACACCCACTCCAATATTCTTGCCTGGAGAATCCCCACGGACAGAGGAGCCTGGGAAGCTACAGTCCATAGGGTTGCAAAGAGTCAGGCATGACTGAAGTGACTTAGCAGGCACACACAACAGAATGTGAACATATTTAATAGTACCTTAGAGTCTGTGATGTTTGCAAGATTCTTTGGTCTCATCTTGATCTCCCTGGCTTCAAGTTGCATGAGCAATTTTTTATAGTAAAGTTCCAAA
Organism: Oreotragus oreotragus; assembly: GCA_006410675.1. Taxonomy (NCBI): domain Eukaryota; kingdom Metazoa; phylum Chordata; class Mammalia; order Artiodactyla; family Bovidae; genus Oreotragus; species Oreotragus oreotragus. Next base: position 196,134 of record SJYX01010428.1, on the reverse strand, counting down.
TCTTCTCGAAGTTTTGTTAAAACATCCTCCAATGATGCTGTAACTTTCTTTATTTCAAAGCACTTTTTTTTCCAAACACCACAGGCTTAAAAAAAAAAAAAACCAACAACAAAAAAAGGCAAATGCTATTGTTTAATTAAACTTTTCAATCTGGAAAGGACCCTGGAGTTAATTCAAATCATTCCTCTTTCATATGCTGAGGAAATTAGAGTTAAGAGCAAAATGTTTATTGAACTGAAAGGCCTACAAATATAGTAAAATACTCTTAAATCCAGGAACCCAAATAAAGTTCTTCAAGCTTGTACTTTTTTTAGAAAATCTTTCTTCAAAATACTACCTGTAACAAAATGTGCATATTTTATTTTGATTACTTTTATCCATAATTTGATTTGAATTCAGTATTTATATAATTAAAAATATAAAACAAAAAGGCAAAATATATATTTTCAGATTTTCCTTATTTTTCAGCCTCAAAATAACTTGTTTTGTGAAATCAGTTGATTCTAATTCATCATTTATCAAAATTATTCCCAATATATCCCTAAACTTCTGTAGGGCAGAATTTCTTAAACATGACTTCTGGTTGAGAAAATTAGAAATTAAACTCTGTCAGTTTAAGGAATCACTTTGACACTAATGAGATTCAAAATATAAACTTAACTGGAACACAAACTGCATGCTAGTATATCAGAATATGCTTATATTTCCTTTTTTAAGATTATCATGAAAACACCTTAAAATTCTATAAGGTGATTTAATTAAAAATAAAAAACTACATGGAACTTTAACTCAAGATTTTAACAATTTATCTCAGCCATATATCTAATCCCACAGCAAGTTCTACTGGTACCACTCCCAATATCCTTTGTGCATCTCCCACATTCTCCCTTCTTCAGTGCTGCATTCCTAGGCAATCCGCTATCATCTTTTGAAAGATGTATTATCTTTCTAATGGCCTCTCTGCTTACATTCTTGCCCCTCTACAGGCTATTCCATCTATCTAGAATATCTTTGCTACTGCTGCTGCGTCGCTTCAGTTGTGTCCAACTCTGTGTGACCCCATAGATGGCAGCCCACTAGGCTTCTCTGTCCCTGGGATTCTCCAGGCAAGAACACTGAAGTGGGTTGCCATTTCCTTCTCCAACGCATGAAAGTGAAAAATGAAAGTGAGGTCGCTCAGTCGTGCCCAACTCTTAGCGACCCCATGGACTGCAGCCTTCCAGTCTCCTCCTTCCATGAGATTTTCCAGGCAAGAGTACTGGAGTGGGTTGCCATTGCCTTCTCTGAAAACATCTTTAAAAATCACCTAAATCCAAAGGTTAAAAATCCTGTGTTTTCCCATATTACTTGTAACAAAATCCAACTTCTGGAACTGGCCTATCTGTTCCTTGCTGACTTTTTGATTTTCTCCCTCTACATTATTTCTTACTGATGATACTCCAGCCACACTGGTCTTGGTTCAGGTCCTTAATTCTGAAAGCTTATTTCTATCTCTATATCTTGGCTTTTAGTGTTTCTCCTGTTTGGACTCTTTTCCCCTTATCTTTTTACATGTTTGTTGTTGGTTAGCTGCCAAGTTATGTCCAACTCTTTTTGTGATCCCATGGACTGTAGGCCACCACGATCCTCTGTCCATGGGATTTCCCGGCCAAGAATACTGGAGGGGATTGGGTTGCCATTTTCTTCTCCAGGAGATCTTCCCAACCCAAGAATTGAACCTGTGTCTCCTGCACTGGCAGGTGGATTCTTTACCACTGAGCCATCAGGGAAGCTCCTTCACACGTTTATCATTTTATTAATGAAACCTTAATGATATCGCCTCAGAGACTCCTTTCTTGAAAAGTCTAGCTAAACCATCTCTTCCGCTCCACCACTCCTTACTTTACTCTTTTAATTTACTTTTAGCTCTCATCAGTAGCTGATGGGACCACCAGCTATTTGTTTATTGTCTGTATCCTCCAATTAGAGGCAACCCCTTGAGGGCAGGGCCATATGTCTTGTTTACGGCTGTATCCTCAGCATTTAAAACAATGCTGAGAACTGAGGTGCATAGTAGGCGTAGTCAAAATATTTGATGGCTGATAGATACATTTTATCTTGAAACATTTCTGTTGAAATAGAAAGTAAGTGATAATTCTCATTATATAAACAGATAGAGTGAGGCACAAAGAGGAGAAATAACTTGTAAAAATAAATGATTATTCTGGTATCAGGTCCTAGTCCTGTGATTTCTAATTCATTGCTCAAATCTGTCTGATAAAATTTCTCTTTTTTCACTATAACATGGCCAAATCATTGCCACCTCTTCTGGGGTAACACTTTATTATGAGGTAAAACATTCAGAAATACCTCCTGACATGTCAGATCTAGTACTAGAGCAATAATTTTGCTGTAAACTGAGAGATTCAAGATATTAGATCTGATACACAAAGCACCTGAAGAACTATGAACAGAGGTTTGTTAACACTGTACAGGAGGCAGTGATCAAAACCATTCCCAAGAAAAAGAAAGGCAAAATGGTTGTCTGAGGAGGTCTTACAAATAGATGACAAAAGAAGAGGAGGGAAAGGCAATGGAGAAAAGGAAAGATATATCCATCTGAATGCAGAGTTCCAAAGAATAGCAAAGAGAGATAAGAAAGCCTTCCTCAGTGATCAATGCAAAGAAATAGAAGAAAACAACAGAATGGGAAAGAGTAGCGATCTCTTCAAGAAAATTAGAGACACCAATGGAACATTTCATGCAAAGATGGGCACAATAAGGGACAGAAACAATATGGACCTAATGGAAGCAGAAGATATTAAGAAGAGGTGGCAAGAATACATAGAAGAACTATACAAAAAAGATCTTAATGACCCAGATAACCATGATGGTGTGATCACTCACTGAGAGCCATACCCCAAACTCCTGTTGGCTACTTATTTTACATATGGTAATATAAGTTTCCATGTTACTCTTTCCATACATCTCCTCCTCTTCTCCCCTCTCCCCATGTCCATAAGTCTATTCTGTTTCTCCACTGCTGCTCTGTAAATAAATTCTTCAGAACTGTTTTTATAGATTCCATATGTGTGCATTAGAATATAATATTTATCTTTCTCTTTCTGACTCATTTCACTCTGTATAATAGGTTCCAGGTTCATCTACCTGGTCAGAACTGACTCAAATGTGTTCCTTTTTATGACCGGGTACAGCCATGAAATTAAAAGACGCTTACTCCTTGGAAGAAAAGTTATGACCAACCTAGATAGCATATTCAAAAGCAGAGACATTACTTTGCTGACTAAGGTCCGTCTAGTCAAGGCTATGGTTTTTCCTGTGGTCATGTATGGATGTGAGAGTTGGACTGTGAAGAAGGCTGAGCGCCGAAGAATTGATGCTTTTGAACCGTGGTGTTGGAGAAGACTCTTGAGAGTCCCTTGGACTGCAAGGAGATCCAACCAGTCCATTCTGAAGGAGATCAACCCTGGGATTTCTTTGGAAGGAATGATGCTAAAGCTGAAACTCCAGTACTTTGGCCACCTCATGTGAAGAGTTGACTCATTGGAAAAGACTCTGATACTGGGAAGGACTGGGGCAGGAGGAGAAGGGGACGACAGAGGATGAGATGGCTGGATGGCATCACGGACTCGATGGACGTGAGTCTGAGTGGACTCTGGGAGATGGTGATGGACAAGGAGGCCTGGCGTGCTGTGAATCATGGGGTTGCAAAGAGTCAGACATGACTGAGTGACTGAACTGAACTGAATATTCCACTGTGTATATGTACCACAACTTCTTTATCCAGTCATCTGTTGATGGGCATCAAGGTTGCTTCGGTGTTCTAACTATTGTAAATAGTGCAGCAATGTACAATGGGATACATGTCTTTTTCAACCTGGGTTTCCTCAGAGCATATGCCTAGGAGTGGGATTGCTGGGTCATATGGTGGTTTTATTCCTAGTTTTTAAAGGAATCTCCATATCGTCTTCCACAGTGGCTGTATTGATCTATATTCCCACCAACAGTGCAAGAGCATTACAAATTTAATTATTTAAAAAAACTGACATTTATTTATTAACAGTCATGTATTAAATAAGTGTTTATTAAGTGCCTACTGAACTTAGTCACTGTTCTAGGGGCTGGGGAGATAGTAATAAGCCAACAAAGTCTTGTCCCTGCCCTCAAAGTGTTTATGGTCCAGTGGAGGAATGATGATCAAATTAAGCAGTAGTGATATATCCTGATAACTGCTATGATAAAGGAATTACAGATTCTATGCATGGGAGTACAGATGAAAAACACCTAAATTAAATGGAAGAGATCAAGAAAGGCTTCCAGGAAAAGTGGTAGATGTACTGGAATCTGAGCTTTCCTGGTGGCTCAGTCAGTAAAGAATTTGCCATTTGATTCTTGGGTCAGGAAGATCCCTTGGAGAAGGAAATGGCAACCCACTCCAGTATTCTTGCTGGAACAATCCCATGGACAGTGGAGCCTGCCAGGCTACAGTTTATGAGGTCACAAGAGTCAGACATGACTTAGCGGCTAAACTACCACCCACCATACTAGAATCTGAAGTGTGCCTCCTCTTGGCACCATGCCTTCAGTCTTTTCCTTCTGCTATCTAAATCTTATCTTCTCCTTCTACTCCTTTCTTTAGAGTTCCTGGTTATTTTCTACTAATCATTCAATCTCAGCTTAGATATCACTCTCGAAGCCTTGAGTCCCTTAGTCTCCCCTAGATGCTCAATTATTTTGGTATGTATGTCTGTCTGCTTTGCTAAATTGAATGAATGGGTGAATGAATGAGAGAAATGAGGTAAGAAAAATAGTTTCCTTGCAATAATTAGAAACAGATTTGTTAGAACTTGTAGAAATGAAAAAATGAGAAAGGGTGGAGGGAGCATAGGATAATGATTTGAGAGATGTTAAATAATTTGAGAGGCTTATATTTTGGGTTGTTAAAAATAAAAATGGTAAAAGGTATATATGGAATGAACTGCCTTTCAGTTCAGTTTAGTCACTCAGTCATGTCCGAATGTTTGCCACCCCATGGACTGCAGCATGCTAAGCTTCCTTGTCCATCACCAACTCCTGGAGCTTGCTCAAACTCATGTCCATCGAATTGGTGATGCCGTCCAACCATCTCATCCTCTGTTGTCCCCTTCTCCTCTTGTGTTCAATCTTTCCCAGCATCAGGGTCTTTTCCAATGAGTCAGTTCTTCCCATCAGGTGGCCAAAGTACTGGAGCTTCAGCTTTAGCATCAGTCCTTCCAATGAATGTTCAGGGTTGACTTCCTTTAGCATTAACTGGTTTGATCTCCTTGCAGTCCAAGGGACTCTCAAGAATCTTCTCCAACACCACAGTGCAAAAACATCAATTCTTTGGTGCTAAGCTTTCTTTATAGCCCAACTCTCACATCCATAAATGACTACTGAAAAAACCATAGCTTTGGCTAGATGGACCTTTGTTGGCAAAGTAATGTCTCTGCTTTTCAATATGCTGTCTAGGTTGGACACAGGTTTTCTTCCAAGGAGCAAGTGTCATTTAATTTCATGGTCACAGTCATCATCTGCAGTGATTTTGTAGTGAAGTGAAGTCGCTCAGTCGTGTCTGACTCTTTGTGACCCCATGGACTGTAGCCTACCAGGCTCCTCCCTCCATGGGATTCTCCAGGCAAGGAGTGGGTTGCCATTTCCTTCTCCAGGGGATCTTCCTGACCCAGGGATCGAACCCAGGTCTCCAGCATTCCAGGCAGATGCTTTAACCTCTGAGCCAATGCTGCTGCAGTGATTTTAGAGCCCCCCAAAATAGTCACTTCCATTGTTTCCCCATCTATTTGCCATGAAGTGATGGGACTGGATGCCATGAACTTAGTTTTCCGAATGTTGAGTTTTAAGCCAGTTTTTTCACTCTCCTCTTTCACTTTCATAGCCTCTTTCAAGAGGCTATTTATTACTCTTTGCTTTCTGCCATAAAGGTGGTATCATCTGCATATATATTATTGATATTTCTCCCTGCAATCTTGATTCCAGCTTGTTCTTCATCCAGCCCAGCATTTTGCATGATATACTCTGTGTATAAGTTAAATTAGCAGGGTGTCAATATACAGCCTTGACTTACTCTTTTCCCAATCTGGAACCAATCCACTGTTCCATGTACAGTTCTAACTATTGACTTGCACACAGATTTCTCAGGAGGCAGGTCAGGTGGTATTCCCATCTCTTTAAGAATTTTCCACAGTTTGTTGTGATCCACACAATCAAAGGCTTTGCCACAATCAATGAAGCAGAAGTAGATGTTTTTCTGGAACTCTCTTGCCTTTTCTATGATCTAATGTATGTTGGCAATTTGATCTCTGGTTTCTCTGCCTTTTCTAAATCCAGCTTGAACATTTGGAAGTTCTTGGTTCATGCACTGCTGAAGTTTAGCTTGGAGAATTTTCAGCATTACTTTGCTAGTGTAGGAGATGAGTGCAATTGTAAGGTAGTTTGAGCATTCTTTGGCATTTCCTTTCTTAGGGATTGGAATGAAAACTGACCTTTTCCAGTCCTGTGGCCACTGCTGAGTTTTCCAAATGTGCTGGCATATTGAGTGCAGCACTTTCAAAGCCTCATCTTTCAGGATTTGAAATAGCTCAGCTGGAATTCCAACACCTCCTCCAATAGCTTTGTTTGGAGCAATACTTTTTAAGGTCCACTTGACTTTGGACTCCTGGATGGTCTCAGGAAACTCAAGTAGGGGCTCTCAACCTATGGGGGTGGGGAGACGGGGAGGGAGATGGGAGGGAGGTTCAAAAGGGAGGTGATATATGTATACCTATGGCTGACTCATGTTGAGATCTGACAGAAACAACGAAGTTCGGTAAAGCAGCTATCCTTCAATAAAAAAATAAATTAAAATAAAAAATAATTGAATTTTAATAAAAAGCATGTTACATTTAGTGTATAAAGTAGTCAAACAATGATTTCATCTTTCCTATAGTGAATCTATATCAATAGTGTACCATTTAAACTATAACAATAAAACAGTAAATATCATCTTGTGATTCATTCTGTAAAATAAATCACAGGCACAAAATTTACAGGCATAAATTCTGTAAACCTTGAGTTTCCTTTATAGAGATAACAGATATGTAATAAATTTTACCATGATAGCATTTTAATTTGCCTTGTTCCAATAGCCTTTCAGCTGTTTTCATTAGTTCTTCTCTAATTCTTTCCAGATATCTTCTTTCTTCCTCTACTTGTTTCATTTGTTCAATAATCTTCTCCCCTAATAGATTATAAGCCATATTCATAAAATCTAAAAGCTAAAAGATGGGTCAAGTCCTAAAGTATAGAATATAAAACTAAAAATGCTTAAAAGAGCAAGTATAAATTTTAATCCAAACTCTGTTTTTCTACCTGTAGTATAGTGATTTGCCTCTGTGGAAAACACTAAAGAGTCATTTCAGTATTTATAGGAGATTTATATATATATATAAACAATACAGTATGTTTCTTTTGCGTTTATATATATATGTATAGAAACTAGGTAGGCTTCCCTGGTGGTTCAGAGGGTAAAGCATCTGCCTACAATGCAGGAGACCTGGGTTCGATCTCTGGGTCAGGAAGATCCCATAGAGAAGGAAATGCAACCCACTCCAGTACTCTTGCCTGAAAAATCCCATGGACAGAGAAGCCTGGTAGGCTATAGTCCATGGGGTTGCAAAGAGTCAGACACAACTGAGCAGCTTCACATAGAAACTAGGTAAAGCTTGTGTAGTTATATCTCTTGATTTAATTCTTTAAGTAAATTTATCTTGGGTCCAGTGTTATTGTACTTAAATCTTACATAGGAAAACGTATATTTTGGAATATATTTTTTAAAAAGTAGAAATAATACTAGTGACACACATATGCAGTTATCAACATAACAATCATATACTTTAAAATAATTTAACTTTTTGTGGCAAAATATACATGATTTACCATTTTAATCATATTTAAATGTACAGTTTAATGGCACTATGTGCATTCATAATATTTTGCAAGCATCACTACCCCTTCATCTCCAAAACTTTATCTTTCCAAACTAAAACTGTACACATTAAACAATTAACTTCTCATTAACATTATTTAACTTTACCTCATAGAATCATCTGTACTTATAGTATCATCATACTTACTCTCAATCTGTGATAAAGGTATATCAGTTATTCCTGGAGAAAGAGCAGGTTGACAAGGAAGTGAAGGAAAATCAATAAGATCTGGTAGGGCGATGTATTCTGTTTTACCTAGCTGTAAGCAAACATGAAAATCAGTAAGATCTGGTAGGGTGACACATTATTTTTCATCTATTTGTAAGCATCTGATAATGCTAACAGTAATGTATTTTTTTACTTATAAGGTGATGAACTCCAAAATCTATCTTTGTAACTACAGACCCTCTCTAGTGCTCTATTTTCTCCATTCCACTATTACTTGGACATTATACCACAGGTGCTTCAAAATAAAATTTTACAAAGAAGAAAAAAAAGAATTCATATTCCTTTCTAAGCATGATTTCCTTCCAAGATTTCTGATTTCAATTATTTGTTATGACAACTCTTAAATGTTTCTTGGATGGCTATTGAATTTTTTCTTCTTGAGCCAATTTTGACCATTTATATTTGCTTAGAAAATTGGACATCCTAGCACATTTTCAAATTTTAGCATACATTATACTCTCATAAATTTTATCACTTCTGTATTTGTGTTACATTGCTTTCATCTCACCTAATTTTTGTGTTTCTACCCTTTTTTGATAAACTACCTCAAGCCTTACCAATGTTGATGTTTCTGCCACTACCACTTTATAGATCTTGAACTCTTTTCAATTCTACTAGGCTGTTTACTTCTGTAACTAATAGTTTCTACTTTTATCTTCACTAAGAAACCCTTATCCCTAGTTTGTTTTATTATTTTTTCTAGTTTATTGCATTTTATTTTATTAACTTATAAGGTAAGATTCCCACAGGATAATGGCAACCATCTAAATTAGAATCTCTTCACACATGCTCTCAACTACTATAAAAAGAAAGCAAATATAATCACCCATAACTTATGTCTGCAGTGTAACTAGGACACAGAATCTTCTAATTTACATATACTTTAATTTACATGTAAGTGGAGAAATAAACACCCTAGGCCAGCAGTGTGTGCTTAGGAGCTCACATCTAAGCAGAGTCAGATGGGGACTATGCATTAGAGAGACAATACACAGATAACACAGAGAACATTAACCACAATTCAGTCTTAAAGGAAAGGGTCCTACATGTGGTGGAGAAATATTGAGAGATAGGGTATGAACTGGTAAATCAGAGCTCTTTCTATGAGGAATCTGAAAGAAAGGGGCTTTTAAAATGTAGAGGACCAGAGGTGGTAATTATGGGAAAACATAGTTACTAGGAGGAGAAGGCAATGGCAACCCACTCCAGTACTCTTCCCTGGAAGGCTCCTCTGTCCATGGGGTCGCTGAGGGTCAGACACTACTGAGCAACTTCACTTTCAGTTTTCACTTTCATGGATTGGAGAAGGAAATGGCAACCCACTCCAGTGTTCTTGCCTGGAGAATCCCAGGGACGGGGAGGCTGGTGGGCTGCCATCTATGGGGTTGCACAGAGTCAGACACGACTGAAGCGACTTAGCAGCAGCAGCAGCATAGTTACTAGGTGAGAGGAAAATGCTTCAGAAGCAAGAGATGTTCTGTTAAGCAAGGTAGTAAGAGAAAGAAAGGTGGTCAAGTTAGTTAAGAGCTCTGCTGAATTAAATCAGTAAGAAAGTATACAAAGAAAAAAGACCATTTCCCTCAAATGCCCCATTTATTTAAAAATAAACAACTGCATTTTATTGTAACAACAGAAGAGGGCACTCCTAATCTACAAGCTAAACTAAACCACCAGAACACTACTCCCTGTTCCTCTGTAAGAACGCCTGCTACTGATTCAGAAAAATCCAACACAAATAAGCAAAGACAACATCTACAAAATAATCTAACATTCATGCTAAGTTACTTTTTGAAAACCCTCAAAATTGAGAACTAAAACAAAACAAAACCAGCAGCCAAGAGGCAGAAAAATTAACACTATCCCAACATAGATTGTATTAAATGAATTCAAAGCATTTTAGGTATTAATGAACACCATAAATCACAAATTTAGACATTCAGAATAAAAATGGAAAAAAAAAAACCTCCAGGAAGATGTAAAATGGAAATTGACCAAATTGAAGAAAGAAATTAAAGAAGAAAACAAACTGTCTCAGAAATGAATAACAGGTATCCAAACAGGAACAGATATGACCAAAAAAATAGAGTAAGCATAATAGAGAACAGAAATAAAAGGAGCAAAGAAAATTAAACATAAAGAAATGGCAAACTTGACCTAGAAGAAATAAAAAGGAGTTAATCAATAATGAATAATGTAATAACTGAGATCAAAAACACTCTGGAGGAAAACAACAGTATAATAACTGAGGCAGAAGATAGGATGAGTGAGATGGAAGATAGAATGGTGCAAATAAATGAAGCAGAAAGGACAAAAGGAAAAAGAATTAAAATAAATGACAACCTCAGAGACCTCTGGGACAGTGTCAAATGCCCCAACATTCAAATCATAGGAGTCCCAGAAGAAGAAGACAAAAAGAAAGGCCACGAGAAAATACTAGAGGAGATAATAGTTGAAAAATTCCCTAAAATGGGGAAGGAAATAGCCACCCAAGTCTAAGAAACCCAAACAGGATAAACCCAAGATGAAACACCTGAGACACATATTAATCAAATTAATGAAGATCAAACACAAAGAACAGATATTAAAAGCAGCAAGGGAAAAACAACAAATAACACACAAGGGGATTCCCATAAGGATAACAGCTGATCTTTCAATAGAAACTCTTCAGGCCAGAAAGGACTGGCAGGACATACTTAAAGTGATGAAACAGAAAAACCTACAATCCAGATTATTGTACCCAGCAAGGATCTCATTCAAATATGAAGGAGAAATCAAAAGCTTTACAGACAAGCAAAAGCTGAGAGAATTCAGCACCACCAAACCAGCTCTTCAACAAATGCTAAAGGATCTTCTCAAGACAGGAAACACAGAAAAGGTGTATAAACTCGAACCTAAAACAACAAAGTAAATGGCACGGGATCATACTTATCAATTAATTACCTTAAATGTAAATGGGTTGAATGCCCTAACCAAAAGACAAAGACTGGCTGAATGGTTACAAAAACAAGACCCCTATATATGCTGTCAACAAGAGACTCACCTCAAAACAAGGGACACACACAGACTGAAAGTGAAGGGCTGGAAAAAAGATATTTCATGCAAATGGAGACCAAAATAAAGCAGAAGTAGCAATACTCATATCAGATAAAATAGAGTTTGACATAAAGGCCATGAAAAGAGACAAAGAAGGATACTACATAATGATCAAAGGGTTAAGCCTTTGATCTAGAAGAAGATATAACAATTATAAATATATATGCATCCAACATAGGAGCACCACAATATGTAAGGCAAATGCTAACAAGTATGAAAGGGGAAATTAACAGTAACACAATAATAGTGGGAGACTTTAATACTCTACTGACACCTATGGATAGATCAACTAAACAGAAAATTAGCAAGGAACACAAACTTTAAATAATACAATGGACCAGTTAGACCTAATTGATATCTATGACATTTCACCCCAAAACAATGAATTTCACNTTTTCCAGTCCTGTGGCCACTGCTGAGTTTTCCAAATGTGCTGGCATATTGAGTGCAGCACTTTCAAAGCCTCATCTTTCAGGATTTGAAATAGCTCAGCTGGAATTCCAACACCTCCTCCAATAGCTTTGTTTGGAGCAATACTTTTTAAGGTCCACTTGACTTTGGACTCCTGGATGGTCTCAGGAAACTCAAGTAGGGGCTCTCAACCTATGGGGGTGGGGAGACGGGGAGGGAGATGGGAGGGAGGTTCAAAAGGGAGGTGATATATGTATACCTATGGCTGACTCATGTTGAGATCTGACAGAAACAACGAAGTTCGGTAAAGCAGCTATCCTTCAATAAAAAAATAAATTAAAATAAAAAATAATTGAATTTTAATAAAAAGCATGTTACATTTAGTGTATAAAGTAGTCAAACAATGATTTCATCTTTCCTATAGTGAATCTATATCAATAGTGTACCATTTAAACTATAACAATAAAACAGTAAATATCATCTTGTGATTCATTCTGTAAAATAAATCACAGGCACAAAATTTACAGGCATAAATTCTGTAAACCTTGAGTTTCCTTTATAGAGATAACAGATATGTAATAAATTTTACCATGATAGCATTTTAATTTGCCTTGTTCCAATAGCCTTTCAGCTGTTTTCATTAGTTCTTCTCTAATTCTTTCCAGATATCTTCTTTCTTCCTCTACTTGTTTCATTTGTTCAATAATCTTCTCCCCTAATAGATTATAAGCCATATTCATAAAATCTAAAAGCTAAAAGATGGGTCAAGTCCTAAAGTATAGAATATAAAACTAAAAATGCTTAAAAGAGCAAGTATAAATTTTAATCCAAACTCTGTTTTTCTACCTGTAGTATAGTGATTTGCCTCTGTGGAAAACACTAAAGAGTCATTTCAGTATTTATAGGAGATTTATATATATATATAAACAATACAGTATGTTTCTTTTGCGTTTATATATATATGTATAGAAACTAGGTAGGCTTCCCTGGTGGTTCAGAGGGTAAAGCATCTGCCTACAATGCAGGAGACCTGGGTTCGATCTCTGGGTCAGGAAGATCCCATAGAGAAGGAAATGCAACCCACTCCAGTACTCTTGCCTGAAAAATCCCATGGACAGAGAAGCCTGGTAGGCTATAGTCCATGGGGTTGCAAAGAGTCAGACACAACTGAGCAGCTTCACATAGAAACTAGGTAAANATCCCATAGAGAAGGAAATGCAACCCACTCCAGTACTCTTGCCTGAAAAATCCCATGGACAGAGAAGCCTGGTAGGCTATAGTCCATGGGGTTGCAAAGAGTCAGACACAACTGAGCAGCTTCACATAGAAACTAGGTAAAGCTTGTGTAGTTATATCTCTTGATTTAATTCTTTAAGTAAATTTATCTTGGGTCCAATGTTATTGTACTTAAATCTTACATAGGAAAACGTATATTTTGGAATATATTTTTTAAAAAGTAGAAATAATACTAGTGACACACATATGCAGTTATCAACATAACAATCATATACTTTAAAATAATTTAACTTTTTGTGGCAAAATATACATGATTTACCATTTTAATCATATTTAAATGTACAGTTTAATGGCACTATGTGCATTCATAATATTTTGCAAGCATCACTACCCCTTCATCTCCAAAACTTTATCTTTCCAAACTAAAACTGTACACATTAAACAATTAACTTCTCATTAACATTATTTAACTTTACCTCATAGAATCATCTGTACTTATAGTATCATCATACTTACTCTCAATCTGTGATAAAGGTATATCAGTTATTCCTGGAGAAAGAGCAGGTTGACAAGGAAGTGAAGGAAAATCAATAAGATCTGGTAGGGCGATGTATTCTGTTTTACCTAGCTGTAAGCAAACATGAAAATCAGTAAGATCTGGTAGGGTGACACATTATTTTTCATCTATTTGTAAGCATCTGATAATGCTAACAGTAATGTATTTTTTTACTTATAAGGTGATGAACTCCAAAATCTATCTTTGTAACTACAGACCCTTTCTAGTGCTCTATTTTCTCCATTCCACTATTACTTGGACATTATACCACAGGTGCTTCAAAATAAAATTTTACAAAGAAGAAAAAAAAGAATTCATATTCCTTTCTAAGCATGATTTCCTTCCAAGATTTCTGATTTCAATTATTTGTTATGACAACTCTTAAATGTTTCTTGGATGGCTATTGAATTTTTTCTTCTTGAGCCAATTTTGACCATTTATATTTGCTTAGAAAATTGGACATCCTAGCACATTTTCAAATTTTAGCATACATTATACTCTCATAAATTTTATCACTTCTGTATTTGTGTTACATTGCTTTCATCTCACCTAATTTTTGTGTTTCTACCCTTTTTTGATAAACTACCTCAAGCCTTACCAATGTTGATGTTTCTGCCACTACCACTTTATAGATCTTGAACTCTTTTCAATTCTACTAGGCTGTTTACTTCTGTAACTAATAGTTTCTACTTTTATCTTCACTAAGAAACCCTTATCCCTAGTTTGTTTTATTATTTTTTCTAGTTTATTGCATTTTATTTTATTAACTTATAAGGTAAGATTCCCACAGGATAATGGCAACCATCTAAATTAGAATCTCTTCACACATGCTCTCAACTACTATAAAAAGAAAGCAAATATAATCACCCATAACTTATGTCTGCAGTGTAACTAGGACACAGAATCTTCTAATTTACATATACTTTAATTTACATGTAAGTGGAGAAATAAACACCCTAGGCCAGCAGTGTGTGCTTAGGAGCTCACATCTAAGCAGAGTCAGATGGGGACTATGCATTAGAGAGACAATACACAGATAACACAGAGAACATTAACCACAATTCAGTCTTAAAGGAAAGGGTCCTACATGTGGTGGAGAAATATTGAGAGATAGGGTATGAACTGGTAAATCAGAGCTCTTTCTATGAGGAATCTGAAAGAAAGGGGCTTTTAAAATGTAGAGGACCAGAGGTGGTAATTATGGGAAAACATAGTTACTAGGAGGAGAAGGCAATGGCAACCCACTCCAGTACTCTTCCCTGGAAGGCTCCTCTGTCCATGGGGTCGCTGAGGGTCAGACACTACTGAGCAACTTCACTTTCAGTTTTCACTTTCATGGATTGGAGAAGGAAATGGCAACCCACTCCAGTGTTCTTGCCTNAAGGTAAGATTCCCACAGGATAATGGCAACCATCTAAATTAGAATCTCTTCACACATGCTCTCAACTACTATAAAAAGAAAGCAAATATAATCACCCATAACTTATGTCTGCAGTGTAACTAGGACACAGAATCTTCTAATTTACATATACTTTAATTTACATGTAAGTGGAGAAATAAACACCCTAGGCCAGCAGTGTGTGCTTAGGAGCTCACATCTAAGCAGAGTCAGATGGGGACTATGCATTAGAGAGACAATACACAGATAACACAGAGAACATTAACCACAATTCAGTCTTAAAGGAAAGGGTCCTACATGTGGTGGAGAAATATTGAGAGATAGGGTATGAACTGGTAAATCAGAGCTCTTTCTATGAGGAATCTGAAAGAAAGGGGCTTTTAAAATGTAGAGGACCAGAGGTGGTAATTATGGGAAAACATAGTTACTAGGAGGAGAAGGCAATGGCAACCCACTCCAGTACTCTTCCCTGGAAGGCTCCTCTGTCCATGGGGTCGCTGAGGGTCAGACACTACTGAGCAACTTCACTTTCAGTTTTCACTTTCATGGATTGGAGAAGGAAATGGCAACCCACTCCAGTGTTCTTGCCTGGAGAATCCCAGGGACGGGGAGGCTGGTGGGCTGCCATCTATGGGGTTGCACAGAGTCAGACACGACTGAAGCGACTTAGCAGCAGCAGCAGCATAGTTACTAGGTGAGAGGAAAATGCTTCAGAAGCAAGAGATGTTCTGTTAAGCAAGGTAGTAAGAGAAAGAAAGGTGGTCAAGTTAGTTAAGAGCTCTGCTGAATTAAATCAGTAAGAAAGTATACAAAGAAAAAAGACCATTTCCCTCAAATGCCCCATTTATTTAAAAATAAACAACTGCATTTTATTGTAACAACAGAAGAGGGCACTCCTAATCTACAAGCTAAACTAAACCACCAGAACACTACTCCCTGTTCCTCTGTAAGAACGCCTGCTACTGATTCAGAAAAATCCAACACAAATAAGCAAAGACAACATCTACAAAATAATCTAACATTCATGCTAAGTTACTTTTTGAAAACCCTCAAAATTGAGAACTAAAACAAAACAAAACCAGCAGCCAAGAGGCAGAAAAATTAACACTATCCCAACATAGATTGTATTAAATGAATTCAAAGCATTTTAGGTATTAATGAACACCATAAATCACAAATTTAGACATTCAGAATAAAAATGGAAAAAAAAAAACCTCCAGGAAGATGTAAAATGGAAATTGACCAAATTGAAGAAAGAAATTAAAGAAGAAAACAAACTGTCTCAGAAATGAATAACAGGTATCCAAACAGGAACAGATATGACCAAAAAAATAGAGTAAGCATAATAGAGAACAGAAATAAAAGGAGCAAAGAAAATTAAACATAAAGAAATGGTAAACTTGACCTAGAAGAAATAAAAAGGAGTTAATCAATAATGAATAATGTAATAACTGAGATCAAAAACACTCTGGAGGAAAACAACAGTATAATAACTGAGGCAGAAGATAGGATGAGTGAGATGGAAGATAGAATGGTGCAAATAAATGAAGCAGAAAGGACAAAAGGAAAAAGAATTAAAATAAATGACAACCTCAGAGACCTCTGGGACAGTGTCAAATGCCCCAACATTCAAATCATAGGAGTCCCAGAAGAAGAAGACAAAAAGAAAGGCCACGAGAAAATACTAGAGGAGATAATAGTTGAAAAATTCCCTAAAATGGGGAAGGAAATAGCCACCCAAGTCTAAGAAACCCAAACAGGATAAACCCAAGATGAAACACCTGAGACACATATTAATCAAATTAATGAAGATCAAACACAAAGAACAGATATTAAAAGCAGCAAGGGAAAAACAACAAATAACACACAAGGGGATTCCCATAAGGATAACAGCTGATCTTTCAATAGAAACTCTTCAGGCCAGAAAGGACTGGCAGGACATACTTAAAGTGATGAAACAGAAAAACCTACAATCCAGATTATTGTACCCAGCAAGGATCTCATTCAAATATGAAGGAGAAATCAAAAGCTTTACAGACAAGCAAAAGCTGAGAGAATTCAGCACCACCAAACCAGCTCTTCAACAAATGCTAAAGGATCTTCTCAAGACAGGAAACACAGAAAAGGTGTATAAACTCGAACCTAAAACAACAAAGTAAATGGCACGGGATCATACTTATCAATTAATTACCTTAAATGTAAATGGGTTGAATGCCCTAACCAAAAGACAAAGACTGGCTGAATGGTTACAAAAACAAGACCCCTATATATGCTGTCAACAAGAGACTCACCTCAAAACAAGGGACACACACAGACTGAAAGTGAAGGGCTGGAAAAAAGATATTTCATGCAAATGGAGACCAAAATAAAGCAGAAGTAGCAATACTCATATCAGATAAAATAGAGTTTGACATAAAGGCCATGAAAAGAGACAAAGAAGGATACTACATAATGATCAAAGGGTTAAGCCTTTGATCTAGAAGAAGATATAACAATTATAAATATATATGCATCCAACATAGGAGCACCACAATATGTAAGGCAAATGCTAACAAGTATGAAAGGGGAAATTAACAGTAACACAATAATAGTGGGAGACTTTAATACTCTACTGACACCTATGGATAGATCAACTAAACAGAAAATTAGCAAGGAACACAAACTTTAAATAATACAATGGACCAGTTAGACCTAATTGATATCTATGACATTTCACCCCAAAACAATGAATTTCACTTTTTTCTCAAGTGCACACGGAAACTTCTCCAGGATAGATCACATCCTGGGCCATAAATCTAGCCTTGGTAAATTAAAAAAAAATTGAAATCATTCTAAGCATCTTTTCTGATCACAGTCTGGTAAGTTAGATGTCAACTACAGGAAAAAAAAATATTAAAAATACAAACATATGGAGGCTAAACAACACGTTTCTGAATAACCAACAAATCACAGAAGAAATAAAAATAGAAATAATGAAAATGAAAACACACAACCCTAAACCTATGGGACTCAGTAAAAGCAGTGCTGAGGGGAAGGTTCATAGCAATACACGCTTACCTCAAGAAACAAGAGAAAAATCAAATAAATAACCTAACTCTACACCTAAAACAACTAGAAAAGGAAGAAATGAAGAGCCCCAGGGTTAGTAGGAAAGAAATCACAAAAATTAGGGCAGAAATAAATGAAAAAGAAACAAAGGAGACTAGAGCAAAAATCAACAAACTAAAAGTTGGTTCTTTGAGAAGATAAATAAAACAGACAAACCATTAGCTAGACTCATCAAGAAAGAAAGGGAGAAGAACCAAATCAGCAAAATTAGAAATGAAAATGGAGAAATCACAACAGACAACATAGAAATACAAAGGATCATAAGAGACTACTATCAGCAACTATATGACAATAAAATTGACAACTTGGAAGAAATGAACAAATTCTTAGAAAAGTATAACTTTCCAAAACTGAACCAGGAAGAAATAGAAAATCTTAACAGACCCATCACAAGCATGGAAATCAAAACTGTAATCAGAAATCTTCCAGGAAACAAAAGCCCAGGATCAGATGGCTTCACAGGTGAATTCTACCAAAAATTTAAAGTAGAGCTAACACCTATCCTACTCAAACTCTTCCAGAAAATTGCAGAAGAAGGTAAACTTCATTCTATGAGGCCACCATCACCCTAATACCAAAACCAGACAAAGATGCTCCCGCCCCACAAAAAGAAAACTACAGACCAATATCACTGATGAACACAGATGCAAAAATCCTTAACAAACTCTAGCAAACAGAATCCAACAACATATTAAAAAGATCATACATCATGATCAAGTGGGCTTTATACCAGGGATGCAAGGATTCTTTAATATCTGCAAATCAATCAATGTGATACACCACATTAACAAATTTAAAGATAAAAACCATATGATTATCTCAATAAATGCAAAGAAAGTCTTAGATAAAATTCAACATCCATTTATGATAAAAATCCTCCAGAAAGCAGAAACAGAAGGAACATACCTCAACCTGGTGGCTTAGATGGTAAAGCATCTGTCTACAATGCGGGAGACCCGGGTTCGATCCCTGAGTTGGGAAGATCCCCTGGAGAAGGAAATGGCAAGCCACTCCAGGACTATTGCCTGGAAAATCCCATGGACAGAGGAGCCTGGTAGGCTACAGTCCATGGGGTTGCAAAGAGTCGGACATGACTGAGCGACTTCACTTCACTTCACCTCAACGTAAAAGCCATGTATGATAAACCCACAGCAAACATTATCCTCAATGGTGAAAAATTGAAAACATTTCCCCTAAAGTCAGGAACAAGACAAGGGTGCCCATTCTTACCACTACTATTCAACATAGCTTTGGAAGTTTTAGCCACAGCAATCAGAGAAGAAAAAGAATAAAAGGAATCCAGATTGGAAAATAAGAAGTAAAACTCTCACTGCAGATGACATGATCCTCTACATAGAAAACCCTAAAGACTCCACCAGAACATTACTAGAGGTAATCAATGAATATAGTAAAGTTGCAGGATATAAAATTAACACACAGAAATCCCTTGCATTCCTATATACTAACAATGAAAAAACAGAAAGAGAAATTAAGGAAACAATTCTATCCATCATTGCAGTAAAAAGAATAAAATACTTAGGAATAAATCTACCTAAAAAAACAAAAGACCTATATATAGAAAACTATAAAACACTGATGAAAGAAATCAAAGATAACACAAATAGATGGAGAAATATACCATGTTCATGGATTGGAAGAATCAATATAGTGAAAATGAGTATACTACCCAAAGCAATCTATAGATTTAATGCAATCCCTATCAAGCTACCAACAGTATTTTTCAGAGAACTAGAACAAATAATTTCACAATTTGTATGGAAATATGAAAAACCTCAAATAGCCAAAGCAATAAGAATGGAACTGGAGGAATCAACCCACCTGGCTTCAGACGATACTACAAAGCTACAGTCATCAAGACAGTATGGTACTGGCAAAAATGAAAAACAAAAAACACAGAAATATAGATCAATGGAACAAAATAAAAAGCCCAGAGATAAATCCATGCACCTATGGGCACCTTATCTTTGACAAAAGAGGCAAGAATATACAATGGAGAAAAGACAATCTCTTTAACAAGTGGTGCTGGGAAAACTGGTCAACCACCTGTAAAAGAATGAAACTAGAACACTTTCTAACACCATACACAAAAATAAACTCAAAATGGATTAAAGATCTAAACGTAAGACTAGAAACTATAAAACTTCTAGAGGAAAATATAGGCAAAACATTCTCTAACATAAATCACAGCAGGATCCTCTATGACCCAGCTCCCAGAGTAATGAAAATAAAAGCAAAAATAAACAATGGGACCTAATTAAACTTAAAAGCATTTGCACAATGAAGGAAACTATAAGCAAGGTGAAAAGACAGCCTTCAGAATGGGAGACAATAATAACAAACGAAACAACTGACAAAGAATTAATCTCAAAAATATACAAGCAGCTCATGAAGCTCAATCCAGAAAAATAAACAACCCAATCAAAAAATGGGTCAAAGAACTAAACAGACATTTCTCCAAGGAAGACATACAGATGGCTAACAAACACATGAAAAGATGCTCAACATCACTTATTATCAGAGAAATGCAAATCAAAACCACAGTGAGGTACCATCTCATATCAGTCAGAATGGCTCCTATTAAAAAGTCTACAAACAAATGATGGAGAGGGTGCGGAGAAAAAGGAACCCTTTTACACTGTTGGTGGGAATGCAAACTAGTACGGCCACTATAGAGAACAGTGTGGAGATTCTTTAAAAAACTGGAAATAGAACTTCCATACTACTCACCAATCCCACTGCTGGGCACACACACCAAGGAAACCAGAACTGAAAGAGACACGTGTACCCCAATATTCATCGCAGCACTGTTTATAATAACCAGGACATGGAAGCAACCTAGATGGCCAATGGCAGACAAATGGATAAAAAAGCCATGGTACATATACACAATGGAATATTACTCAGCCATTAAAAAGAATACATTTGAATCAGTTCTAATGAGGTGGATGAAACTGGAGCCTATTATACAGAGTGAAGTCAGAAAAACAGCAATAAAGTATACTAACACATATATATGGAATTTAGAAAGATGGTAATGATGACCCTATATGCGAGATAGCAAAAGAGACACAGATGTAAAGAACAGTCTTCTGGGCTCTGTGGGAGAAGGTGAGGGTGGGATGATTTGAGAGGGTAGCATTGATACGTGTATATTATATATGAAGTGGATTGCTGGTCCAGGTTCGATGCATGAGACAGGGTGCTCAGGGCTAGTGCACTGGGATGACCCTGGGGAATGGGTTGGGGAGGGAGGTGGGAGGGGAGTTCTGGATGGGAAAACATATGTGCCCGTGGCTGATTTATGTCGATATTTGGCAAAAAAAAACCCACTACAATATTGTAAAGTAATTAGCCTCCAATTAAAATAAATAAATAAAATTAAAAAAAAAAGAAATAGTAAACTTGATCAGAGAGAAAGTAACAGAAATAGAAGGTAAAGAAGAACCAAAAAAGACAAACTGGGGTCCCTGAAAAAAAAAAAACAA
The DNA here is from genome assembly GCA_006410675.1 of Oreotragus oreotragus. NCBI lineage: Eukaryota > Metazoa > Chordata > Mammalia > Artiodactyla > Bovidae > Oreotragus > Oreotragus oreotragus. Next base: position 174,594 of record SJYX01010428.1, on the reverse strand, counting down.
AAACATGGAATGGATCTGCTATTTATATTGTTTTCTAGAACTATAATTTGTTGAAATAAAAGAAGTCTTGATTTTCATACTGAAAGGGCCCACTAGTGAAAGTTGCTCAGTCATGTCCGACTTTTTGCGACCCCACGGACTGGATTCCCCAGTCCATGGAATTCTCCAAATCAGAATACTGGAGTAGGTAGCTGTTCCCTTCTTCAGAGGATCTTCCCAACCCAGGGATTTAACCCAGGTCTCCCACATTGCAGGTGAATTCTTTACCAGCTGAGCCACCAGGGAAGCCCTAAAAGGAGCCTCTGCTGCTGCTGCTGCTAAGTCGCTTCAGTCGTGTCTGACTCTGTGTGACCCCAAAGACGGCAGCCCACCAGGCTCCCCCATCCCTGGGATTCTCCAGGCAAGAACACTGGAGTGGGTTGCCATTTCCTTCTCCAATGCATGAAAGTGAAAAGTGAAAGTGAAGCCACTCAGTCATGTCCGACTCCTAGCAACCCCATGGACTGCAGCCTACCAGCCTCCTCCATCCATGGGATTTTCCAGGCAAGAGTACTGGAGTGGGTTGTCATTGCCTTCTCCATTGGAGCCACTAGGTACTCATAAAAACCAGACCTAGAACTTTCAACTGAAGTACAGCCTGATAAAACTACTACACATTAAAAGAATACTCTGCCCTTCCAGAAGAAAATACCCCAACCAATTTACAAGGAAAATAAAATCAATTTGGCATCACACTTAATAGTAACAAATAAAATAAGACATCAATAAGGGAACATTTAAATAAATTCAAGGAAATATTGCATAAGCCGAGGATGTTACAGACAATCAAGCTATCCCCCAAGTATCAAGGCTCAAAGCACGGATGAGCAAACTTCTTCTGTAAAAGGCCTCAGAATAAATAATTTAGGTTTTGCAGGCCACAAATGGTATCTGTCATAATTCTTCTTTTTCCAACTTAAAAAAATTTTTTTTAGGTCCCATGCTTCACTAAACTGGCTTTGAGCCTTGTTTGTCTAATCCTGCTCTAGACAGATTTAAATATGGAAGAAGTAAGGGAATATTGTATGTAGGAGCTTTTTTTTTTTTTTTTATAAGTGGAGCTTAACCCAGCCAGGAATTGATTGAAAAATTTTGTGCAAAAGAACTGGCAGTAAGTGTTGAACGTATTTAATTATAGATCTGAGACTAAAACAAGGGTGAGGAGAAGACAAGAAGCACAGCCCATAAATCTTCTGTTCTTTGACAAAGTAGAAATGATACAACTAAAAGTATATGAGGGAAGAAAAGAGAGAGGGATGACTTTTTAATCACCTTGAATGTAAGGTAGGAGTCAGAGGATAATTTTAGAGGTAACGAATCAAAAGTTTCAAATTTTTGAAGCATAAATTTTAATAGAGAAGAAAGGAGGGTGAGGAACGCTAACAAAAATTTGTATTAGTATAAAGGTAAACACTAGAGTAAGATTCGACCTTCCTACATATGAGGAAGAGGGAAAGTGCAAATAAGCCACATAGTAACTATAGCAAAGTAAAATGACAAATTTGAGGTCAAATATATCAATCCCATCATAACATAAAAAGAGATAACTCATCTACTAAATGAAAATGACTTTCAGACTGTTTACAAAATGAAACCCAACTTTATGATGTCTATAAAGAGGTCCCTAAAACAATGCAATCCAGAAAAGTTGGGGAAAAAAGTAGAGGAGGAAGATGGGGTATACCAAATAAATGTAAACAAGAAGAAATGAGAAGTTAGTATCTTGATTTGCAATAAGAGAAAAATACTTCAACTACTTAAAAAGGTAGTTCTTCAAAAAAGTTATTAAAATGGAGGCCACAAAATATATAAACAGGATCAAACCAACTGTATGGGTAACCTGGGAAATTAAAATTCAGGCCACAGTGAAATAGCATTCAGTACCCACCAGGTGGAAAAATTTTATTTTTAACTGTGAAGATAGCATGTTTTAAGAGTCGGACACGACTGAGCGACTTCACTTTTACTTTTCACTTTCATGCACGGGAGAAGGAGACGGCAACCCACTCCAGTGTTCTTGCCTGGAGAATCCCAGAGACAGAGGAGCCTGATAGGAGGCCGTCTATGGGGTTGCACAGAGTTGGACATGACTGAAGCGACTTAGCAGCAGCAGCAGCAACAACAACAAAATAATTATTTGCTGCAGATGGCATGCCTTTATTCCGAAACTCAAAGGCTCTGAGCTGTGATTCTTCTACCAGGACTTGTCTCAGACTCCATTCAGCATTCCAACCTATTACATATCAAGTATCATTGGACTAGATGAATGTTAGCACACAACTGGCAGCACTGCTTGCTGTGTCTCTTGGATCACTTTGTGAGCTGTTTCTGCCCAAAGTTGGTAGTCTTTTAGATTACCTGATTAAAAAAAAAAAAAAAAGGAAAGATTGGAGCCACACATCTGAAGGCAATAAATCTCCAAATTCGAAAGAGGTCGAATGGCTCTACATCGAGTGACTCATTTTCAGTGGTAGCTGGGGCAAGGTTCAAATACCTGGTTTATTACTTTAAAGGGCATATCTCAACGTATCTCCTAGACCATAAAACTCCCAGAAATTTCACTGAATTGGCAGGCTCCTGAATTTTCTTGAAGTTTATCTTCCCTGTCTCTAATGTATAAGGTAGAAAACTTAGGCATTTTAATCTGCAGTTTCATTTCAATTTCAGTATAAATATGGTACAATATCACATTTAAGAAAAATTTAGAAATCATACCGGATTATCCTCTCTTCTAATGATATTAGCTCTATCATCTTCATTTTTCCAAAGAAACTGACTTAAAAGGGAATGATAAAATTGAAAGTCATATTAAAAATGATTCCATGAATATTAGCTTTTCATGTTTTTAATTGTTTAACATTCTATAAACACAAATATAACATTAAAAAATTTTAAAGTCATCTCAAAACTATTATGTTATCTTTCAAACTCATTAATGATTAACATAAACTACGTTTAGCATGGATTATAAGATAATATTTCATTATGTTGTTGTTCAGTTGCTAAGTCATGTCTGATTCCTTGTGACCCCATGGACTGCAGTGCACCAGGTTTCCCTGTCCTCTATCTTTCGGAGTTTGCTCAAACTCGTCCATTATAGCTAAATTCAAATCACAGTCCAATGTTGATAGCAAGGTAAACTAACTGGAAATTTAATAAACATACTTTGTTTATAATTATTTTGAGAATAATTATTTATAAAATTCCTTACCTTAATTTCAAAAGGCTGTATGCAAAGCTGTGGTTTAAGTACTATAATTTTGACTGAACTTATACCAATGTGAAACACAGCATAATGATTAGTTTACCATAACCAGGAATGTAAAAGAGCCAGAAAAATTAATTCTAGGAAACAAAAATGAGGACAGAAACTTTTCTGCCATTAGGTTGCCCCTGATGACAAAATAATTACAATAGAATAAATTTAAGCAATACATTATCCCCCATTATATTGGAGGGAAATACTAGCATACAACAGTAAACATCAGAATCAAGGTAGTTTTAATTTAAAATGTCATGAACTTCACTGGGTCCTTGTTTTAATTAAAAGATTCTAACACAGTACCCTGGCTATCTCACTCTTATAGATTATGACATGTAGAATCAACATTCATACTAATTACCTTTTACTGTCGCTAAAATAATCATTATCTGATTCTTCCTGTGATCCTGGAAATTCAGCATTTCCAGTTTGATTATTTCTGAACTGATTCTCATTTGGAGTAGCTTTTCCCCCAGCTGATGCTGATATCCACCCATAGCAAAGAAAGTTTACAATATTAAGAAAATACTAAAATAATAAATTTTATATGTACATACTATATATTCTTATCCATGTTTCAGTATCTCCAAGAACTTTATTATTTCCAAACTGAATTTCATGAAACCTTTAGTTTATGCAAAAGAATTCTTTGGTAAATTCAGTTTGGGGAAAATTGGATTAAAGCAATCCTAACAGGAACACAAATCCCATAAAGACACACACCTATTGTAGGATTTCTCTGTTTTTATGTACAATATATACAAGGTGAGGTAAGTTGGGTTTTATTCAAATCTAGTTGTCTCTAAAAAGCTTTTGCCAAAAGTATGTTTTAAGATAGTATTCTGAGGATCCTCCTCTGGGAAGCACGGGGTATAAATACAGAGCATATGTCATTTGTTATTTTACATACACAAACATATAAGTGTTCCCGTCCGGGCATTATCACAGCATGTGTGATCTTAGGCAAGTTATTTCTCACTTCGGTTTCCTTAGCTCCAAAGTGGCAACAGTGCATAGAAAACACTTTCTGCACAGTATGCAATCATTAGAAGTCTTTAGACTTCAAGTTCTGATTTCCATTCCACAGCATTTCCTAGTTCAGGTCTTTATCACCTCAGTCTAGTCTCCATATTGTCTCCCACATTGTTTTTCTGGAACTGAAATCCAATTACACCATTCCTGTGAAAAACTTCAAATGGCTTCCCATTACCTGCAAAACTTTTTAGCTTTGCAAACAAGGATTTTGCAGCTAAATCCCTACTTACCTCCAGTTATACTACATGGTGCTTCTTCCTCCCTTTCCTACCACCAAACTATAATAATAGTGTATGTGTGTGTGTGTGTACTCAGTTGCTTAGTTGTGTTCAACTCTTTGCCACCCCATGAACTATATATAGCCTGCCAGGCTCCTCTGTCCATGGAATTTTCCAGGCAATAATAATAGTACTATTACTAATACCAGGTAAAAATTATTGAACCAACTACCACATTAAACAAAGCCTGAAAGCCTTCTGGAACTAGGCTGCATGGCCCAACATTTGTAACCCAGATTTGAATTCAAGAGTATGAATAGTTCTCTATGCTTTTTTAAGGTGGCTTAATCAGTGACTCTTTCAAGGGTTTTTAAATAGGAAGATAAATAATCCAACTTGTAACAAGAAGAATGATGCTGCTGGCAGTCTAGCAGATAGACTAGAAAGGAGATATAAGCAAGAAGGCCACTCAAGATGGTTTTTAAATTTCCTTTAAACCAAGAATCTATCATTTTACAATAAGGAAATTTTCAAAGCTTTAAGTCTGAACAACTGGAAGAATGATGGAATGAAAGAAATAAAGTGTATTGGCTTGGGGGCAACAACTATCAAAGATTAAACATGATAAAGTTGAGGCATGTCAAAAAATATAGAGATGTGTAGTGCTGTAAAAGAATAAAAGATAACTAATAGAAACGACTATCCATTTTAATATGAAAAAATAAGAAATACATCTTTTCTCCTTCATTAAAGAACCAATGAAATATACTGTGCATATTTTTACCAGTTATATTTTGATAATTTCACAATGTTAGAGCTCAGATATTTTGAATTCTCAAGCACCACTAAAGAGCAATCTGACAATTTTAAGACACTGTACAACTATCATCAATAAATGATAGTGAACATATGATAAAAATTAAGGGACTTCATCTCACATCACACATAAAAATAAATTCCTGGTATATTAATGAACTAAATGTGAAAAGCTAACCATAAAATATTTGTAATACAGGGCCATATCTCCATGTTCTCAGGGTAGAAAAGGGATTTTTCAAAGAAGACATCTTAATACAGAGCAAGAACTAACCATGAAAGAAAATGCTGACAAACTTGACTAAAGAACTGCAGCTCCACTTTTGCTGAGGATATAGAAAGACAAAACTGCTCCCACCCCAACAAGGAGAAAAACACAATGTATAAAATAATAACTGAACTCATCAGAGTTAAGTTTATAAGAAATCAGATTCCAATTTCCTCCAAGGAGAAAATAAGATGTTTCATTTTTGGCAGAGCATCGGAGGAAGTAATTGTCCTTGTTTGAAGAAGTAAAAAGGAGGGTTCCTTGATGGCCCAGGGGTAAAGAATCCATCTGCCAATGCAGGAGACATGAATTTAATCCCTCATCCAGGAGGATCCCTCATACCGTGGTGCAACTAAGCCTATGCATCACAACTACTGAACCCGTCTGTGCTCTACAGCCTGTGCTTCACACCAAGAGAAGCCACCACAGTGAGAAACCCACATACCACTAGAAAGTAGCCCCTGCTTGCCATGACTAGAGAAAAGTCCACAGAGCAATGAAGACCTAGCATGGCCATAAATAAATAAATATTAAAAAAAATAAAAGAAGTAAAAAACAAAAGAGAGAAAATTTTAAGGAATTCTAAAGGCTAATTTGGGCTACCAAGATAGGAATTTCTAGGATCCCCAGACACAAAAGGTAGTCAGTATTTATAGCAAGGTCCTTTCCATTTATCTGTATCACACACTCATAAGAAAGACTGGGGGCAGGGTAGGAGACCCCAAAGAGTCATCTGTGACACACAGGTATGAATGTGTGTGAATAAGAAATCCTATCTTTCTTAACACTCTTTTCTCACAAAAAGCAAGAGCCTTAAGCCAATAGGAAAGGAGCACAAAACTCTCCCATCACAGGGATTGGACAAAAATCCACTGGCTCTGGAGGAATACCTGCAAAAGCCATATACCCTAGAGGAAAAAACAGGTAAGTCCTCTTCCACCAATTTCAGCCTTGTAAATTTTTATTACTGAGGAGGGTATAGGAAACGTTCCCACCCCTAGTCTTAGATAAAGCCTAAAGGAAGAATAGAAGCAAAAGCTGGCAGGACCATCTTGAGCCCAGGATCACAAACATACAAAGCATTGGTTTACTACTACTAGGTTAGGGGAAAGAAATTCTCTCCTAAATTTAAAAAAGTCATTTCACCCTTTTTAAAATTTCTTTAAAAGATAATGCACAGTAAGAGCAAAAACAATAAAAATGTATTATGGAGTTTGCAACATATATAGGGGTAAGATGTATAACAACAATAGCACAAAAGATTTGAGGGAGGGAATAGAAGTATATTACTGTAAGCTTCTTATACTATATATGAAGTTGTATACAATTGAAAGTATACTTTAAATTTAAGTGTATATAATGTATATTTTGGAGACACTTCTTAAAGATACAGACAGCAAATATTTCAGGCTAGTAGACCATGGTCTTTGTCACAACTGCTCAACTCTATCATTGCAGTGCAAAAATAGTCATTGACAATATGTAAATGAAAGGGCATGGCTGTGTTCAAGTAAAAGTTTATTTATTAAAAAAATAAGCCATAGGGCATGGATTTAAATTTAAAAAAAAAAGGTGTTTTCTGACCATCAACCTACAGTAACCACTAAATGCTTTTTAAAATGAGGAGTAACTAATAAGCCAATGGTGGAGACAAAATTGAATTAAAAAAAAAAACTACTCAATCAAAAAAAAAAAGCCAAGGAAGAAACAGAAAACAGATGAGACAAATAGAAAATAAGTAATAAAATGGTACATTTAAAACCAACCACATCAGTAATTACATTAAATGTAAATGGTCTAAATATGCCTAATATTAATAGAAGGCATAGATGGTCAAACTGGATTAAAAAGTAAGGTATAAATATATGTTGTTTACAGGAAACCCATTTTGAATATAAAGTCAGATAAAAGTGAAATAGGAAAAGATATACCATCAAAAAACTAATCAAAAGAAAGCTAGAGTGATTATATTAATATCAGACTAAGTGAATTTCAAACTGAAGACCATTACCAGACATAAAGAGAAACATTACATATAACATAGAAGTCAACTTTTTCAAGAAAACATAACAATCCTAAATTGTGCACACATCTCACAAGAGAGATTCAAAATGCACAAAACAGAGCTGAAAATGTCAACACTCATCTCTATAATTGTTAAAACAGCTGACAAAATTTAAGAATTCCTTTCCTCAAAAGAATCTAAAGAGAATAAAAAGACAAGCCACAAACTAAAATCTAGAGTGAATTACATAGAAATATACACACATGCATACACATACACACAAATGCTGGAAAAATATCTGTATATATTGTCACCCTGCTTATAATAACTTACATGCAAAGTACAGCATGAGAAATGCTGGGCTGGATGAAGCACAAGCTGGAACCAAGATTGCCAGGGGAAATATCAATAACCTCAGATATGCAGACGACACCACCCTTATGGCTGAAAGCAAAGAGGAACTAAAGAGCCTTCTGAAGAAAGTGAAAGAGGAGAGTGAAAAAGCTGGCTTAAAACTCAACATTCAGAAAGCTAAGATCATGGCATCCAGTCCCATCGCTTCATGGCAAATAGATGGGGAAACAACGGAAACAGTGACAGACTTTATTTTTGGGGCTCCAAAATCACTGCAGATGGTGACTGCAGCCTTGAAATTAAAAGATGCTTGCTCCTTGGAAGAAAAGCTATGACCAATCTAGAGAGCATATTAAAAACCACAGACATTACTTTGCCAACAAAGGTCCATCTAGTGAAAGCTATGGTTTTTCCAGTAGTCATATATGGATGTGAGAGTTGGACCATAAAGAAAGCTGAGTGCCAAAGAATTGATGCTTTTGAACTGTGGTGTTGAAGAAGACTCTTGAGTGTCCCTTACACTGCAAGATCAAACCAGTCAATCCTAAAGGAAATCAGTCCTGAATATTCATTGGAAGGACTGATGCTGAAGCTGAAACTCCAATACTTTGGTCACCTGATGCGAAGAACTGACTCATTAGAAAAGACCCTGATGCTGGGAAAGATTGAAGGCAGGAGGATAAGGGGATGACAGAGGATAAGATGGTTGGATGGCATCTCTGACTTAATGGACATGAGTTTGAGTAGCCTGTGGGTGATGGTGAAGGACAGAGAGGCCTGATATGCTGCAGTCCATGGAGTTGCAAAGAGTCAGGTATGACTGAGCAACTGACTGACTGAACAACAACAAAATGAGTCAATATTTAAGAGAACATAAAATAGGCAAAACACTTGAATGAAGACAAATCCAAACGGCCATGAAACATATGAAGAAATGTTTAAGCAAAGAGAATGACTAGAAAAGAGAAATAGAATATTTGGAATTATAAATTCAGTATAAGGGTTTAATAGTAGATAAAGTGAAAGAGGAGAGTGAAAAAGTTGGCTTAAAGCTCAACATTCAGAAAGCAAAGATCATGGCATCCGGTCCCATCACTTCATGGGAAATAGATGGGGAAACAGTGCAAACAGTGTCAGACTTTTTTGGGAGGAGCTCCAAAATCACTGCAGATGGTGACTGCAACCATGAAATTAAAAGACGCTTACTCCTTGGAAGAAAAGTTATGACCAACCTAGATAGCATATTCAAAAGCAGAGACATTACTTTGCCGACTAAGGTCCGACTAGTCAAGGCTATGGTTCTTCCTGTGGTCATGTATGGATGTGAAAGTTGGACTGTGAAGAAGGCTGAGCACCGAAGAATTGATGCTTTTGAACTGTGGTGTTGGAGAAGACTCTTGAGAGTCCCTTGGACTGCAAGGAGATCCAACCAGTCCATTCTGAAGGAGATCAACCCTGGGATTTCTTTGGAAGGAATGATGCTAAAGCTGAAACTCCAGTACTTTGGCCACCTCATGTGAAGAGTTGACTCATTGGAAAAGACTCTGATGCTGGGAGGGATTGGGGGCAGGAGGAGAAGGGGACGACAGAGGATGAGATGACTGGATGGCATCACTGACTCAATGCTGTCTCTTATACACATCTAGATGTGTATAAGAGACAGCTTATACAGTGTCTGACCCTACTCTGAGGAAGTCCAGGAATCCCGTAAATACCCTGGGCTGCAGACAGCTCAGCATGTGACTGAGGACAGCCTGTCCTTGGCTATCTTTTAGCTGCTGCCCTCACCTATTCTTAACTTCTTTACCCTTCTCCCAGTTTCTGTCTACCTGAGGGATCCTGAGAATTTGCTGGGAGCCTCTTCTTGCCCAGCTCAGCACTCCATCTTCCCACCTTCTGCCTGGAACCTCAGCTTTAAAGGATATGCTGGCCTGCCTTTCTTATCTCTCAAAACCACTCTCTTGTTTCCCTCAGCCTTATCTTAGGATGAGGAAGGGAGCACCAGGCAGACACAGAGAAACATAGAGAAAAAGAACAATGCAAACTTTCTAGGCCAGATCCTGTTCAGATGCCCACTTGCCCCATCCTCACTTTGGTTCAGATTAGGTCAGCAGTTTTCCATTGGTTCCTCAGCACCTGTGATTCTTCAGAATTGCCTTAGGGACCCAGGTAGGATAAGTAAGGGGGATGCCACAGGTCAGGGGTCACTTCAAGAGAGAAGTTCTATTGTACCTATTTTGTATATTATAGTCCTACATGAAACTATGATTGAAAAAAAATATTCCATTGCCTAAAAAAAAAAGTTTGAAAATTCCCAAGCTAGCCACTGTAGCTAGATCACATGGAGATCAGGCTCCTATACTGAAGAATCCTATAGGATACCCAAAGGTAAGCAGTATTTTTTGGCAAAAGGCAACTCAGGGAATACTGGGCTAAATGTTTGCCCAAAATTAAAATAATTTTATTGAGTCTCATATGGGGAAAATGTATCTGTTCACACACAATTCAAATTATCTATGTCATTGAATGAAGAATAGCATTGAGGAAATGAATGACCACTTAAAATGAATATCTGTTTATATCTACTTGGTGGTGATATGGTGGGACATTTCTAGTTTTTCATTCTGCAGATGGGTTGTGAAGTGCTTCTCAAAGCTGCCATGAGATCCCAGGCATTACTGCTTAGTGGATAGAGCATCCCTAGGTCTCTCTGGGGATTGTCAACAGGGCAGAAACTCTAAAGTAGTGTCCAAGGTGCTGTTTTCTTCCCCTTTTTTCTCAAGTTCAGATTTTTCCCGTGTGGCCTGCAGATTTATCCTACAAGGATCGTAAACGCCAGGTCTGTGAACAAGCAGGTAGATCAGGAAGGCAGAGCCAACTGCAAGGAGCCTGTGGGCAGAAGCCAGAATGAGTAAAGGGAAGTGTTCTGTCAGCTGTGCTAGGTCTAAAAGCCCTCACACACCCACTCTGCTGCTAACTCAGCAGACAGCTCAGACCAACAGCTAACTTGGGAGGAGGACCTACAGGTGTGAACACTGACCAGCTCCAAAAGAATAGAAGAGGCATTAATCATATTTTAGAATTGTACATTCTCAGACTTTAAGAATCAGAGCCTCTTAGAACCTCTGGCCTTCAAGAAAACAGAGAGGTTCTCTCCAGTATTGTATAACGGTTAAATTCCTGGGCTCTAGAGGCAAACAGACTGGAACTCAAGACCACTCACATTCACTGGAGGGTGTGGGGCTGCTCACAAAAGGGAAGATAAGAGAAGGCTCAAGACAACCTCAGAGCAGGAACAGAAGTTCCCTGGCAATCTCTGCCAGGAAATGGAGCTATCATCCAGTCCTAGGAATTTTTCTGCTCTCAAGTGATAAGCTCAGGATTCCAAGTTCTGGAAGAGGGAAATTCCAACTGGCCTTTCCCTTGCCTTCACAGTGTGATCTGAAGAAATCTCAGGGACCACAGTGAGAGAGGGAGATAGCTGATTTACCATTCCAAAAAGACCAGAAACAGAGAGGAATATAGCTCCCAGAGAGAAACCAGGACTCATGAGCAGAGTAGGAGTGCTGCCTGGGACCACAAACCATGAGCATCTATTAATACCATCACACACCTGCCACAGGGCTGCTCACATGTGAAGGGCTGAGCTGCTGCCTGGCACACAGTAAGCTGTCTGTTAGCCATTAGCATCTTTTGTGACATCTTATGCTTCTTGTGAAGCCAGAGCCCCCTCCACAATGTGCCTGTCATACAATTACCTCTAACTGAGACCTTTTCCTCTTCGGAATCACGGCTCCCTAGCTACCTTTTGAATGTAAAGACCACTTGACTGGGAAACTTGAAAAGATTTTGCTAACCACAAGATATAATCCATGCCACTTCAGTTCAGTTCAGTTCAGTCAGTCGTGTCTGACTCTTTGAGACCCCATGAACAGCAGCACACTAGGCCTCCCTGTCCATCACCAACTCCTGGAGTCCTGGGGTGAGACCAACTGTGGCTCAGAAAGAGACTTTCACATGGATTTTATTCTCTTCATTATTTGAGTAATGTCCTATATGTCATATCCCTCTAATCCAGTCAACCTGAGTCAAGTGTTGAGTTCTGGCAGCTTACTTTCATCACACTGTTAGGTCAGGAAAAGAGAAACAGAAACCCTTATCAGAAGACATGACTCAGAGATCTTAACTCCTTAACATTCCACTAAGTCAGGAGTAGGCTCCTTGGAATGTCACATCAAACCTCAAAAACTCAGAAAGCAAGTGTGAGAAAGGGGGTACCCACCTGCTTCACTGCCCCCAACTATTGCCCTATCAAAGAGCTGCTGCAAAACTCTAGCATCTGAAGGCATGTTGGCTTAATTTGAGGCATATGCTCACTTCAACCTCAGTCATGCAGAAGAGAGTACATGGAAAGTCATCCTTGTCTGGCCAGTAGAAGCCACTTTACCTTAAAGGACAACAACTGGGCTAATGGGTGACAGATCTAAAGTGCTGCCTCCAAACTCACTTCCATTTTTTATTTTGATATTTGATGGGAGTATCAATACCATAACTCGGTAATATCTATCTTCAGCTTGGACATCTCTAGTTTCCTCCCTCTAAGGCAGCCAGTTCCGTCCTTTGTTCCCTCAGCAAACATGTACTGAGGCCCACTAGCAGCCAGTTACTGTGGAAGGAGTTAAATAATAATCATAACTATTATTTATGGAGTGCATCTGATGGGCTGGACACAAGTGCCATGCTTTACTTACAGCATCTCAATTCATGACAACAGCCCTGTGGAGGATATCACTCTGTTCTTTTGTAACAACTATTTTCACTGTTTAAGTAACTAGAACGTTTTTCATTACATTTCAGTAATTCTGCTTCCACTTACCTCACCCTTGATGTTCCTTTGCCCTCAGAGGATGCTGACAAATGAAACCAAACAGGAGCAGAGATGGCAGTATCTAAAAGATGACCTCACACTCCTCTACCTTCCCCCATGTAGGGAAAAGCTTTCACCTGAAACATGAAGTAGGGCTGATGAGAAAATCCAATCTATGCTCTCTGTTGTACTAACTCTCGTTGCAGAAGCAGCAGTTCCCAACAACTGAAAGTCAGAACCATCTACAGCTCTGAGGTGAAAAAGGAAAAGAACACAGAGGTGAATGAGGGTCAGTGATGGCTCCCCTGAATCCACTGGTCTCCTTGGACCCTCAGATGCCCCTGTGGGAGCAGCGGTATCCAGGCCAAGGCATTGTTTCTGTGGAATCTTCTCACCAGTGTCTCCCCCGGCAGGACCAGCTGTTTGGCTGTGTTTAAACTGTCATCCAGCCAAAGCAGCTTGGTGGCACGCCCAAACACTAACCCAGAAGACACACCAGGTCTATAGACCATGCCAAAACTGTTTTCAAGCACAATTTGAACCAGCCAGTCAATTTAAAAATACTCCAAGGAGAGAGCCAATGAGATTTGAAAACAAGGAAAACCAAAAATCAAAAACAAATACACACACACACACACACACACACTTATTCACTCATTCACTATTTAAATCTTGCCTTTTTCCAGAGAAGATCTAAGATGTCATGAGCCAAATTATTTAAAAGCAAAAATAGTATTAAATTTGTTCTGCACATGTCAATGGGATCACAAAAGTTCAACTTAGGTTAAAGTTCAACATTCAAACTATAGAGCATGTTTGCGTGTGTGTGTGTGTGTGTGTCCATCTGTGACTGTCACATCTCCACAGAGTCTGAAATGCAGGAGGTTCTTTCTCTTTTGCAACAAAACATAGAAAGATACCACAGTACAGTATTTTCCACCCGAGTCATGCATTCACTCCTTCAGAATCATATAGTGAAGTCCAACCATTGCTGCCCACTGAATGGATACAGTGGTTACAGATGTTCTGAATACAGTGCCCAAAAAGCCACACACAATCACTGCACACACAAAGCTTACATTTAAGGCAGTTGGAGGCCAACAAAGTATGCTCTGTACTGAAACCAGGGCATTCACATCCATTGACCCAAGAGATGGAAAGGCACTTAGAAGTCATCTAGATGGGTTTTTCCAAAGTGCCATCATTCAAGTACCAACCTCATGGTTTTTGCCATCTGCGATTATCACCTTCATAGATTTCTTTAGATGGTCTCACTTATTTTAAGAGAAAACTCTGTATCATTTTTCTGTAAATGGAAAACTGGGGTCACTTGTCTTAAAAACAAAAGTAACCATTAAAATAAATGAAACAAAAATAAAACAGTGTAATTAGAGTCTCATCTGGATACATACATACTGTCTTAGGAAGCCTGAACCTTAAGTCGGATCTCACTATCTGAAAAAGTAGGATCAGGAAGCATTTGTAAGGTGTTAAAGCTATATTAACACTACTCTGAGATGTTCTCCTTTCCTTAAGCAAGAGGATTAAAGGAGAATGAAATTTTGCACAGTCATCTACTATGTGATTTAATTGTTTTAATTATTGTAATAGTCAGTTACAGGATTTGGGAAATCATGTCTAATGCAGCCCTCTCATTTTGGAGAAGGAGCTGGGGCCCAGAGACTGGTGGCAACTAGACCAAGGGTGAACAGCACCTGAATGGCAGAGCTGAAACCAAACCCCAACTCCCTATGTTTCTTTCCAGACCAGTATGTTCTACTACAGTGAGCTGCAGATCAGTAAACAACTAAATAAATTCGTACATTTGCTCTTCATCATGACTGAAGACCAGTCTTGATCCACCTCACTTTTGGATGGGAAGAAACTAAAATCTATCTCAAACTGGCAGACGTGATGATCCCTCTCATTAACAAAAATCAAATTTTTGTTTTCCTCTTTCTGTTTTCTCTATCCACTCATTTTCCACATGTTATAGAAGTTCTTTTAGTGGAAATATCCACCAAGATCCCAAATAAAACCTAGAAACTTTGTAGAAACTTCTGAATATCCTACATCCTTAGCTAACTTGCTATGGTAAGGTATTCTGTGAGGAAAAAAAACACCTAGCCCCACTCCTTAAGGACACTTTGTCCTCTAAACTCTCAGTGTGCGCATCCTATACTCAGCAACCATCACCACATATTGATGGTAACACTTTAAATCAAGTCTAGGAGACAAAGGTGGGGGAAATCCTCTCTTGTCTTCTGAGGTCACCTTCATTTTGCCTGCCCCCAACCCATCTCAAAGAGCAGCTCTTGGCAATGGTCCCAGAGAAAATCATTGATGCCAGAGGCACAGGAACCATCTGCCTGTCAAGGAGGTTACATTCCAGCATCTCTACTCCCTTCTGGGAAGATGAGGCCAGGGTTTTAAAGCACCTCTCACAGGACAAGAGGGAGGGGAAAGGGGGGCTGTGACAGTGCATGAAACCTGGCTGATTTTTTCTCTTTACTTGGAATCTGGCACAGGACATTTTAAGGCTTCTCAGAGGGCCTGAAATCCATGCTTTATGGTGAAGACTCTCAAATTCAGCTTCTCCTTGCCTGCCTAACCTCCTGTGGTAGACTGCACCTATCTATCTTACATGAGCAGCACAATAGCCTTGTGTCCTCTAGGACAAGTGTCATGTGAGCATCCAAAAAGCAAAGAGAAGTAACTCTTGTTCCTAATGTGGAAAGAGCAGGACTTCCTATGATACAGCTGGTGTTTCCTGAAATAGAACAGGATTTGAGCAAACGGTTTTCACTAGGCGGGCAGGAAAAGCCGAGTGTGGCTTGATGTCTCATTAGTGGTGACTCAGACCCTCACTCCTGGGTGCCTGCTCATCCTGGTTGGGTCTGACTTTTTTCCAGTCACCAGGCTCAACAGCCAGATTCCCTCTTTGCCAGTGCTTGTTGTTCTGCCAGCCTATTTGATTTCCTGGGGAGGCCATGGCCCTGTCCTTCTTATGTCATTTACACTCAGTTCCAGTTTCTATTTGAAGTTGACTAGGTCTTGGTCAAACACTCCTGTTGGTTTGCAGAACACCTTCTGTCCACCTCTGCTCCATATGGGAGAGATGGTGATTTATATTTATCTCAACCAGAGGCAGGACTTTTTTTGGAGCTCTTTTCAAATCTGGGGAATATGCCCAGCTGCTACCAGAATTAGTTGGAGAAAAGTGTACCAAGGGTGCTGGTTCAGCCAAGATTGCATCAGACATGCTGCATCAAAAAGACTCCATTCCTCAGACTTTCCATCCTTTCTCAAATCAACCCTCACTCAGTCTACAGGCAGTGAATCCTGACTATGAACCAGACACTGTGCTGGAGCTACAGACAAGGGAGAAAAAAGAAAACCGTCTCTGATGCCCAGATTATGCTCCAACATGGAAAGCATTTCACAGAGTTACTATCAAAACACTGTGGGAGTCATAGAGAGAGGCAGCATGAGCAAGCCCCTATCTGTCTCTCCAGCCTGACCCATAGCACTCCTACCCTCCTCACCCGGCTTGGCTTCTGTGACCTTCATTCAGTTCATGTGAAGCTCTGTGCTCCTTAGAACAATAGCTTCAGAATCACCTTAAAGCTCGAGAGATACACAGGACGTGGGGTCCCATTCCAAAACTGTTGAATCAGAACCTACATTTTAACAAGATTTCCAGGTGATATGCATGCACTTTAAACTTTTGAGATGCATTGATGTAAGAGGTTAGTAGCAGTGAATTGTGAAGCTGGCATCTGACTCATTACCATCCTCTCAGTTTGGTTGTGTGTGCATGCTAAGTCACTTTAGTCAAGTCTGACTCTTTGTGACCCTATAGACTGTGGCCCACCAGGTTTCTCTGTACAAGAAATTCTCCAGGCAAGAACACTGCAGTGGGCTGCCATTTCTTTCTCCTCAGTTTGGTTAGGAAGAGTCTGTTACTCCATACCTTCACTGGATTGAGTCCTCCTCAAACTTTAATGTAAGCACAAATCAATGCAGGGAAGAGACTCTGAGTCAGTGGGTCTAGTGGGCCCCTGGAGTCTCTATTTCTAACATATTCCCAGGTAATGGCAGCGGAGGCTCATGTACCAGTCTCCCAATAACAAAAGCAAAAGGAACCTGACAGATCAAGAGTCTGAATTGGCAAAGCAGAAAACCAGACCATGCACTTAGGATGACTCCACTCAGCAGAGGCCCCTCTGTTTCCCCTGTACACCTAGAGGGCAGGCAGCATCTCTGGTCCCTGTGTCCTCAGCATCTCCTTTTGTATTATCACAAAGGAGGCATGTGTCATCGCTGAATGAATGAATGAACTTCAGTCAGTTTTCACCTCTCCCCTGCTTACCAATGTCTAGTGGTTCCTTATATTTAACAAACTCCATGAGGCCCAAGCTGACCATGGTCCTGCCCACCTCCTTGATGCCTTCCTACTTCTCTCGTCCCACTCACGACCATCACACTAGTTTTTTTCTATTTCTCAAATGCACCAAGCTTTTGCCTGCCTCAGGATCTTGGCACATGCTCTCCCCTCGACCTGGAATGCCCTTCCTCCAGCTCTTTCCATAGCTAGCTGCTTCTTGTCATTCATAGCTCACCTCAAATTTCACTTCCTCAGCAAGGCTGACCCTGACTGACCTGTCTAACCCAGCATACACACAATCCACCCCCAAACTCTCTGTTCTAAATTTTTTTCTTAGCCCTAATCAACCTGAAAATATTTCATTTGTTTATTCACTTTTCTGTCCTGACTCTCCTAAAAGAAAGCACACTTCAAGAAAGCAGGGACCTTGTCTACAACCCTCAGTCCATAGTAGGTGCTCAGTAAACAGTTGTGGAATAAATGGATAAATGATCTAATACACACCATAATTTGCTTCTATCGTCACAGCAAGAGAGGTAGAAACTGAGCACTATGTGAGGCCAGCAGAGGAAATGATCACTTCCTCTCAGGGTAAGGAAGTGGGAGTAGTAATCAAGGCAGGCTTCCTGAAAGAGGTGGTATTTTAACTTCACCATGAAGTGTGGAAAGGATTTGGGTGGGCAATGAGAGGTAGAAGCGGCCACCCTAAGCAGGAAGAACAGTTTGGGAAGATGGTGTGGGAGGAGGGAACAGAGCACTCAGCTGATGAGTGGACCTGGTATCTGCCCAGCTCAGGGCTCCAGGCAGAGACAGCACCCACTACAGTTGTGACAGAGCGTAGCAGGGCTCCTGCAGCTGAGCAGCTGAGGCCACTGCCCCACCAGGCAGTCCTCAGTCACTCCCTTAGCCAAGATGATGAAGGCCAGATCTCTGTGGCAAAACAAGGCATGAGGAAGAGACAGGGCCCAGGAATCAGGACCCACCTCCACCCCACTGCACACCTTACTCCAGTGGGCCACTTTAAGACCTGCCTGACTTCTGTCCTCTTGCCTGTGTAGGGCCAGATAGTTGTAAGTATTCATTAACCCCCTATGATCATCAGTTTCAGGTTCAAGTCCCTGTTTTAACTCTGAGCTCCATAAGAGAAGGACCCATGTTGGTCAGCCTTATTCATAGTTCTGTTCTGAGAGCTAAGGGCTGGAAGAACCCTGGAACATAAAAGCTCTTCAGTAAGACTCATTCATTCTTTCATCATTACTAATGAAGCATCCAGGTCATGCCAGGCACTGCATTTCTACATGAAGGATGCAAGAATTACACAGGGCAGTGAAGGTCTCCACCCTCTCAACTGTAGAATTCACATTCTATTCTAGAGGCTAGATTTGGCCAGTCTTACTGTGTGACCTTAGCAAGCCACTGAATTTTGTAAGCTGCCTAGAAAATTGAAGGGGATAGACAGATCATCTAGTTCATAATTTGGGGCTAAATTTTGAGGGATTCTAGGATTCTGTGGAGCTTGCTGGGTGCAGCAAACAATGGTGTGTTTCTCTTAAGAAAGATTTAATTAGCCTAAGCAAGTTTTTATTTTCTTTTCTGTTTGGGGGTTCCACCTAAAAGTTGATGTGTAAAGTAAACTCACTGTTAATGAAAAAGTTGTTTGCAAGCTGCCACTTTTGTGCAACCCCTCATTCTGGCCATGGTAGGGGCCAGAGGGGAAGAAGGTAGAAACTAGACATGCTCAGGTCGAGTGCAGCAGTAGGTGTTGGGAAAACACTCTGGGAAGGCAGTGCATGAGGAAATGCAGACATGGGGGTGAGCTAGGGAAAGAGCAGACCTATAGAGGTCAACAAGGCGAGGGAGAAACCAACACGCTCCAGCTCTCAGGGGTGTTAAGCTACATCCCTGATAGCTAGTTAGGACCAAAGAATTTTCTGGGAGGTCTAACAGCAGGTCAGAGGACCAGGGCCTCAGGGAAAGGGAAGTGGGAACTAAATAAGGTTCCTCCCTGGGAAAAACTAGGACTTAAATACATATAAGACTTACGCCAGAACTGAAATCCAAGGTGGGGATTTGGCTCGTTTATGAAGGAGGAACCATGACTCACAGCAAAAGTAAGAGTCAGAACTGACTCTACTTGGTATCATGCTTCCTGCCCAGAATACTTTAAGTCTCCCACTAAGGCTTGTCCAAAGTCACATGGCCAGCAAGGGGTAGGGATCAGAAACACAGCTCCCTGTACCTGATCCATTGAGCAGGACTCTTTCCACTACCTAATCCATGTGATGCTTGCTGGGCTAGACTCCAAATCCAAATGGGATTTTCTAAACCTCTAGACAATGAGTTGTTTATTGCTTGGTGAAAATGAGAAGATCATTCTCTTTTAACTGAGTTCTGGCTCATGTCCTCAGGAATTAGACTGACATTTATGTTTTTAGCCCACTAGGAAAACTGGAAGGGCTTTTTCTGTCTCTAGCTCAGCACCTCTGAGGCAATCTTAAGGCTGATCTGAATTCTGTCTACATAATACCAAAGCAACAGGTCAGTCCAGGCCAAAACTAACAAATGAGAAATCACTACTGGATTAACAGGGCTTCCCTGGTGGCTCAGAGAGTAAAGAATCCCCCGGCAGTGCAGGAGACCTGGGTTTGATTTCTTGGTTGTAAAGATCCCCTGTAGAAGGAAATGGCAACCTGCTCCAGTATTCTTGCCTGGAAAAATCCATAGGCAGAGGAGTCTGGCAGGCTATAGTCCATGAGGTCACAAAGAGTTGGACACTAGATTAACAACAAGGTCCTAATGTATAGCACAGGGAACTACACTCAATATCCTTTGATAATCTATCATGGAAAAGAATATATATAAAGAAAAGAATGTATAACCGAGTCACTTTGCTGTACAGCAGAAATCGGCACCACATTATAAATTGACTCTACTCCAATAAAAAAATTATGAGATCAAATAAATTCCTACTATTAATAATGTTTGCTCCCTTAGTGGAGAAGGCAATGGCATCCCACTCCAGTACTCTTGCCTGGAAAATCCCATGGACGGAGGAGACTGGTAGGCTGCAGTCCATGGGGCCGCTAGGAGTCGGACATGACTGAGCGACTTCACTTTTCACTTTCATGCATTGGAGAAGGAAATGGCAACCCGCTCCAGTGTTCCTGCCTGGAGAATCCCAGGGACGGGGGAGCCTGGTGGGCTGCCGTCTCTGGGGTCGCACAAAGTCGGACACGACTGAAGCAACTTAGCAGTGGCAGCAGCAGCTCCCTTAGTAGCCGTTGTCCTATTTGTTCTTAACAATCTTAGATGCAGGGGGTGGGTCAGGCTGTATCCCCACCTTAACACCTCTGCCAAGTCACCCTGTGTATTCTTCAAGGGACTTAGCATTCTCTTACATAACAGTCTATTTGGCTTATCTCTTGCTACTTGTCTTCCCAACCAGAATACAAGCCTCTTGAGACAGGGAATGTATCTGTCTTGTTTAGGGCTTTATCTCCAGGGCCTAAAACATGATAAATGCTCAGGAAATAATTGTATGAATGGAAGAGACAGATCTGTATGTTTTGAATAAAACTAATGATGTATTTTGAGTAAAAAAGAAAAGTTACCTAATGATATCCTATTGTCAAAATGATCATAGAAAGTATCCTGGAAAAGGAATTCAGAAGTGAGGAAGGGAGATTCAGTTATTAAGGTTTGCATTTGTATAGTTTGAGTTTTAAAATATTGAGATACTGTATTAGTACTATCAAATATGCAAAGATACAAACTTTGTTAACAGGCTGTGTTGGAGAAGACATGGAGAAAAAGGCACTGTCAAGTATTATAAAAGTCTACCTTACAGGAGACTATTATTGGGGGCAATTTGACAACATCTATTGAAAAGGAATTCAGAAGTGAGGAAGGGAGATTCAGTTATTAAGGTTTGCATTTGTATAGTTTGAGTTTTAAAATATTGAGATACTGTATTAGTACTATCAAATATGCAAAGATACAAACTTTGTTAACAGGCTGTGTTGGAGAAGACATGGAGAAAAAGGCACTGTCAAGTATTATAAAAGTCTACCTTACAGGAGACTATTATTGGGGGCAATTTGACAACATCTATCAAAACAACAAATGCATATACCCTTAAGATTCTATTTTATTTTTGTGGAATTAATCTTTTATATATATAAAAAATATATATATATATAATAACAAAAACATGAAATGACATTTATAGGAAGTTTTTTTTGTTGCTGTGTTGTTTACAATGGCAAAATGCTGGAAACCATCAAAATTGACATCATTAGAGACCCAGCTATATAAATTAGGGTCCCCATTGTGCAATGGAAAACTTTGCATCTGTAAAGATGAATGAGGATGCTCTCTATATACTCATATGGAAAGTTTTTCAAGATAACAATTGAGTGTAAAAGCCAAGTATATAGCTTGTTATAATTTGTGTTTAAAAAATGGAGAGAGTATGTCATTAAATTGCTTATTTATGCACAAAATATTTCTGGAAGAATATACAAGAAAGTAATAAAAAGCACTGCTATGGATAGATGAAACAGGGGTAAGGGAAGGAGACAGGATTTGTATGCCATTCCATATTAATCTTTTACTTGGGAACTATGAAAATGCATTATATGTTTATGTAGTTTTCTTTAAAAATATTTGCTTGCATAGAGATTGCTAAAAAAAAATGAGCTGTTACAACATATCTTGTTCTTATGAATGATCATTTTAGTAGATTGGACCAGCAGAAGCATGTTTGGGAAAAGAACTGAAACAGGAATAGTCGCTAATCCTGGACCAGCTCTGACATTGACATTGACATTGACGTTGACATTCATGCTGATGTTTGGGGAAGTTGTTCCCTCCCAGGGCTTCAGTACCCCCACCTATAAGATAACAAGGGTGAACTGGAAACTTTTTAAAGGTCCCCTATTGCTCTGACATTCTGGGATGTATTCAATGACTGCTGCCGCTGCTGCTAAGTCACTTCAGTCGTGTCGACTCTGTGCGATCCCAGAGACGGCAGCACACCAGGCTCCCCCGTCCCTGGGATTCTCCAGGCAAGAACACTGGAGTGGGTTGCCATTTCCTTCTCCAATGCAGGAAAGTGAAAAGTGAAAGTGAAGTCTCTCAGTCGTGTCCGACTCTTCACGACCCCATGGACTGTAGCCTACCAGGCTCCTCCGTCCATGGGATTTTCCAGGCAAGAGTACTAAGCTTTACTTAATTTCAATTAAACTACATCCTCTATAAAATATGTCCTAGTAAGGCATTTTGAATACTTTTTTTTCACTCTGCTTCATTGGTGTTCTTTTTTAAAACTGCCTTTTTACAGTTACTTTTGAGAAGCTCTCATCTTGCCTCTGCTAAGGTTACATGGTCATGAAGATGACTATGGCCTGGGATATGGCAATAGAGGACAGACCAGGTCCTGAGTAGAAAATGACCCAGAAAGAGACAGAGAGTAGGAGCCACCAAGAAACAAGATTCAGTGGGGTGGAAGCAGCCCATAAATGCATACTGAACTGAGACTCAGTTCATCCAGATCGATATTTTAGGAAACCAAATGCAGCTCCCTTTTTCCCACTTCTGCATAATTGGGAGCTGAATTGCTCTGAGTGGTAACATTTTAAACGAGGTAAGACACACTGGTTTTACCTCACCAAACTGAAATGTTCCCCTTCTAATAACAATATTCTACATTCCTATTTCTGCTGCAGGGGTTGGAGGGGAGGGGAGGTTTCTGCCCCTTCCCTTGTGCTTCATCCCTAGGTCCAGGTGTCCCCAGCTTGCTAAAAAGTAGAATTCTACCCTGCCACAGTGATCATCAGACCCAGGGCTTTTGTCCAATGCATTGTTACTATCAAATCTTGGGGAAGAGGGATGTAAGGGAGCTGCTGGTCACTATGATGAAATTGCATAAAGCTTGGGGATAGAGGAAAGCAGAAACAAGAGACAGCAACAGCTTTGACATATTGTTAACATGCTCCTGAAACCTTGTTGGTTTCTAAGTCACATGGACGAATACATTTTTAAAAATTATTTAAGCCAGTTTACTTCACCTCGGTTTCTTGCAGTCAAAGGACCTGCATATAAATGCCAACTCCAGCAGATTGACAGTGACTGCCTGAAGAATTATATTGAGAAGAACCTTGAGGGCCTTATCTGGGCTCATGACTCATGAGAATGGTATGCCACAGAGAGAGAAGAAAAAGATGCAAAATGGTACATCTTTTTGACTAAGATGAAACCCCTGACTCATCCTCTGCCTCACTCTGGACTGGGCAATACTTCATTTTTTTTCAAGGCATAGTCTTTCAGGTTGGGATATGGGAAAGAATTTGTTAGCATGTATCCCCAGAAAGGTAGATGTCCACATTTACCTAGAGGTTTAGTGGGGGTTCCTACTTTCAAAGAAACTTGGTGCCGTAAGTAAATCTCTTCCTAGTTGTTGTTGTTCAGCCACCAAGTCATATCTGACTCTTTGCAACCCCATGGACTGCAGCACACCAGGCTTCCCTGTCCCTCACCATCTCCCCGAGTTTGCCCAAGTTCAAGTCCATTGAATCAGTGATGCCATCCAACCATCTCATCCTCTGTCACCCTCTTCTCCTTCTGCCTTCAATTTTTCCCAGCATCTGGGTCTTTTCCAATGAGTCAACTCTTTGCATCAGGAGGCCAAAGTATTGGAGCTTTGGCATCAGTCCTTCCAATGACTACTCAGGACTGATTTCCTTTAAGACTGACTGGTTTGATCTCCTTGATGTCCAAGAGACTCTCAAGAGTCTCCTCCAGCACCACAGTTTGAAAGCATCAATTCTTCTGCACTCAGTCTTCTTTATGGTCCAGCTCTCACATCCACACACGACCACGGCAAAGACCATAGCCTTGACTATATGGACCTTTATCAGAAAACTCATGTTTTTGCCTTTAACACACTGCCTAGGTTTGTCATAGCTTTACTTCCAATAAGCAATTGTCTTCTAATGTCATGGCTGCAGTCACCATCTGCAGTGATTTTAGAGCCTAAGAAGAGGAAATCTGTCACTGCTTCCACATTTTCTCCTTCTATTTGCCATGAAGTGATGACACCAGGTGTCATGATCTTCATTTTTTAACACTCAGTTTTAAAACTCAGTGGCTTTTTCACTCTCCTTCTTCAATTTCATCAAGAGGCTCTTTAGTTTCTCTTTGTTTTCTGCCATTAGAGTGGTATCATCCACATATCTGGGGTTGTTGATATTTCTCTCAGCAGTCTTGATTCCAGCTTGCCACTCATCCAGCCCAGCATTTTGCATGATGTGCTCTGTATATAAGTTAAATAAACAGAGTGACAATAAACAGCTTTGCCATACTCCTTTCTCAATTCTGAACCAGTCAGTTGTTCCATACAAGGTTCTAACTGTTGCTTCTTGACCTGCATACAGGTTTCTCAGGAGACAGATAAGATGGTCTGGTGTTCCCATCTCTTTCAGTTTTCCACAGTTTGTTATGACCCACACAGTCAAAGGCTTTAGTGTGGTCGATGAAACAGAGGTAGATGAGTTTTTGTTGTTGTTGTTTTTGGAATTCCCTTGCTTTCTCTAGGATCCAGTGAATGTTGGCAATTTGATTTCTGGCTCTTCTGCCTCTTCTAAACCCAGCTTGGACATCTGGAAGTTCTCAGTCCACGTAATGCTGAAGCTTAGTTTGAAGGATTTTGAGTATTACCTTACTAGCACAGGAGATGAGTGCAATTGTCTAGTGGTTTGAACATTCTTTAGTAATGCCTTTCTTAGGAACTGTGATGAGGATTGAACTTTTCCAGTCCTGTGGCCACTGCTGGGTTTTCCAAATTTGCTGACATATTGAGTGCAGCACTTAAATAGCATCATCTTTTAGGATTTTAAACAGCTCTGCTGGAATTCTATCGCTTCCATTAGCTTTATTGACAGCACCTGACTTCACACTCCAGAATGTCTGGCTCTGGGTGAGTGATCACACCATTGTAGTTGTCCAGATCATTAGGATCTTTCCCCTTCTGTTGTTTTCCTCTATTTCTTTGCATGTTCATTGAAGAAGGCCTTCTTATCTCTTCTTGCTATTCTCCAGGACTCTGCATTTAGTTGAGTGTACCTTTCCCTTTCTCCCTTGCTTTTTGCTTCTCTTCTATTTGTAAAGCCGCTTCAGACAACCGCTTTGCCTTCTTGCATTTCTTTTTATTTGGGATGATTTTGTCTGCTGCCTCCTGTACAATATTACAAACCTCTGTCCATAGTTCTTCAGGCACTCTGTTTAGTAGATCTAATCCCTTGAAGCTATTTATCACCACCACTGTATATTCATAGAGGACTTGATTTAAATTGTACCTGACTTCCCTAGTGGTTTTCACCACTTTCTTTAGTTTAAGCCTGAATTTTACTATGAGGAGTTGATGACCTCAGCCACAGTCAACTCCAGGTCTTATTTTTGCTGACTATATACAGCTTCTCCATCTTTGGCTACAAAAAATGTAATCAATCTGATTTCTGTATTAACCATTTAGTGATGTCCATGTGTAAAGTTGTCTCTTGTGTTGTTCAGTTCAGTTCAGTCACTCAGTTGTGTCTGACTCTTTGCAACCCATGGACTGCAGCATGCCAGGCTTCCCTGTCCATCACCAACTCCCAAACTCATGTCCATTGAGTCAGTGATGCCATCCAACCATCTCATCCTCTGTTATCCCCTTCTCTTTCTGCCTTCAATCTTTCCCAGCATCAGGGTCTTTTCAAATGAGTCAGTTCTTCACATCAGGTGGCCAAAGTATTGGAGTTTCAGCTTCAGCATCAGTCCTTCCAATGAATATTCAGGACTGATCTCCTTTAGGATGGATTGGTTGGATCTTCTTGCAGTCCAAGGGATTCTCAAGAGTCTTCTCCAACACCACAGCTCAAAAGCATCAATTCTTCAGCGCTCAGCTTTCTTCATAGTCCAACTCTCACATCCATACATGACTACTGGAAAAACCATAGCTTTGACTAGACAGAACTTTGTCAGCTAAGTATTGTCTCTGCTTTTTAACATCCTGTCTAGGTTGGTCATAGCTTTTCTTCCAAGGAGCAAGCATCTTTTAATTTAATTTAATTTAATTTAATGTGCTGTTGTACCTATCCTCAAAACATACTCTGAAAGAGAAATCTCCTTCCTATGTGACCTGGTGTGCCTTGTGTTCCACTCACTTCTCCGACCTCAAAGAGTCTGCAATCTTGTATGTGGTCAAAATGAGCAATGATACTAAAAGCATAATGGATTACAGAGGTAGCATTTTAAAAGTTTACAAAAACAGAAGATAAGAAGTGAGTCCTGGAGACTGAAGCAATGAAAGGTTATTCATTGATTATTTCTAAACTGGCTTTCATGGTTTCCCGAATTTGGGCAAGTTGATATGTTTAACTGAGATGCTTCTTGTTGGAAATTTTATTAATTCTGACTCCATTTGACATCCTCAAAAAATAGAGACTGCTGCATAAGAATGGGGTGTTTTTCTGACAGAAAGCTATTCACTCAAAACATTTTAAAAATCAAAGCACACAGGTACATACTTCTACTTTTTTGAGGCATTCAGGCTTTTAAGGCATAATTTACATACAATCAAATTCATCCTTTTTTAGTTACAGAGTTCTATGAATTTGGACAAATGCATTCCATTGCACTATCACTACCCCAATCATATAAGAAACGAATTGGCAGTCTAGGTTCGACACAGGATATAGGATGCTTGGGGCTGGTGCACTGGGATGACCCAGAGGGATGGTACGGGGAGGGAAGTGGGAGAGGGGTTCAGGATTGGGAAAGTGTACACCTGTGGCGGATTCATGATGTATGGCAAAATCAATACAATATTGTAAAGTAAAAAAAAAAAAAAAGTAAATAATAAAATTTTTTTAAAAAAAGATACAAAACAGTCTCATCACTTCAAGCAATTCCCTTGTGTCCCTTGATAACCAGTCCTTGGCCCCAGTCTTAGCACCTGCAACCATAAATCTGTTTTCTGAACTTAGAGTTTCCCAAAATGCCATGACAGGGGAATCACACAGGAAGTAACCTTTGAAATCTGACTCACTTTAACTGGCATGATGCATTTGAGATCCATCCAAGTTGTTGCATCTATCAGGAATCTGTTCTTTATTATTGAGTAGTATTACATTGTGTGTATGTACTATAGTTTGTTTATCCATTCACCAGGGAAAGGACATTTGGGTGTTCCTGCTTTGGCAACTATGAATAAAGCCACTATAAACATTTTTTTACATGTTTCTGTCTTCACAAGTTTTTGTTTCTCTAGTACAAATACCTAGGAGGACAAGTGCGGCTTGAGTGTATGTTTAACTTATAAGAAACTGTCAAAGCATTTTCCACAGTGACTGTTTCATTTTGCATTCCCTGCAGCAATGTAGTCACCTTCATTCATAAATAAGTTGAATGTCATTTTATAAAGGTTTAGCTATATCATCATATCTCCACTAAGCCTTAGGGCACTTTGTGTCCTTGGTAAGAGCACAGTAATCTATAGATATCACTCAATCATTTTTGTGACATAAGACTCAAGAGCCCTAGCTCAAGTGTGATTTTTTAAAAAGACACAAATATAGAACTGTGATATTTTAAAAGAAATTAAAGTTCACTGCTTCAGCATTTTTGAGTAGGGCTGGGTTTTTTTTTTCTTTTTTTAGATTTCTTGAGGTATGACTGACAAATAAAAATTGTATGTACAATTTTGTTCAATATGATTATTATACATATACACATTGTGAACTGTTTACCACAGTCAAGCTAATTAACATATCCATCACCTCACATAATTTTCTTTGTATGTGTGTGTGTGCAGTGAAGGGAGTGACAATTAAGATTTACACTCAGCAACTTCCAAGTATATAATACAGCACTGTTAGCTATAGTCACCAAGCTATACATTAGATTACCAGCACTTACCCATCCTGCATATATGAAACTTTAACAAACATTCCTCCATTCCCCATACTTCCAGTCCCCTGGTAACTATATTCTCTCTGCCTCTAAGAGTTTGATTTTTCTAGATTGCACACGAGTGATATCATGTAGTATTTGTCTTTCTGAGTCTGAATTATCTCACTTAGCATAACACCCTCGAGGTTCATCCATGTTGTGACAATGGCAGGATTTTCTTTATTGCTCATTGCAGCATTAATCACAATAGCCAAGGTATAGAGACAACCTAAGTGTCCATCATCAACTGAACAGAGAGAGAAAATGTGAGATTGTCCATATATAAACACACAGTGGAATATTATCCAGCCTTAATGGCAAGAAACAAATCTTGCCATTTGAGTAGGGCTGTTTTGACCCAATCATAATAGACGGTCTCTCTTTCAGGCCCTGTTCAATAGACCCCCATGTTTACTGCCCATGTGCAATTGCACATGTTCTTTAGCTACTTTAAGCTCGCTTCTTCATCTCTAAAGGGTTTTTGTGAGGATCAAGAGAAAAAGGTATGGGAAAGAATTCTGGAATCAAAAAACAGTTAAATACTAAGCATTAATCAAAAAAAAAACAAAAAACAAACAAACAGACATTGCTAGTGTTTTGCTTTCTATGGGCAGTCTTACCAAACCCAGGTAGGCTTAAAACCGAAAGCATGGACCATATGATTATTAAATGTTAGCCCAGATAATGTGATTTTCGAAGGTTAGAACTAAAAGAACCTTTGAGATCTTCCACCAAGTCTTAGCTCTTAATGATAGTGAAGAAATGGAGGCCCAAAACAGCTGAGATCACACAAAGTTACTAGTTGCAAAGCTAGTTAGAGAATTCAGAAATTTCTGACCCAATGTCCAGTTCTCTCATTATTCTGCCCAACTGTCTTCTCAAGACTGGTTTGAACAGCGATTAAAATACAACCAAATTTTAGGTTGTGTCCTAAAAGATGATGCTGTGAAAGTGCTGCACTCAGTTCAGTTCAGTCTCTCAGTCATGTCCGACTCTTTGAGACCCCATGGACTGCCACTAGGCCTCCCTGTCCACCACCAACTCCCAGAGTTTACTCGAACTCATGTCCACTGAGTCAGTGATGCCATCCAACCATCTTATCCTCTGTCATCCTCTTCTCCTCCTGCCTTCAATCTTTCCTAGCATCAGGAGGGTCTTTTCAAATGAGTCACTTCTTCGCATCAGGTGGCCAAAGTATTGGAGTTTCAGCTTCAGCATCTGATTTCCTTTAGGATGGACTGGTTGGATCTCCTTGCAGTCCAAAGGATTCTCAAGAGTCTTCTCCAATATCACAGATCAAAAGCATCAACTCTTCAGTACTCAGCTTTCTTCATAGTCCAACTCTCACATCCATACATGACTTCATGTATGGATCACAACAAACTGGAAAATTCTTCAAGAGATGGGAATACCACACCACCTTACCTTCTCCTGAGAAATCTGTATGCAGGTCAAGAAGCAACAGTTAGAACTGGACATGGAACAACAGACTGATTCCAAATCAGGAATGGAGTACATCAAGCCTGCGTATTGTCACCTTGCTTATTTAACTTATATGAAGAGTACATCATGAGAAATGCTGGGCTGGATGAAGCACAAACTGGAATCAAGATTGCTGGGAGAAATATCAGTAACCTCAGATATACAGATGACACCACACTTATGGCAGAAAGCAAAGAAGAGCTAAAGAGCCTCTTGATGAAAGTGAAAAGAGGAGAGTGGAAAACGTTGGCTTAAAACTCAACATTCAGTAAACTAAGATCATGTCATCCAGTCCCATCACTTCATGGCAAATAGATGGCAAAACAATGGAAACAGTGACAGACTTTATTTTGGGGGGCTCCAAAATCACTGCAGATGGTGACTGCAGCCATGAAATGAAAAGATGCTTGCTCCATGGAAGAAAAGTTATGACCAAACTAGATAGCACATTAAAAAGCAGAGATATACTTTGCCAACAAAGGTCCATCTAGTCAAGGCTATGATTTTTCCTGTAGTCATGTATGGATATGAGAGTCAAAATATGAAGAAAGCTGAGCACTGAAGAATTGATGCTTTTGATCTGTTTTATTGGAGAAGACTCTTGAGAGTCCTTTGGACTGCAAGGAGATCCAACCAGTCCATCCTAAAGGAAATCAGTCCTGAATAGTCATTGGTAGGACTGATGCTGAAGCTGAAACTCCAATACTTTGGCCACCTGATGCAAAGAACTGACCCATTTGAAAAGACCCTGATGCTGGGAAAGATTGAAGGCAGGAGGAGAAGGGGATGACAGAGGCTGAGATGGCTGAATGGCATCAGTGGCTCAATGGACAATGAGTCTGAGCAAGCTCCAGGAGTTGGTGGTGGACAGGGAGGCCTGGTGTGCTGCAGTCCATGGGGTCGCAAAGAGTTGGATAAGACTGAGGGACTGAACTGAACTAAAATTTTAAGCTAGTCCCCACCAGAATGGAATAGCCATCCAGCTTATACTAACACCGAGTTGCTCCCTATCACAATCCCTTGTCTTACCCTCACCTGGTATTAATTCCCACCTTCACCCATTTGTTGTACTGTCTCTCTGCCCCAGTGGAAGTTAAATTCTGCCAGGGTTCAGTTCAGTTCAGTCACTCAGTCGTGTCCGACTCTTTGCGACCCCATGAATTGCAGCACGCCAGACCTCCCTGTCCATCACCATCTCCCAGAGTTCACTCAGACTCACGTCCATCGAGTCAGTGATGCCATCCAGCCATCTCATCCTCTGTCGTCCCCTTCTTGACAGGGAGGCCTGGTGTGCTGCAATTCATGGGGTTGCAAAGAGTCGGACACGACTGAGAGACTGAACTAAACTGAACTGAAGTCTCCTGGCACAGGCTGCGGGGTTCTGAAATTCCAGAACTCCTGGGCTATCCTTGAGGTTTTTCCTGCTTGAGTTGAAACTTGAAATTAAGGCTTTGGAGCCCTAAAAGGAGGAGCGATTTTTCTACGTTATTTCCCATCAGCTGTCATCAAAGTCATCCTTACCTTCTGGTCCCAGCCAGATTATCTTCTTTTACTTGTTAGTCATTTCTCATGATCAGACACTCAAGCCAGAAGCTGGGACTTCTGGGAAAAGAGGACTCAGCCGAACTATCACCTTCTGCAGGACCCCTGCCTTCAAGTCCTGTGCTTCTCCGAAGTCCTCGGTTGTAAAAGATGTGGAATGCAAGGATGTCTGGAGAAGCCACAGTGGTCCAGGGCAAGATGCTATTCCAGTATCGCGTCATCTCTTTGAAGATAGTTCCCAGATCAGCATCTTCAATGTCACCCTTTGTCCACAGCTCCACCCGGATGCCCGTGAGCATCTCATACTCAGTCTGTTCACTGAACTCAATGTCCTACCCTACAAACCTGCTGTCCCTCCTGCTTTCTCCACTTTAATGCTACCAGAGGGATCATTTGCACTCTCTTTCTCTCCCTCTTTCTCACTGGCTTTCCTATTATCTGATCCCATCCTTTATCCTATTTGGAAAAAATTCCAATAAATGTGAGTCTGAAGGGGGCTAGATGTTCCCACACTTGCCCCCTAGTGCCTGGGGCATGCTTCCACGACTTAGACATGGTCATTCACACCATCTGCAAGGGATTCTGGCTCCTGAGGGTGAGACAGGGCTAGAGTTTATCCACAGCAGGAGTGGAGGAGAGCACTGCCACAAGCAGCCAGTCGTTGAGCTCCAACCTGACCAGGCTGTTCTAGTGGTGGGCCCAGGCTGCTCTACCGGTGTGACCAGCCTCTCGTGGCCCCCCCTATTTTCTCAGACTGGTTTTCCAGTCCTTTCATTGATTCAGTGAGCTCTAAAAATATATATATTTAATACATTTTGTTTCTTCTTAGGGAACCAGAATCAGTTTCTGTTGTTCGCAACTAAGTCCTGGCTGGTACCCTCTCCATTCCCCTAGTCTCCAAATCTGGAGCTACTTTTGGTCACACCTCAGAATCTAGGATCAGGCTGTATCCTCCATCAGAGCTTTTGGCAGAGAAGGAAAAAGAGAAGACTGAAGAAAAGAAAGGTGTCCAGGAACTGTGAGTGGAGAGGGGAGAGAGAAGGCAGGTGCCACAAAACAGGCGTGGCTCGGTGTCCCTGTAATAACGCAGTCTTCCTAAGTCCTGAGAGTGGGTGGGCTCTTCCTCTTCCCTGACACTTCTCCCTGTTTTCTAAACTCACATCAATGAAAAGTATTAATTACCCTTTAAGTGGAAATACATTAACTTAAGAAAATGCAATTTTGTACTGCTTTTCTAGTAGCTGGGTTCCCTGAAGATTTACTAATTGATTTTAAATCCAAATCAGCCTAATGCACTTGGACAGTTTGCTGGGTAATGGAAATTAGTGATGACTTCTGTAAAGGAAAGGCTGGAAGCCAATTCCTCTTTTACACATTTATATCACTGTGGATGAGGTAAGGATAATCATAGGTGAAGAAAGCCCAGCAGCACCGAACTCTTATTTATTCAGTAAATGCTTATTGTGCATCTACCTCATGTCAAGTACTGTGCAAGGCACTGGGCATCCAATGATGAACAAGACAGACTTGGTCCCCCCTAATGAAACTTATAGCTGAACACATTAAAAAGCCTTCTGGGGGCTTCCTGAAGTGCCTATGCACAGCTCCCCCTGCCTGGGTCTCATTGAAGCTGGCTGTTACAGTAAGCTGGGCCCAGGAGGGTCCTGGAGGTGGAACATCAGACAGCCTCATCTGCAAGCACCAGGAGACTTGGGAGTTGTAAACAACCACAAAAGGGTGTCAGCTTGACTGGGCTCAGCCTTGCCCCCACCCCACCACCGCTTCCCCAGCTGTTCCTCCCTACAGACACAGGTTAGTGGACAGAATTGGGCCTAGAAAACCTGTGGAGATGATCTCCAGAAGCTTCTCTCTGGCACCCCCATCCAGAGTTGCCAAATTCAGCAAATAAAAATACAGGACACTGAGTTAAATCTGAATTTCAGATAAACGATGAGCAATTTTTTAGCATAAGTGTCAGGAAAAGGGGGCACCAGACAGAGGATGAGATGGTTGGACAGCATCACCAACCCAACGGCCATGAAATGTGAGCACACTCCAGGAGATGGTGAAAGACAGAGACGCCTGGAGTGCTGCAGTCCCTGGGGTCACAAAGAATCAGACACAACTGAGCAACTGAACAACAACAATGGCAACAACCTGGCTCGTACCATATTTGGGATATACTTACGTTCAACTTAATTGGGTTTTTCTATTTTTGTCTGGCCTACCACCAGCTCTCCCAAGCCAGAAAGTTGCCCTTTGTCCCTATTAGCCCCAATACCTGCCCAGAAGAAGCTTCTTCCCCAGTGCAGGAATGCAGAATCCACCAGCCCTCTTTCAAAATACACGAGTCATTAGGAGTATCCAAGGTGTCTGCCTTCAGGTAGCTGCCCGCAGGAAAGAAATACAGTTCAGCCACCTTGACAGCACTGACTTCAAGCAAGGAGCAATATCCCTTTGTATCCTCTGGATTAGCGGGGGAAGAGAAGCAAGCTATTCATATATTCATGATACAAGGTGGAAAAGGAAAAATGACTTAGGTGCCAAGGGGAGGCAGGGAGGAAGAGACATTTACTTTGGAGGACGGAGGCCAGAAGGCATCATGGAGGAGGTGGCATTTACAGCTTATTAGACCAATGAAAAATCCATCAAATCACCTCACAGCTTGGATGTGGTCATTCCTAAACTGGCATCCCAGGTGAAGTCTTTTCATCATCTCTGACCTAGAAGCGTACCTAAAGCTACCAGTAGGGACCTCCTGGAAAGGGCATGCCAGGTGGAGCAATGAGTATAGACCCAAGTCATGAGAAACAGCTTGTGCATTTGGAAAACTCCGAGAAGTCTCATGTAAACAGAGTCTCAAGCTCTGTGTGGGGTGTGTAGCTGAAGAGTCTGTCTCCAAGTTACGTCAGGGATAGGGGGACGGAAAGTCTAAGATCACAGGGAGCTGGGACTTCCTTTGGAAAGCTGGGGCTGAGGGGTGAGGAGGACCACTGTTTTCCCTGGAGGAGGCCTCCCCTCCTCCCAAGGGCCTGCATAGGCACCATTCCTATTCCCAACACCCAATGAATGCTGGCTGTGTCGAAGGAGAGAATGTCAATCACACTCTTGGTAAATATTTAGACCCCTGAGGTTTCAAAGAGATAGTATTTCAGAGCCTGCTTTATTCTTGTGCAGCATCTAATGCAGGAGCAGAAAGTCTTCTCATGCATTGCTTCCTGGTTAATATGAGGGAGTTTTCTCCAGCCAGGCAAACATTTATAGCAGCAGTGACTAAGCCCAGTCCTGATCATGACCTGAAGGTGGCCAGAGGAGAAAGCCAAATACTCTGACTGCCTGTTTGCAGAAGAGGCAGCAAAGAAAATATTCCGCCGGGGCTGTGGTCCCTTTCCCACACCTAGATTTGGAGGGATTCTGTGGTCCGTGATGGCTTCATAGGGAGTACTCTCCACACTCAGCATATTGTATACAGACCATCCCAGTTCCAAGGTCTCAGGAGACAGAGGATGACTGGTTAATGAATCCTCCACCAGCAAGTCAATCTGACAGGCTCCAGCTGCCCCTGACCTGGTCTATTAGCCAGGCTGGGCTCCCTGGGTAGGGCTCAGCGTGGGTCTGTCAGGGAGTGTTTTTTAGAAATTAAAATGACATTGCTAAGTAGGTACACATAACTACCTCCCATTCCTCCTTCTGCACTGCAGGAATAAAGCATGAGAGCGTGTTTGTGTTTCTCCAGAAACTTAATTAAAGCGGCCTGCAGCGTGGAATCAGCCTGCACCCAGGTTCAGGCAGGGTGGGGGCGGGCTCGTGGGCCCCTCCCCTCAGACTCCTCTGGACCCTGGAAGGAAAGCAGATGGGACACTGCTGGAGGCACTGAGGCCAGAGACTCAGGGCCCCCGTCCCTGCCTGTCCGACCGGTGCCCGAGTCCTCCCAGTGGGGTCATCCAGAGCTCACTTGTCCTTTTGTGAGCCTGCCACCCCTCATATCTTGACCTCTTCATGTGTTTTCACTTTGCCCAGACCTCCATATCTAGGTGTTTGGAGGACTTGGCTATGACCTGCCCCTGCTTTCAGCAAGCATGGGAGGCCCTGCTGGAAGGGCCCAGGCTCAGCTTCCCCTGGATGGGACCCAACACCATCCTCCCTCTCCTCTCCCCTTCCCTTTTCCCCTCCCCACTCCTCCCACTCAGCCCTCCTCCCTCCTTCTCTTTTGCCCCCCTCCCTCCACCAGGCGGCTGAGCTGGAAACCACAGGCTGAACTGGAAACCACAGGAAGGGGCTGGGTTGGCTTTGGCCGCAGAGGCTGAAAGCTGGAGGTGGGGAAATCAGGAAACCCAGGCTTGATTCCAAAGTGAATTGGAAATATCTCCACCAGCCAGGGCATTAGATAAATAAGGCTCCAAAACCTGTGACTGGCAAAGAATTTTTTAATTTCCATTAAATTTTAAGATTTTTGTTTTGAAGCACAGTTCTACCAAAGAGGAGTAGTATGTCTTTTTATTAATTCTTACAATACACGGTCATGGGGAGAAATCAAAATAATATAAACAGTATTAAATGAATTGTTAGCAGTTTCTTAGGTTAATTAGGTTTCAAAGAAACAAAATTCAGGATTGAAACTGCAGAACTCATGTAGAATCTGGGGGTGTGTTTAGAATGCAAAGGAGGTGCATGTGTGTGTGTGTGTATACATGCCTGTGTACATGTGTGTGTGTGTGTGTTTAAGTACAGGCCACAGCTTCCCAGGTGGCTCAGTAGTAAAGATTTGGCCTGCCAATACAAAAGATGCAGGTTAGTTAGATCCCTGGGTCAGGAAGATTTCCTGGAGCAGACAATGGCAACTCTAGTATTCCGGCCTGGAGAATCTCATGGACAGAGTATCCTGGAGGTCTATAGCTCATGGTGTTGCAAAAGAGTTGGACATGACCGAACCACTAAACAACAACATGGA
The DNA here is from genome assembly GCA_006410675.1 of Oreotragus oreotragus. Taxonomy (NCBI): domain Eukaryota; kingdom Metazoa; phylum Chordata; class Mammalia; order Artiodactyla; family Bovidae; genus Oreotragus; species Oreotragus oreotragus. The sequence continues at coordinate 138,379 of SJYX01010428.1, read as the reverse complement.
TCACTAACACAGCCTCTGCTGTCAGTGGCCCTGGGTCAGACTCCAGCCCCTCTGCTCCTAACTGCGTGGCAAGTCTGGTGATGTGCTTCACTTTTTGGTGCCTGGTTTTAGCATTTGTAACTTCTGAATAATGATAATAGTGCCTCCTATACAGTTGTGGAGATTCGACTACTTTTCAGCTCACAAAACACTGTGAATCTGTAAACACCCTGCTCATCCGGGCCTCGGTCCCACCTCCTTCTAGAACCCACGGGAATTCCAGTAACACCTGATGCTGATGTACTGGCCATGTAATTTATAGCCCTTGACACAGATGTCCTGGGAGGCAGATACATGACCCCCAAAGAGGTGAGGAAGCCTGGGAGCAGCCACTTGCCTAAGATCCTAGAGCTGTACATGCCAGAGCTGGGCCCAGACCCCAAACAGAAGGATTTTGTGTGATTTTCCGGTGCTCCTGTGGGGACGCTTGTGGCTGTCTGAGCGGTGAGAACAGGAGCATGTGATGCTGGGCAAAGGAGGGGCTCCTGAGTTTCTCTCGTTGCCTCCACCCCCATCCCCACCCCAGGAGTCTAACCTCGGGATTTAGGCGTGACGGCAAGCAGGCCTCCTGTGCAGGGCTCAAGCTGCAGGTCTCAGGGGCAGAAGTGTCTCCGATCAGTGTCTCAGGTTTCCCCCCCTTCTTCTCATGGAGCCTTTATGGTTTTCATCAAACTAATGGCTTGTTGTTTTGCACTTTAAAAATGTATCGCTTTTCCTTTTTACAAAAGTGATATCTGTGGAGTCCGGAAAGTCTAAACAAACAAACAGAAAGTGAAAATAATAATTCTACAACAGTAGAGTTGTTTTCTTCTTTCCTGGAGTGTCCCTTCCGGCCCCTGACTTGACCAGCAGCATCCAGAACCTTCAGCCAAAGATGCCTCTCAGCCTGTTCCAGTTTCAGCAATAAGCTGATACCATGTGAAACTTTCCAAGATTCACAGGATTGATTACAATGATTTTGAGCTGCAAATGACTAATAAGACAATGGCATGACTTACTGCTTTTAAAGCTGCTCCTTAATTTAAAAATGAAGTTAAGGACTCCACCCCTTGTGTGGAATTTAACAAAGTTCTTGGAAAAATCGATTTGGTATGTGGATCCAAAAGCGCCTCACTGCATCGGCTCCAACTTTCTTTGATATACTATCAAGAAAATAAACTCCTTGTAGAGTTCAACAAACTTTTTCTGTACGTCATGGAAATCAAAGACAAGTAGGGAGAGAGAGGCACGTAACATGTAGTTACAATGAGGGGCATTGAATGTCGTGATAAAGATGTTTACCAAGGGCTGAGGAGCACCAGGATGGGGGAGGACTGCCTTTTCCTGTGGAAGAAGGCTCTGGTGAAGAGTACCGAGGAGCTGGACATCGAGTAGGAACTTGAATGAATTTTAGGAGCTGATTAGGGCTTCCCTGGTGACTAGTTGGTAAAGAATTGGCTTGTAATGCAGAAGACTCAGGTTCAATCCCTGGGTTGGGAAGANTGAAGAGTACCGAGGAGCTGGACATCGAGTAGGAACTTGAATGAATTTTAGGAGCTGATTAGGGCTTCCCTGGTGACTAGTTGGTAAAGAATTGGCTTGTAATGCAGAAGACTCAGGTTCAATCCCTGGGTTGGGAAGACCCCCTGGAGAGGGGATGGTTACCCACTCCAGTATTCTTGCCTGGAGAATCCCAAGGACAGAGGAGCCTGGCGGGGTTGCAAAGTGCCGGACGTGATGAGCAACTAACACACAGAGGCAGAGAAAAGATGGCAAAAACAGAGGTATGGAAGGTACAGAGGCATGGCCAAGGCATGAGGGGTAGAAGGGGCAGGGTGTGAAACTGAGCGGGAAGAGTCTGCAGGATCCAGAGATGAGGCTGAAGGAGACGATTAGAACTGGGTTCAGAAGCACCTTGTACGCCACACTGGAGATTTGGGTGTTCATGGATCCAGGTCCCAGGTCCCCTGCCTTGATCTGTTTGCAGGTAGGATGGAGGTAGAAGGGCTCAGCCTCACAAACCCCAGGGGAAGGTGCTGGGCAGGTTGGCTTGGGCAGGAGACAGGGGCTGGGTCCCTCTCACTTGCACTTTTACCAATCCCCTTCGGGGCTTCCCTGATAGCTCAGTTGGTAAAGAATCCACGTGCAATGCAGGAGACCCTGGTTCGATTCCTGGGTTGGGAAGATCCACTGGAGAAGGGATAGGCTAACCACTCCAATATTCTTGGGCTTCCCTGGTGGCTCAGCTGGTAAAGAATCCACTCACAATGTGGGAGACCTCAGTTCAATCCCTGGGTTGGGAAGATCTCCTGGAAAAGGGAAAGTCTACCCACTCCAGTATTCTGGCCTGGNGGGATAGGCTAACCACTCCAATATTCTTGGGCTTCCCTGGTGGCTCAGCTGGTAAAGAATCCACTCACAATGTGGGAGACCTCAGTTCAATCCCTGGGTTGGGAAGATCTCCTGGAAAAGGGAAAGTCTACCCACTCCAGTATTCTGGCCTGGAGAATTCCAAGGACTGTATAGTCCATGGGGTCGCAAAAAGTTGGACACAACTGAACAACTTTCACTTTCACTTTTTGGGGTTTCTCTGGAAAGTTCTTGTGTTTCTGTTACCGAGTGTCTGTCTTCCGCCAAGTTGCTTATGAATATTGAGACACACACGCACAGCAAAGGGAAACAGTTCACTAGGGTTTTTTTTCCAATAGTTATTTTTTGTATTACTTATTTATTTTAACTGGAGGATAATTACTTTACAACAGTGTGATGGCCTTTGCCATACATCAGCATCCAAGAGTTTTAATATGGGAACTAAGGACTATAGAAAAATATAATTCAACTTAGGAGACAAGTAAAAATCAATAGAAAGGGAGCAGGTAGCAAACAGGCAAAAGCAAGGAAGCAAAATCGAATCTCCTCAGAGGCGTGTGTTAACTTGTGGCCTTTCAGAAGATTTCCTGCTCCTCTCTGACTTGGGGATGATGAAAGCAGAGAGTAGAAAGCTGGCTCTATCACTAGTTCCTTGCATTTTTCTTGGACGAATTTTGACCATCTGGGTTCTGTCAAGGTGAGAAATGTTTCAGCAGCTGGAAAAGCCCTGAGCCGATAAGTTAGCAGAAAGGAGAGCAGAGCCGGGCCTCCTTCTTCTCAGTGCCTTCCCCTAACTGGGGCCCCTCTCCCTCCAGCCACTCACAACCCAGCCAGTCTGGAAGGAGCCGGAAGTCAAGGAAACAGCTGGACCTGATCAGCTGCGGTGGCCCCAGACCAGCTGATCCTCACTCTCTGAGCTGTTGAGCCCATTTAGGCTGCAGCGGGTGGAGGTGAGGTGGAGAAGGCCTCACAGTGGGACAGGGCTTGCTGGGTGCAGAAACGAGGCAGGGTCCTGGCCACGCCCGCTCCCCTGTCATGGCCTCTAGTGTCTATGGCTAGAAACAGAGCTCTGGAGGTGACTCCGCCCCTCAGTCCTGGCTTCACTGAGGGATGGAGTGTGGTGATGGTCTGTGGGAGGGGACAGTGGAAGGGCATCAGGTTGCCACCTCTCAATGGGGGCAGGTCAGAGGGGGTAAGAAGCCAAGGACCAGGACTCGCCTCTGGCTACCGCCAAGCTTTCCTCTGAAATCCGCTTTATTCCTAGAATGTTTGGAAGGAGATAATGTCCAGACAGGAGGAAGATAACAGGTCCTGCCAGTGTGACCAGATGTCCCCCATGTCCCAGGCCTTGGGATGCAAAGATAAGTGGGACCCGTCCCTCCAGGAGTGCTGTGTCCTTTTTGTTGTGGTAGTTCAGCTGCTCAGTCATGTCTGACTCTTTTGAGACCCCCTGGACTGAAGCCTGCCAGGCTCCTCTGTCCATGGGGTTTCTCAGGCAAGAATACTGGTGTGGGTTGCCATTTCCTTCTCTAGGGGATCTTCCCGACCCAGGAATTGAATGCATCTCCTGCGGTGGCAAGTGAGTTCTTTACCACTGAGCCACCAGGGAAGTGCTGCTGTGTACTTTATCAGCACTTTATCTGTTCCCCTCCCCGGGGCCTCTGGAAGCCGTGGGGAACTACCTCTCTTGCTGGCACCAGAGGCTGGGGCTGCCCAAACCCCAGCATCCCGACATTCAGCACATCTACCTAGGCTCCCTCCTGAACAACCAGAACCTGAGTATCTCTCACTTCACTAGACCCAGGAACAGGGCTGAAGTGGCAGATCCCATCTCCGTCATGTACCCTTGGCTATCCATGCCTGATGAACCCACGAGCACACCCTAAACTGCAGCTCTACATACATGAGCATTTGAAGATAGGGTTCTCAAGCGATCACAAACGAGATGCAGAGTTTTTGAAGCTTAAATTTGGTTTTTGAACCTGTGATTTTCTTTACCTGGCTACTGTCCAAAAAATAACCTTCTTGATTCTTCTCTGCTCTTCCTGCTTCTCCTTCTCCCTCCCCACTAGCAGATGATGTCACTTCAGGGCCCTCTTCTTTGATCCTCCACAAAGATCCAATATTTGGCATAGGTTAGTCTCATGAATGGGCAAGGAAATATCATAAAAATATCCTGCAGCCACTGTTTATTACTGAATGACCTTGGGCAAAGTAATTCAAGCCACTGGTTTCATCATCTGTAAACTAGAGGTAATAATAGTACCTTCCTCTTAGGTGAGCAAGGGGTAAATATAAAAGTAGAGAGATAGTGCCCAGCACATAGTAAATGCTCAGTAAAATATTGACTGGGCTGAGGCTGCTGAGATTTCTCTGACCTCAAATATTTCCAACCCCAATCAGTACCAGCAAAGCCCATTAGAAGATCTCTCCTTGGAGTTACTAAGAAACCAGTATTTATTAAATTAAAACACTCTAGAAATCCTTCTTAGTTTGGTTTATCAACAAAACTAAATGCTATGTGAGAAGAGCTCAGAAGGACTCAGTTTCCTCACATGTAGAATGGGGTCCCACAGGGCTGTCTCAGGGGCAAAAGAGGAAGTGAATGCAAAACGTCACAGGCTGAGCAGGTCTGCAGCTGGCTGCTATTTCCCTGCTTCTGAGGGGGTGAGTGCCTACCCTCTCATCCTTCCCAGCTCCCCTGCTTCACCCCTCACACGGGAATCCAGCAGAGAAGATGGGAAGATCTGACACTCAGGAGCTATGTCAAGTGTGTGTGGGGACCAGGTTTGTTGCTTTCTTCCCACCATCTAGGTCACCATCATTATCAGTCAGGCCCTGAACAGGCCAGCACCCCCACTCAGTAAAGTGGCCCCACTTGGAATCCCTGGCCTCTCAGATTTGCCCGATCCTTTCCCTCTCTTTCTGAAATGTCTGCTTACACCTTGTTGCCTTGCTCTTGACTTTCCCTAGCTCCTCATATGTCCTTTACTGCACTCTCCTTGCTTCCCTCTGTCAAGCTCAGAATGGTGACACCGATCCTTGAGCACTGGTCCAGATAACAAGAGGCCTATGTTCTCGCCCTGATGCTCATCTCTCCCCATCCTACTTTGCCTCATGGACACCCAGTCTCTGCCTGGCACCTTGATGGATGCTGGGGACAAATTGTTTCATGGACAGCCATGGTATCTCCTCCCACAAAGTTCAATCTCCTTGCACAAGCTGTGGGAACTTGGGTGAGTCCTTGGCCTTGCCTCTGTTTCCTTCCTCCCAGGCCTTTCTCTGATACCCAGGCATTCTCCATCCTGTGATTTCTTATGGTTGAGCAGCTGGCTGAAGCCCGAATGCCACAGACTTGAGATTGAAATTTTAGTTGCAGCTCATGGACAATCAGACTCAGCATCCATCTGTCCTGTAACAATAAAATACCACTCCCCCAAGATGAACTGATTCCTGTTCTCTGTTTAAAGCATAACCCAAAGCAAACCCTAAACACTAGTCTAAGAGCCATGCAGTTGTCTTAATTTGCCCAATTGGCCAAATACCCAAACCTCCTCCCTCTCTGGAAACCAGCCCTGCAGTGGAGTCCAACCAATCCCTGCCCCACCCAAGGCAGGGTCTCTCGCAGGGCAGTGTCCTCAGCAGGACACATTGCTTAATTTCATCTTGGAGGAGTGAGGCTGTTTTCTGAAATCTGTGTTCTGAAATCAGGGGCAGCCTTCCTCAACAGAAAGAATCAGAGCCTGCCTTCCATGTGTGTCTCCTATGGATCAGGACAGCCCACAGAAGGGCCATCAGGAATGGCATAGCTGCAGAAAGGGGGGCTTTTAGACTTATCTGGAACCTGTGCTTGCATAGTAAGCGCTCTGCTTTTATTTGTAAAGGAAAGTTAGGACCAACCTAGGTAACATATTCAAAATCAGAGACATTACTTTGCCAACAAAGGTCCGTCTAGTCAAGGCTATGGTTTTTCCAGTGGTCATGTATGGATGTGAGAGTTGGATGTGAAGAAAGCTGAGCACTGAAGAATTGATGCTTTTGAACTGTGGTGTTGGAGAAGACTCTTGAGAGTCCCTTGGACTGCAAGGAGATCCAACCAGGCCATTCTGAAGGAGATCAGTCCTGGGTGTTCTTTGGAAGGAATGATGCTAAAGCTGAAACTCCAGTACTTTGGCCACCTCATGTGAAGAGTTGACTCATTGGAAAAGACTCTGATGCTGGGAGGGATTAGGGGCAGGAGGAGAAGGGGACAACAGAGGATGAGNAGGACTGATGCTAAAGCTGAAACTCCAGTACTTTGGCCACCTCATGCGAAGAGTTGACTCATTGGAAAAGACTCTGATGCTGGGAGGGATTGGGGGCAGGAGGAGAAGGGGACAACAGAGGATGAGATGGCTGGATGGCATCACCGACTCGATGGACATGAGTTTGAGTGAACTCTGGGAGTTGGTGATGAACAGGGAGGCCTGGCGTGCTGCAGTTCATGGGGTCGCAAAGAGTCGGACACGACCGAGCGACTGAACTGAACTGAATTTCTTATCTATCTTTTCTAGGGATTTGTTATGCAAATACAAACAAACAGAAACAGATCTCCTTCACTCCTTTCACAATAGGAAAGTTCCGTGGTGCTCTGCTGCTGCAGCGTTTAGTTGCTCAGTCATGCCGACTCTTTGTGACCCGACAGACTGTAGCCCACCAGGTGCCTCTGCCCATGGGATTCTCCAGGCAAGAATACTGGGGTGGGCTGCCGTTTCCTACGCCAGTGGATCTTTCTGCCCCAGGGATTGAACTTGTGTCTCTTGCAGCTCCTGCGTTGACAGGCGGATTCTTTACCACTGAGCCACTGCAATTTGGTAGTTATTGCTAAATAGCTCCTTTTATACTTTAAAGGGGAGACAAATAACATGAATAATTCAATGTCACTGTGCAAGTGATTCTTAAGAAGAGATCACATCTTCTTTAGTATAGAAGAATAGATCCCACGAAACCCATCATCTTCCAAAATATTTAAAAAAAAAAAAAAAAGGTGATAATTGTTCTTTGGCAAAGGCACTGCTTTTGAGATATCCTTTAACCCTTTCCAGCATCCCTCACCTCTAGGTTCTATGACTACTGGGCTCCTCAAAGCTATACTTCAGATTTTTTGGATTCAGAGAAAAATCTAACAAGCAAACATTTCCAAGGCTTTCATAATTGCCTAACCTCTGTGTCTTTAAAAAGTGGCTCAGTGGGTAGAAAGGTATGCGTTAGGTAATATAACCCCATAGCAACACACAGTCCTTTCTGGAAAGAGAAGTTCTTTTTAAATGTCACATCCTGATAATATGCCCTGGGGACTTTTGGCTTTGGCAACGGAATCACAAGTAAGAGTGAAGTCTAACATCTAAAATTTGCATAAAAAGTAAAAGCAAAATCTTTTCTTGTAAGAAGTTTTACCCCATTCTTCCACACCTGTTCCAACATCCTTTCCCTACTAGTTTATCTCCTCCTCACCCTTCATTTTGAAACATTTTTAAGCTTAAATTTTATTGATGACCACACAAAACTATTATCATCAAAAAGAGGGACTAGCCACAGGGGTGGGTCGGTGTTTTTCACTTAGTCACCAATGGGTAATAATGCTGAAATGTCTTTTCTCACTATGCCCTCTTTCTTTCTCCTCCCCTCAACTCTGACATCTGCAGAGAAATCAGAAGTCAACTCTCCTTCCCACAGTCTGCCTATATCGATGGCAGAGGTTGACACTAACAGGATCTTTGTTCTGTAACAGAATTCATCTTTGTTTTCCTTTGACTTTCAAATACAACCACAATATAAGAGCACAGAATAAATAGATAAGCATAAGCTCTAATTAACAACAGTTTCTTCTTCTCAACTCTCAACTTGGAACTAGACATTTTTTTGTTGGAGGAAGGAAGGAGGAAATGGTTTTTACTGATTTCTTCAGATATCAGACACTACCAGTTAAATTTTTTCTTCCCTACTACTTCTTTGTGCCATAGAATATGTTTAAAGGGTACCCTTTACATCAAATACCAACCAAGATATTTCAAAAGCAAGCTAATTAATTTTTATACAGTGCTAAATTCACTTTCACTTTTCTTTTTCATGCATTGGAGAAGGAAATGGCAACCCACTCCAGTATTTTTGCCTGGAGAATCCCAGGGATGGGGGAGCCTGGTGGGCTGCCGTCTATGGGGTCACACAGAGTCGGACACGACTGAAGTGACTTAGCAGCAGCAGCAGCAAAGTATGAATTAAATTTCATTTGCCAAAACAAGGAAAGAGGGTTTTTGGTGTATGTGAGGTAGAAGCCTTATCTTTTGGTAGTGATTTTTTTCTAAACACCGTTCAATTAAAAAAATAAAAGAAATAAATGCTCTGCAAATCTGAAGACACGATTCTCTTTTGGAGTAAGTGTTAGGCGTTGTATTATAGTTTTCTCTTCTCTATACCAGTTTCTCTTTATTTAGAGGAAGAAGACACAAATGAGGAATTAAAGGCAACAATAAAACAAACAAAAGAGTAGAAAGCATTAATTTTAGATAAGAACCTTAATCAATGGTCAAAAGAAGGATATTTTAAAATCATTCCAGAAAAGAATGTTCATTAAAATTTTCAGATATTATTGAAACGAGAATGAAGAGAATAATGAAAGTTTTAAGGCAAGGAGGCTGAAAACTTTATGAACACTTGCTCCAGCCCCTCAGTTCCTACTTGCTAACATTTCCATGATAAATTTTACAACAAGGAGGAATTTAATTGCCACCACCATTCACACATAACCTGACGCTCTGGGGAGAAAATAGTAAAACTTGGAAGAATGCTCTCTCTTATTCACCTTTAAGTGAAAGAATGCCAAATAAAACTTGAAAAACCAGCCCTGGATCCTTCTCTCTATATACATGCTTTATAATCTAAGCAGTTCATTTTCCTTTTTACCTTTTACATGGTACAATAATAAAAATAAATAAATATTCAAGTCACACTGAGATCCAGGACAAGACCACAACCAGTGCAGCCGCCTGCTCTCTGCCATATCATATTTTCTTTCAAGTAGAAGCAGCCCTGAGGCAAAGCACTGGCACAGCTCTGAATAAAATTTTCAAATCAAAGATTGCATAAGGATACAAGCTGAATTTGAATTATTGTGAATAAAGGAAAAGACGGTCAAATATTTAAGCCTTCCATTGTGATGGATGTCAATAAGAGACACTCAGCAATCTCAATAAACACTTCTTTCATGCAAACTCAAAGTCAAAGGTGAGGACTGCGCCTTTCCTTCAAAACTGAGACTACAGTGGCAGGTTCCTTTTCTTTATACAAATGTTGGCAAAGAGAATAGAGAACTTGGTTACAAGTACATAGATAGGTAGCCAATCCTTGTGAGAAACAGAAATTATTACTCTGAAATTCCCTGGGGAAATGGGGAAGCAAAACCACAAAGTTACACAACACAAAGCAACTGCTAACTTGAAAAAGATAAAAATCACTCGAAACACACACATCATAAGAAATACAGTGACTGTACACGTTGGAGAGAGAATGACTGAAAATTCCCACACAGGACTATTGATAGTACATGGAATGATCAGAGGTGCTCAAATAACGAGAACTTACATGATAATTTAGAGAAATGGGCTTAAACTTAATACAATATAGCACAACATCAATAGACACCTGTGAAAGGCTTGTCAGCGGAGAATCCTGCAATGCAAGATTCTAAATCTCACTCTAACATAACCGTGGGCTTACCTTGTGGCAAAGAGAAACATCCTGGATAACAGCCCTTTGGCCACCTGCACGTCATACTCAGGAGTGGGATAAAAAGCGACTGCACTCTGCTACTGCTCTTTCTGCTTCTGGGGCTGCCAAGGCTCCTCAATGATGCCAGCATCTCCCATCAGACACCCTGAACCACCCAGAACTCACTAAGTTTCATGTAAGTGGGAGGGACTCATTTCCAGCCACTTCTGTAAACTGCCAATTAAAATTCAGTTCCTTCTCTCTAAGAGGGAAGAAGAGAAACTGACCCTTAGTAACTTCTGAGAAGAACCAGCATCTTAAGACAGCAGCACGCAGCTCAGGAATGCCAGAATTCTATTCTGTGGGCAGGAGGAGGAGAGAAGGAAGGAAAACCATCTGCTGATAAAAGGCATCACACTGTACTCAGGAAGTTTCCTTTTTAATTGATCTTCTCTGCTGAACCCAAGCCCTCCTCCACATCCAAAAATGCCGCTGTCTGCAAAAATGTGTGTTAATGGCATTAAGCTTCCCACAGTTTGGGAGACTACTGAAGGAGGTCCTATACCAAACATCCACTGAGGTTTCCTCAGACACACTGATGGGACAGAACTCACTGCCAATGGAAGTGTAAAGTACCAGCTGAGCTAAACTTGCTGCCCAAATGAGAAGAAATAAAGAGTCAAAGCCTGAGTTTCTATGGCCCATTCATCTCAACAGAGTACATATCACCATGTACGGTTAGTGAAGCGAACTTGCTCAGTTGTGTCCGACTCTTTGCGACCCTGTGGACTGTAGCCCGCCAAGCTCCTCTGTCCATGGGATTCTCCAGGCGAGAATACTGGAGTGGGTTGCCATTTCCTTCTCCAGGGGGATCTTTCCAACCCAGGAATTGAACCCGGGTCTCCCGCATGGCAGGCAGGTGCTTTATCCTGTGAGCCACCAGGGAACTTTCACTTTCACTTTCATGTATGGTAAACACTTACTAATTAGATGAGATGGTCATTACAATGATGATAGTGACTGGTGGTGGAGGGTGAGGAGGGGATGAGATGTTTATGGAGAAAGCACTGGCTTGGAAAATCTTGAGTTTTAAGCTGGAACATTTTGTCTCTTGAACTAATTCACTGGACTACTCTAGCCTGAGGCTTGACAGAATTTAGGTAGAAGTTCTGCCAAGATAAGTTAGATCATAGGATTCCTACTGACAGACTGGACAAGAGAATCAGGAATCCAACCAGGAAAAGAACAGATTGGATCTGTGAGAATATTAAGCCCTGGACCACTAAGAGCTTCACCTTCTCTTTAACTTGATGATTTAGTGGGTTCCTATATATACCTGGGAGGAGGGAGTTTTTGTTCTTTCTCTTATAAATAAGCAAGAAAATCCTTTCTATTTTCTCTATGAAAAAGGATCGCTATATATCCATGACCCCCTGGACGTGGAATTGGCTCATGACATGATCCCAGCCCTCTTTAATTTCTAAATTGGTGTCTAATTCTTGACAGGCTTCCATGGCCTGTCAAGAATTAGACTTGCTCACTGCCCACTATTAACTTTCCACCTCAAAACCTGTAGACTCCTAAGATGATAAGCACATCATTTCTGCTCTCTCTAAAGACATCAGCATTTCACCCCTTCCCTTGTTTCAAAACAGGACTTAGCAAGGAGATCAAACCAGTCAATCCTAAAAGGAATCAACCCTGAATATTCATTGGAAGGACTAATGCTGAAGCTCCAATACTCTGGCCACTTGATGTGAAGAGCCAACTCACTGGAAAAGACCTTGATGCTGGCAAAGATTGAGGGCAGGAAGAGAAGCAGGTGGCAGAGGGTGAGATGGTTAGATAGCATCACTGAGTTAATGGACATGAATTTGAGCTAACCCTGGGAGATAGTGAAGGACAAGGAAGCCCGGCGTGCTGCAGTCCCTGGGGTCACAAAGAGTCAGACATGACAGAGCGACTGAACAACTAACAGACCACAGCCAACTTGAAAGAACTCTTAATGGCCAAAGCTGGAACAATTTGAGCAATAAAATAAATAACCCACAGAATAACATAATATGAAGGAGTTCTTACTTATATACATAGTCGACTAAATAAATGGAGGAAAAGAGAGTGCTCTTCCTTACAGAAGACATCTAATTAATAAAGGCAGAAGGAATGAAGGAAACAGACTCATCTTTAGGACATTACAGTAATAATTGTCACAGGCAATATCCATTGACAGATGCTAAACATCAGTTGGAGATAGTTTGAGGAGAAATGATCTTTGCAGAGCCTCAAAACTACCCCTACCCAAGATATGTGTCAACTGCAAGGAGACCAACAATAACTTTACAGTGAAGAAACCTCACCTTTAACCAGGTAACCAAGGTTAACATCACCAGTAATAACACGTACTGACACCACGTAACACTGGAAACGACCCACTAAAAAGGACACATCGTTTCTGTGGTATTCTTGCCGAAAATGCTTAACCTCTATCCAACCATGAGATACCAGACAAACCGAACTGGTCCATGCTCTTCACGAAGTGTCACGGTCATAAAAGATGAGGAAAGACTGAGAAGTATCACGGATTCGAGAAGACTAAGGGATCATGACAACTAAAGACAGTGTAGGATCCTGGAATGGAAAAAGGACATTGCGGGGCCGGGTGGGGGGTGACATCTGACTAAAGTCTATCAAGGGTTATAGTCTGCAGTCAGAAGTACCCCACCAACACTAGTCCTTAGTTTTGATATTTACACTGTGGCTTTAAAAGATACTAACATTACAGAAAGCTGGGTGATGGGTGGATAGAAAACCTCTGTACTACTTTCACAGCTTTTCTGTGAGTCTAAAATTATTTCAAAATAAAAAGTAAAAAGCAAAACAGGCAGGATTTGAGATCTGAATAAATTGGATGAGAACCAGACCAATTTCCAAGTTCAGGCCTACATCAGTTAAAACGTGGGTCGCAGAGATCTAAGAGCATAGGAAAGAATATGGGTGGACTGTTGTAGGGGCTTACGATACACCTGTGGAGATGAGATACATACACATGTGAAATCCTTAGAGGATAAGTAGAGTAAAAATTCCGGCCAATAACACATGAGTAGGCATGACATTTTCAAAAGGAAAAAGTCTGTCTGCTCCCTTACAGTCTCCCTTCATACAGACCCACCATCATGAGCCAGTTTTGACCATGAAGATGAAGGCAACCCCAGTTTATTTCAAAGATAATCTCCTCATGGTTATAAGCACAGTCTCTGCATGGTTAGGACACTGCTAGATATACATTTAGGGTTGTCTGTTTTATGAAACACTTCAATTGTTTCAAACGCAAACCCAGGTCTGTGTGATTCCCCTGTTCACGTTCTCAGCCCCCATTTAGTCTCAGTTCTACCTGCCTTCATCTACCTCTTGAAAGGCCCCACAGTTACCCACAAGTGTCCGGTGGCAGAAACTTAGGAGTCACACTCTTAATCTCTTCTCCCACCCTCACCTGTTCTTGATATGTCTCCTAAATTCATCTCAAATCTGTCTCATCTCTTGTCCCATCACCTCTTGCTAAGTTCAAGTCTTGATCATTGTCTGCTTAGGCCACTAGAGTAGCTTCCTAACTATGACTTTCTGGCCTGAAATCCTTCAGCACTGATGCTACATTAACCTACACAGCTCATGGAGTCTCGTGAAATAAAAGGCTCTGATCCTCTACATTCTGAAGATCCTAGGAGGCTGAAGGGAAGAGAGATAACCTTGAGGCTTCTGTTTCTTCGGGCTGTCCCTGGGGTAACCTCACACCAGCGGCTTCTCTCATAGACGGAGGCCTCCGCACATCTCAGCCTGTCCTCATTTGGTATGTTCGAACTGCTTTTGAATCTTTTTTTCAAACGAAACCTTACAAAGAATCCTCATATAGACATCAGATACAAATATTGTTTGATTATAAAAAATATATTTTATGTATAGTTGCATATTCATAAAAAGGGTCACTGAATAAACCTAAATTTATGTTTATTTATAATCCAAGCTCACATGTCTACATGAAAGAACCGCCCCCAAACTGAAATCAGGATAGCTGACAACAATGATAACTGCTACACTGCGTGCTTATGATGGGCTGGGTACCACTCTGTTTTATGTGCATCAGCATTTTCAATCCTCTCAGCAACTGAACGGCGAAGATTAGTTATTAAACACATTTTACATATGGGAAACAGAACTTAAATAACTTACCTGCAGTTATATATACATAGATATATTTTTTTATTGCTTATGGTTGCTTTACAATGTTGTGTTAATTTATGCTATACAGCAAAGTGAATCAGCTATACACATACGTATATCCCCTCTTTTTTGGATTTCCTTCCCATTTATGTCACCAGAGAGCACTGAGTATAGTTCCTCATGTAAGTTCTCAATAGTTATCTATTTTATACGTGCTTGCATGTGTGCAAAGTCACTTAATACAGCAAAGTGAATCAGCTATACACATACGTATATCCCCTCTTTTTTGGATTTCCTTTCCATTTATGTCACCAGAGAGCAATGAGTATAGTTCCTCATGTAAGTTCTCAATAGTTATCTATTTTATACATGCGTGCACGCGTACAAAGTCACTTCAGTTGTGTCTGATTCTTTGTGACCCTATGGACTAGCCTACCAGGCTCCTCTTGTCAATGGGGATTCTCCAGGCAAGAATACTGGAGTGGGTTGCCATGCCCTCCTCCAGGGGATCTTCCCGACCCAGGGAATGAACCCATATCTCTATGTCTCCTTCATTGACAGGCAGGTTCTTTACCCCTAGGCATCACCTGGGAAGCCCAATCTCCCAATCCATTCCACCTCATCCTCTTTGCCCCGGTATTATATATTAAATGGCAGAATTAAGATGTGACTTCCAGGTAGACTGATTCCATGGACCCCATCTTACTATATTATATTGCCTTTCACGCTGGCACAGTCTCTTCCCTGGTGGCTCGGATGGTAAAGTGTCTGCCTGCAATGCGGGAGACCTGGGTTAGATCCCTGGGTTCGGAAGATCTTCTGGAGAAAGAAATGGCAACCCACTCCAGCACTCTTGCCTGGAGAATCCCACAGATGGAGGAGCCTGGTAGGCTACAGTCCATGGGGTCGCAAAGAGTTGGACACAACTGAGCGACTTCATTTTCTTTATGCTGGCACACAGACTTACATGACTGTGATGAAAAGGATGATAAGAATGAGAACATCATCAATATACCAGCACCTAATAATTACTCCACCTGACAATGAGCAGGCTCTGTGCTAAGTGCTTTGAATATCTCATCTCCTTGAATCCCCACAACTGTCCTACGAAGTAGGCTGTTATGCTAATTGCTGAGTGGAGTGGCTGTGAGCTCAAACTGCCTGAATTTGAACCCACCACCTAACTAGATGCCTTTACACTAGTGCAAACCTCACAGCAATGGGGTGAGACTCTGATGAGGTACGCAAAGCCCCAGCGCACAGGAAGCACAGATAAGTACTTNAAGTAGGCTGTTATGCTAATTGCTGAGTGGAGTGGCTGTGAGCTCAAACTGCCTGAATTTGAACCCACCACCTAACTAGATGCCTTTACACTAGTGCAAACCTCACAGCAATGGGGTGAGACTCTGATGAGGTACGCAAAGCCCCAGCGCACAGGAAGCACAGATAAGTACTTATAAATTTTCATTAGGCCAACTTTGTAGCCTCAGGACATTTCTCAATTAGAGGAATTTTCAATGAGTATCAGCTCAAAGAGGAATCCATCTTGTTGTACAATGTAACACACGAGTCATTTCCAAAGTGTAGGACTTTGGTAGATCTCTTTGAATGATTTTTTAATTACAGTTTTAAAAACGGCTGTGAATGCAAAGCACAGATAAGTACTTATAAATTTTCATTAGGCCAACTTTGTAGCCTCAGGACATTTCTCAATTAGAGGAATTTTCAATGAGTATCAGCTCAAAGAGGAATCCATCTTGTTGTACAATGTAACACACGAGTCATTTCCAAAGTGTAGGACTTTGGTAGATCTCTTTGAATGATTTTTTAATTACAGTTTTAAAAACGGCTGTGAATGCAGTTTTTTAAAAGATATTTGCATCAAATGATTTGAGGGACCCCTCAGAATACCTGCCAGGAACCTGATGCTTCTTCAGAACCTAGTTTGGAAACTGTCATCAGGATGGTTATCCTTCTGAATTCCGAGCTTCTGCCTGACCTCCTCACCTCTCTCACTCATCTGTATTCGTGACCAGCCTTGGCCCTCATTCCCTCTTTCCGCAGCCAAGTCCTTCCAGACCACTCAACAAGGTCCTCCGTGCCTCTTACCTGTGCTTCAGCCGAGGTTTAACCCCTCCTGACCATGCTACTTTTCTGTGCTGGGGGTCAGAGGGGAGGTGCTCTAGGCCAAACGAGTCAGAGGTGCCAGTGTCTGCAGGGCCCGGGTCTGCACACGCATCTCTGGCGAAAGAAGGAAAACAAGAAGCTGAGCGTGGTGGTGTTCGCGGGCAGGGTGGATAAACGAATCCAACGTGGACAAGGTATGAAAATTCACTGTGGAGCTGGCACAGCGCAGCTGAGTGCAGAGGTCTAAGCCTGCACCCACCCAGGCACTCCCTGCTGGTGGGGGCTGTCACCCTCCCTTATCTGTGTTTCTACAATAAACAATAAGGTATGCCTCCCAATCTCAGAATTCTAGATTTTTCCAACCAAGCAGGGAGAAAGACTCATTGACCATTATGAAGAAAAACCCGCCATAATTCAGGATCTGTTAGTGAATAAGTGAAAAACTTGAACTCACTGAAGGAGGTGGTTTCCTGAGACAAGTTTCTGCTGCCTCCCGACCCAGGGTAGCGGGAAGNTTTTTTGGATTTCCTTCCCATTTATGTCACCAGAGAGCACTGAGTATAGTTCCTCATGTAAGTTCTCAATAGTTATCTATTTTATACGTGCTTGCATGTGTGCAAAGTCACTTCAGTTGTGTCTGATTCTTTGTGACCCTATGGACTAGCCTACCAGGCTCCTCTTGTCAATGGGGATTCTCCAGGCAAGAATACTGGAGTGGGTTGCCATGCCCTCCTCCAGGGGATCTTCCCGACCCAGGGACTGAACCCATGTCTCTATGTCTCCTTCATTGACAGGCAGGTTCTTTACCCCTAGGCACCATCTGGGAAGCCCAATCTCCCAATCCATCCCACCCTATCCTCTTTGCCCCGGTATTATATATTAAATGGCAGAATTAAGATGTGACTTCCAGGTAGACTGATTCCATGGACCCCATCTTACTATATTATACTGCCTTTCATGCTGGCACACAGTCTCTTCCCTGGTGGCTTGGATGGTAAAGCATCTGCCTGCAATGCGGGAGACCTGGGTTCGATCCCTGGGTTCGGAAGATCTCCTGGAGAAGGAAATGGCAACCCACTCCAGTACTCTTGCCTGGAGAATCCCACGGACGGAGGAGCCTGGTAGGCTACAGTCCATGGGGTCGCAGAGAGTTGGACACGACCGAGCGACTTCACTTTCTTTATGCTGGCACACAGACTTACATGACTGTGATGAAAAGGATGATAAGAATGAGAACATCATCAATATACCAGCACCTAATAATTACTCCACCTGACAATGAGCAGGCTCTGTGCTAAGTGCTTTGAATATCTCATCTCCTTGAATCCCCACAACTGTCCTACGAAGTAGGCTGTTATGCTAATTGCTGAGTGGAGTGGCTGTGAGCTCAAACTGCCTGAATTTGAACCCACCACCTCCTAACTAGATGCCTTTACATTAGTGCAAACCTCACAGCACTGGGGTGAGACTCTGATGAGGTACGCAAAGCCCCAGTGCACAGGAAGCACAGATAAGTACTTATAAATTTTCATTAGGCCAACTTTGTAACCTCAGGACATTTCTCAATTAGAGAAATTTTCAATGAGTATAGCTCAAAGACGAATCCATCTTGTTGTACAATGTAACACACGAGTCATTTCCAAAGTGTAGGACTTTGGTACATCTCTTTGAGTGATTTTTTAATTACAGTTTTAAAATCGGCTGTGAATGTAGTTTTTTAAAAGATATTTGCATCAAATGATTTGAGGGACCCCTCAGAATACCTGCCAGGAACCTGATGCTTCTTCAGAACCTAGTTTGGAAACTGTCATCAGGATGGTTATCGTTCTGAATTCCGAGCTTCTGCCTGACCTCCTCACCTCTCTCACTTATCTGTATTCGTGACCAGCCTTGGCCCTCATTCCCTCTTCCCGCAGCCAAGTCCTTCCAGACCACTCAATAAGGTCCTCCGTGCCTCTTACCTGTGCTTCAGCCGAGGTTTAACCCCTCCTGACCATGCTACTTTTCTGTGCTGGGGGTCAGAGGGGAGGTGCTCTGGGCCAAACGAGTCAGAGGTGCCAGTGTCTGCAGGGCCCGGGTCTGCACACGCATCTCTGGCGAAAGAAGGAAAACAAGAAGCTGAGCGTGATGGTGTTTGCGGGCAGGGTGGATAAACGAATCCAACGTGGACAAGGTATGAAAATTCACTGTGGAGCTGGCACAGCGCAGCTGAGCGCAGAGGTCTAAGCCTGCACCCACCCAGGCACTCCCTGCTGGTGGGGGCTGTCACCCTCCCCTATCTGTGTTTCTACAATAAGCAATAAGGTATGCCTCCCAATCTCAGAATAGAATTCTAGATTTTTCCAACCAAGCAGGGAGAAAGACTCATTGACCGTTATGAAGAAAAACCCACCTATAATTCAGGATCTGTTAGTGAATAAGTGAAAAACCTGAACTCACTGAAGGAGGTGGTTTCCTGAGACAAGTTTCTGCTGCCTCCCGACCCAGGGTAGCGGGAAGGAGAGTAACACCCTGCGCACCAGCCCCGGCTCCATGTGCACAAGCCAACGCGTGAGTCCGAGCTATTTCAGACTGTTTCGATTCCACTGCGCTGGAGGCACCCCTTTTGTGTGTCCATTTAAATCCACCCTCCCGCCCCCAGTCCCTAACACCATTTCCCTAGCGCTTTTCCTCCGTACACCCAGGGAGCCAGAGAAAAATGTTAAGCCCCGAGTGGCCAGTGCGTTCCCCATGGGAACAGATGCATTTCTTCTCCTGTGGAGTCTTGGCTTCTTAATCTCCGAACACTGTGTCTGCACCCTCAACGCCTGCTCTTGACCAGTGAGTCTGTCCCCTGCATCAGACTCTGAGGCAGGTTCACCACACTGGGTACCAGTAACATGTTTTCATGTCTCTTTGAGAGCTGACCGGTAGCCCCCGCATCACATCCTACAAGCAGGAATCTGAAGAAGGTGCAAACGCCTGCGGTTTCCCTTCTGCACAGGCCTCGGGTGAGAAGTGGTGGGATGAGGCATGGTATTGATTTCTTTGTATTTCAGGATGGGGAGGGAGATGATCCGGCAGTCAGCAGGGAGTTTCCACTTCTAAGCTTTTGTCTAGTTTTATCTAAGTGTAATCGCCTCCTTCGTTACCTTACTTTTCTCAACGATTTGAGGATGCCTGACTTGGAATATATTCAGTATTCCCCTAGACCGGAAGTCTGAAAGCCTGGTTGAGGTTCTGTCACTTGTGAGCCGAATGACATCGGACAAGTAAATGGTGAGCCCCGGGCTCCTCATGGGGAACCTGAGAATATGGCAGAACCCACAAGTGTAGCAGCCTGGCCCTGGAGTCTGAGTCAAATCCTGGCCCCAGCCACTGAGCAAAACTCTGTAACCTTGTCCTCTCTGTGCCTCTGTCCTTGGATCTCTGAAATAGGTACAAAGGAACAATGGCTTTCATAGCATTGTGGAGAAGTGCTGTGTTAGTTGCTCAGTCATGTCGGACTCTTTGCAAGCCCATGGACTGTAGCCTCCATCCACGAAATTCTCCAGCTAAGAATACTGGAGTGGGTTGCCATGCCCTCCTCCGTGGAATTTTCCCAACCCAGGACTGAACCTGAGTCTCCCACACTGCAGGTAGATGCTTCACCACCTGAGCCACCAGGGAAGCCCAATTCAGGTAAAGCACGTAGAATAATAATGATGTTTGTACCTATTCAGCACTCAGCAAATCAGCTCCTATAATTATATGTATCCTGCAGAGTTGCTATCAAGCTTCTAGATAATATCTGATAACTGTCCCACACACTGCCTACACATGGGGTATCTGCGTAATTAATGAATCGTTTTCATTATTGTCTTCAACCTTCATTTTAGAACTCCTTTCAGCCAAGATCATTATGTAAAACAGACACAACTAAAAAACCTAATTTATGCTGGAAGTAACAGCAAAAAGAGCTTTGTCCGGAGTCAGCACGTCAGAGCCTTTTGCAGAATTCATCAATGTGGTCTCTAATTAGGGTTTCTCCTACAGCCCTAAGCCACAAGAAAAAGCTCTGACGTGCTAACTCTGGACAAGGCTCTTTTTGCCCCAGTGGCCATCTGGTTTAAGCTGAGGTGGAAAGCAGACAGCACGTCAGAGCCTTTTGCAGAATTCATCAATGTGGTCTCTAATTAGGGTTTCTCCTACAGCCCTAAGCCACAAGAAAAAGCTCTGACGTGCTAACTCTGGACAAGGCTCTTTTTGCCCCAGTGGCCATCTGGTTTAAGCTGAGGTGGAAAGCAGACTCAAAGGCATCTTATCAAATCCATGAATGTAAAGATGACACAGCACATCCACAGCCACCCATTGGTAGAATCCATTTCGACAGCAAGCCTGTCTTTCTGGCTCTCCTCTAGATCCTGCTGCTGTCCACGGGAGGAAACAAGAAGGACCAGGCCTAAGCGTTCACAAAACCTTTGTGGCATTTAATAACTTCCTCATTTTGCGCCCAAACCACAGTTGTTGGCTCTGCCCTCTCTGCACAATGGCCGAGTCCTTTTCTCTCTCCTTAGCCCCTACCCCTCTCTGGGTGGCACCAAAATATGGAAGGTCCAAGGCGCAGGCTGTCTGGGGTGAAGGGCTAGAAGGAAGATCAGGCAAATAGGAAAGAGGTGGAAGCAAGAAGAACAGGAGGCTGTTTCACCTTTTTAAGGATTTTTCATGCAGCATTCTTCTCACCCCTAGCAGAGATCAGCACCCCAGCAATGACCTCTGGGGGACCAGGCTGAGGTTAACAATCAGGTGTGAGGGCTCAGAAAACCTGGGTTGTGTGTTGTTGACGGGGGCACCCAGGCTAAGTCACAGCACAGCCTCCCTGCCAATCTTCACCTCCCCTGACCCTGGGTGGGCTGGCTACGAGGCTCCCNGAGATCAGCACCCCAGCAATGACCTCTGGGGGACCAGGCTGAGGTTAACAACCAGATGTGAGGGCTCAGAAAACCTGGGTTGTGTGTTGCTGACGGGGGCACCCAGGCTAAGTCACAGCACAGCCTCCCTGCCAATCTTCACCTCCCCTGACCCTGGGTGGGCTGGCTACGAGGCTCCCATGTGAGCTGCCTGGATGCTCGACACCAAAGAGGAAGCAAGGCTGAAAGGAAGGCAGGAAGGATGACCAGCACCAAGAACACACCTTCTCTGCCTTAAACTCTGTCTGGAATAATCGGGACAACAAATAGACACTTTTAAACTCACATGCCCTAGTGAAAAGAACTTCCATAGTGAATCTTGCTGGCCAAACTGGTGAGATGTTTTTGAGGGTTGTTTTTAATATCGTTTCTTATTACTGTCCAGTCTCAGTACCACAAACTATGAACAAGGAAACAGAAATCAGAGCTGACTTGAAAGATTTACCAGGGGTTAAAACAAAATGATTGTGATGCACTAGCCCAGTGTCATCTGTCTTCACCAGATAAGAAACCCAGGCCAACCACCTACATATTTCTACTTCCTATGATAAGTACA
>SJYX01010428.1:34599-112894 GCA_006410675.1 Oreotragus oreotragus | reverse complement strand
TTCACCTGCCAATGCAGGAGATGCGGGTTCAATCCCTGGGTCGGGAAGAGTCCCCCGGAGGAGGGCATGAAACCCACTCCAGTATTCTTGCCTGGAGACTCCCATGGACAGAGGCACATGGTGGGCTACGGCCCATGGGGTCGCAGAGTCGGACTCAACTGAGCTGCTAACAACAAAAACATATAAGGCTGTGAGTTGATTCCTTTATAAAGTAGAATCCGGCTCTCACTGTTGGTCCCTGTCACAACAGCTGGCTTGTGGAGTAGACAGGAGCAGTGCTGAGGGACCACTGACCACACTCTTCACCCAACAGTTGGTACAGCTCAGCACCATCTTGCTGCCTTATGTTCTGAAGCCACCAGAATGCTTTTTGAGATTAAACAGACAGAAGTGCATTTATACAGGGCTAAGTGGTCCTCAGAGCCCCCTGGAAAAATTCCTTTGGATTTAGGTGAGGTGCTTGCATGTATTCATTTTCATAATTTGCTCTGTGAAGTTGCGTTTGTGGGTGCCTGGGTCTCTATGTTCTCTTTCTGCTGCTCCGGGTCCATCACGCAGGAAGCTGCATGTCATCATCTCTGCATCCTATTTCTAGGCCTCTCCTCGTATCAGAACCTCAGGTTCCCCAGCCCTTCTCTTCCCTTCAGTCTCTGGGAGGCAGAGGGGGTCTGGATTCTCCATCCCTTCAGTGTGTGGCAGAAGATATTAAGAACCCACGTCCTCTGGCTCAGTTCTGCTCTTAGCCTAACGCAGCTGTTCGTTGTTTGCTGATGACTGGGCATCTATCAAAGGTGTCACAGATGTCCTCAATGAACTGCCCTCTCTTGAAAAGCCCCTTGTTTCTATTACTGATCTTTTGGTTCCTATGTATTTAGACGGAACCTTCTGGGTCACTGTCCCTTCATTCTTCCCCTCTCTCGGGGCTTCCCTTGGGGCTCAGCTGGTAAAGAATCCGCCTGCAATGCCGGAAACCTGGGTTTGATCCCTAGGTTGGGAAGATCTCCTGGAGAAGGGACAGGCTGCCCACTCCAGTATTCTTGGACTTCCTTGGTGGCTCAGATGGCAGAGAATCTGCCTACAACACAGGAGACCCAGGTTCAGTCCCTGGATGAGAAAGATCCCCTGGAAGAGAGCATGGCAACCCACTCCAGTATTCTGGCCTGGAGAATCCCATGGACAGAGGAGCCTGGTGGGCTACAGTCCATGGNGGTGGCTCAGATGGCAGAGAATCTGCCTACAACACAGGAGACCCAGGTTCAGTCCCTGGATGAGAAAGATCCCCTGGAAGAGAGCATGGCAACCCACTCCAGTATTCTGGCCTGGAGAATCCCATGGACAGGGGAGCCTGGTGGGCTACAATCCATGGGGTCGCAAACAGTCAGACATGACTGAGTGACTAAGCACAGCATAGCAAAGGGCATGCTTACAGTGGAACGCACTGAACAGGATACAGGCCTGAGGCAACACAGAGTGGACTTCTTAAGTAATAATTTAAAAAGCAAATGAAGTGAAAGTCTCTCAGTCGTGTCTGACTCTTTGTGACCCCATGAACTATACAGTCCATGGAATTCTCCAGCCCAGAATACTGGAGTGGGTACCCTATCACTTCTCCAGGGCATCTTCCTGACCCAGGAATCGAACTGGGCTCTCCTGCACTGCAGGTGGATTCTTTACCAGCTGAGCACGTGTCTGACTCTTTGTGACCCCATGAACTATACAGTCCATGGAATTCTCCAGCCCAGAATACTGGAGTGGGTACCCTATCACTTCTCCAGGGCATCTTCCTGACCCAGGAATCGAACTGGGCTCTCCTGCACTGCAGGTGGATTCTTTACCAGCTGAGCTACCCAGGGATCCCTTTACTCGTCCTCAAAAAAACCTCTTCCTTCTGTTCACCCACCTTGGTTTGGCAGTATGGTTATTACAGGAGGCCACGCATAACCCTTCAGCCATGCATAGAGGTGCTTTGTAGGTCTCGGCCCTGTGTCTACCGGTACCTCCTGTGCCTCTTGTTGACGNGTCCTCAAAAAAACCTCTTCCTTCTGTTCACCCACCTTGGTTTGGCAGTATGGTTATTACAGGAGGCCACGCATAACCCTTCAGCCATGCATAGAGGTGCTTTGTAGGTCTCGGCCCTGTGTCTACCTGTACCTCCTGTGCCTCTTGTTGACGCTTTTTCTCACTTGATTTCCCCTGAAACCTCCCAAATGGAACAAGTGTACAACTTACAACACCAACATTCAGCATATTTCTGACTCTTTCCGAAACCATAAGCCTAACTATCTCCAGATCTTAAGCCAGTGACCTCGATGCCAACCTTGCATCTGGAAAAGGGTGAGTAGAGGAAAAAGCCAAATGATTAGCCAGATCTTTTAACCTACCTATTAAATACTTAATCTGCTCCATATTTACTTTTGACTGCAATGCTACCACCTCCAGGGCCCTAAGACTAGTCCAGGGCAAGTGCATAAGAAAACCAAGGGCCCTCATGCAAGGGCTTATATTAAACTGGTGACATCTTTACCACTGAAGCGTGTTGTCCTAGCCACAAACACTCAAGAGTGTGACCTAAATCAATACAGTAAGCGGCAGGCTGCATAACTTGTATGAAAAATGTGGATTCCGCAGCCAGCTGCTTGGATTCCTATTCTGGCTCTGTCACCTAGCAGGTGTCTGACTTTGGGCAGTTCACAGCCTCTTGCGCCTCAGTTTCCTCCCCTATAAATATTATAATACCCATATCAAAGGGTAGTTGTGAGGCTTGAATGAATATGTGTAATACACTTAGAACGGTGCCTGGCAGTGTTTCCTTCTTGCCAATGGCAAGGAAATTTACATTTCTTGGACACATGGTGTGTACCAGATACCGTGCTTTAATAGGTTATTAATCTTATCGTTTGAGACAGCAATGATCCTCATATAGATAAAGCAAAAAGAAATAAGTNACTTAGAACGGTGCCTGGCAGTGTTTCCTTCTTGCCAATGGCAAGGAAATTTACATTTCTTGGACACATGGTGTGTACCAGATACCGTGCTTTAATAGGTTATTAATCTTATCGTTTGAGACAGCAATGATCCTCATATAGATAAAGCAAAAAGAAATAAGTAGAAAGCAGTCTGGCCAGAGACCACACCACCCCTCACGCAATGCCTGAGGGTCCTAAGACTGTGATTGCTTTTTTCTTAGGCATCAGCCACATGCCAATACACATGACCATTTCTGCCACATGACCCTTTTGCCATTCATATATGACAGAAAGCAATGAATGAAGACAAAAGACCAGAAAAAATACCGAAATGTTACTGCTGGGTGATAGGATTAAGGGTGGTATTCTTCTTCCCTTTTTCTGGATCTTGCAAATTGTTTACAATTAACATTTATGATTGTCGTTATCAGAAAAAGTAAAATCAGCCTTAATTTTTTTTTCCCTCACTAGAATGAATCTCAGTCTAATTTCTCCATATTTTTAAAGGAAAATCTTTGTCGGGAAATGGCAGTGGATGTACCACCCTGGGAATAAGTTTGGGCAATGGAAAGACTTCATGCCACTATTCCATCGGAGCCCTAGGACCTCATCTGTAAAAAGGGGACAGAGTATTATCTGCCTAGTGACACAGCTGTGGGATCTGGCAAGCCTGGCACGTGATAACCAGCACAAGAAGGGAGCTATTATCATTTGATCCAAGTGGCCTACATGAGAGAGATGAGTACGGGAAGGAACACAAGAGGTGTGATAGGATGCGGGTGTAACGATTGGCTCTTTCATTCCTTAAAGAGGGCAACTGCAAATGTCCAAAGCATTTGGTGAGATATAAATGTCACAGTTCTCGCATATAAGAACAGGAAATAAAAGGCGTTACCTGGGCCCCTTAGGAACAGACTGGGGCAGAAGGCCCAGCAATCAGCGTGAAAGAAATGGTTTCTGGAGTATCAGGGCTGACAGCATCAGCCTGAGGATTCTTCTTCAAGCCTCATTTCAGCAGAGGGAGCTTCAGGCACTGAGCAGGGATGGGACTCAGCAAAGGTGTCTGCATGGCTGTTTTCAAAACACGATGAGGTTGGGCCCAGGTCTTTTTAGCCCCTGGAGTCCTCTCACCTCAGGCTCTAGGGAGTGGGACCCCCTATCCTCCTGCAGGTGGAGTGGATGACAGACCCTGGCTCTAGAAGAGAGGAGACTGCAGTCTGTGGGAGGTGGGGTTTCTTTGTCCCGTGCATCCTCAGTCATGTCCAATTCTGTGACCCCATGGACTGTAGCCTACCAGGCTCCTCTATCCATGGGATTCTCCAGGCAAGAATTCTGGAGTGGGTTGCCATTTCTTCCTCCAGGGCATCTTCCTGACCCAGTGATTGAACCCAGGTCTCCTGCATTGGCAGGCAGATTCTTTACCACTGAGCTATCAAGGAAGCCCTTCTCTCTTCCAGCTACATGCAAATAAGTTGTTCCTGTCCTAGACCTGCCTGGAGAAGAGGGATGGACGTGCAAAATGTAAATGGAGGTGGTCATTCATCGCAAGAAAATAGGTCCCTGGCTAAATTTGGCAACAGCTGAGGGATCTTAGCAAAATGGAACTCACCCCCTTGTTTGTGGGGGAGGCCTAATCCTTACTTTGCCCAAGAGGATTATTGGGTCTTAGAATGAAGCTCACATGCACTTTTTTTAAGCTCGTGCCAACTGCATTTGTGTCCACAATATCCAAGATTCGTTCTGCTTTTTGGGGTAGATAATAGACATTCCATGCTATTTTTATCCTTCCAAATCTCAAACCTAAATGTTTCTAACCTCTGCTATCACCCAAAGTGGGACTCTGTCTCCCAAGCTTTGCCCCAGCTGTTGCTTTATATTCTTTGGAAGCATATTTTAAACGGAAGGCAAGGTACCCAAACTGCAGTCAACTTGTGGAAAAGTAATCATCTGTGGTTTATATCTTTTCAAGGTGTTTGTAACTATGGTTCCACTGGCTAAGTTTCTACTTATCCCCATCATTTTTCCTTTCCTTCCGTTACCATGTGCTGTGCTGTGCTAAGCTGCTTCAGTCATGTCCAACTCTGTAATCCTATGGACTGTAGCCCGCTAGGCTCCTCTATCCGTGGAATTCTCCAGGCAAGAATACTGGAGTGGGTTGCCATGCCCTCCTTCAGGGGATCTTCCTGACCCAGGGATTGAACCTGTGTCTCTTATGTCTCCTATACTAGCAGGCAGGTTCTTTACCACTAGCGCCACCTGGGAAGCCCAGCACCTGAGTAGAGCTTTACAAAGTATTTTTACATAACAAATTCAATCCTCATAATAACCCTATGAAGTGTTCTCCCTCTTTCATAGAAAAAGGAAACTGAGGAATGGGTAATTTAAGTAAATTGGTCAATAGCACAAAGACGGTGGTAAAGCCAAGACCTCACACACTATAAGGCTCGGAAGCATGCCCTTAACCTTGATCTGCACATCATCTAAGGGCTCAGATACTTGTAGGTGGGGTGGACTGTAGAATAAATAGAGCTGCTTGATTCCAGGAAAAGCATGACAATTCTTCCAGTCCTGGCATCCTCAGGAGCCACGATCTGTGGTAGCTTCTATAGGTAACTTCTCACCTTCACCAACAGAGCTGCTTAATTTCCACCTGCAGTTAGAGTTCCTGTTTCTGGGGCCAATGGAACTCTCACTGAGTAGGAATCTGGGCCTCAAACAGCATCTGATTTGAAGCTTCAAGACAAACTCTGAGCTGGCTGTGCCCTCCTCTTGCTCTCCTCTCCTCGTGCTGCCCACGATCCCCAGGTTTCCTGAGCCTGCCTGGTCCTCCAAGCTGAAGGAAAACCTGCCAATTCCTTCCAGACCAGAGCCTGGTCTTGTTAACGTCCGCCAGGCATAAACAGATGGTACTGGGCACAGCAGGTCCTACCCCCTTGCCTGGGCACCAGCACAGAAGGAGGTGGCAGCAGGTAGGGGCTTGGCAGGTCCACCCCGGGCCAGCTGAGAGCAGGAAATACCCTTGTCTCCCCTCCCACTAGAATGCCAGCACGCCAAGCCTGGGAAAAGTACAGAATCCACGACAAAAAGAAGGTACTGGACTGTGACCCCATGCCACGAACCAGGGGCGGATCAGCGGCCTCCGCCCCAGCCAGACCTAGCTCAGTGGGGAGGCGGCCTTCTCTCACTACTGAATTCCAGCTGCTGGTGGTGAAGAGGTAACCATGGGAACCAACACAAAGGGCTTAAGTTGAGTGAAAGAGGCTGGAGGCGATAGGGAAGAAGCAGAGGGACCTTCAAGTGTCAGTCCTGCGATTCTCCTAGCTTTAGCCCAGCACAGTTACTATGGATCAGACCAAGAGGCGAGTGGAACCTGAACAGAGCCAAGCAGCCTCCAGGGGTCGGAGACCACCAGAGAGCTGTAGGGTTTTCCTCCAGATTCTTTTCTCCCCTTCAGAGTGATGCCCCCCAGGTTTCATCTGCCAGGACTTTTGTCCTGAGATAACATGGCTCACTGGGGTGGACGAAACTGGTACACAGTGACGTTCCTTTAAATACAAGAAGCACTTTGCAAAGAGGCTCCTCCCGTGCCCCCTGGCTTCAGCCTGTTGCAGTACCCACTCTGCTTGCTGAGGAGCTTCCCTGGTGGGTTTTACACAGACCTGGGTGGTTGAGGAACTGGTCTGGAGGTTGGCTGACAAGCTACACTACAGAAGACAGCCATGGATGCTGAGAACGTTAAGAGAGCATCTTGCATAAAAACCTGTACTCTGGTGGGGTGGGCTGGGAGTTCTGTGAAAAGGCTCATATCTATGTAGGGTATCATGTCTGTACACTTTACCTTCCCCTCAAGGCACCCACATTTTATTTTAATTGGCCAATGTGACATCATGTGTCTTCATTAACTCAGTAGGGTTCTCAATCTACTGCTTGGGAATTTTTCTTTTATAAAGTTCTAACTCAGGGTTCTCCAGAATCTGGCAGTTGAGGAAATGCCATGAAAATGGGGAATATAAAATATCCTGGGGCAACAGTGTAATGTTCCTCTTAATTTAAAAAAAATATAGCTAATTTATAATGTTGTATTGGATTTAAGTGTACATCAGAGAGATTCAGTCATATACATATTCTAACATATATAATGGAGCTAAAGCTCCAGTGCTTTAGCCACCTGATGCAAAGAGCCAACTCACTGGAAAAGACCCTGATGCTGGGAAAGACTGAGGGCAGGAGGAGACACGGGCAACAGAGGATGAGATGGTTGGATGGCATCACTGACTCAAATGGACATGAGTTTGAGCAAACTCTGGGAGATAGAGAAGGACAGGGAAGCCTGGTGTGCTGCAGTTCATGGAGTCCAATAACAATATTCTAACAGATACACAGTAGTATATATATAAAATAGATAACAACAAGGATCTACGTTTCTCTCACTTTCAGGGCTTGTGGTAAACTTCGCACCTTGCCTTGCTGGTAGAGACCAAGATAATACTGCATCTATGTCACCCCTTACTAGGGCTTTACAAAATCTCAACCAAATCCACATTCTTTGTTCACAAGTCACAGTGGGCGGCTGACAGGAAGACTTTTGAGGGGCTGGGGAAAGACCCTGACGATATTCACAAGCGTGTCTCCTGCGTGCGAGTCCCCCTCCACAAGGCAGAAAGTCAACTCATCAACTATTTAAGATATACACACTCTCCATCACCGGTGCTCACCTGCACACCGCCCAACACTGTAGCCTGAGTGCCACTTATTGGTGTTACTTTCTACCTGCAGTAATGAAATCTTAAAAATAATTTCACCTAAAAGGGAAAGGCAAATTCCAGGAGGTAGTGAAGGACAGGGAAGCCTGGCGTGCTACAGCCCACGCGGTCGCAAAGAGATGGACATGACTTAGCGACTACACAGCAGCAGCAACAAGAAGGGAAAAGTAACTGGTATCTGTTAATCCTCCTCAGTTGAGAGGCAGGATCTGTGGGCTTCCAACCCTGGCACCTCCATGCCCTCAGCAAGCTGGTTCCTCTCTTCTGTGGTTTTTGGAGTTTTCTCACCTTTAAAGGGCTTGGTAAGGGTGCCTACCTCACACAAGTATGAGGAAGATATAAGAAGAGTTTCAGACAGCACCTGACTCTTAGCAAGGACTCGATACATATTAGATATTAATACCCACTAGATGCCAAGATAGTTATTTTTGCATTTTAATCCTGAAAACAGCCTAATCTGATAATATATATATTAACACTTCTTTTATCACCATTTTACAGATATGGAAACTCAGGCTTAAAGAATTTAAGGACCTAC
This sequence comes from Oreotragus oreotragus, assembly GCA_006410675.1. Lineage (NCBI taxonomy): Eukaryota > Metazoa > Chordata > Mammalia > Artiodactyla > Bovidae > Oreotragus > Oreotragus oreotragus. The sequence goes on along the minus strand of SJYX01010428.1, from coordinate 104,627 downwards.
CCTAAATTGCTAGGCAGTAAAGCTCAGATTTGGGCTTCCAGGTGACACTAGTGGTTAAGAATCTGCCTGCCAATGCAGGTAGACATAATTGATTCAGGTTTGATCCCTGGGTTGGGAAGATCCCCTCAAGGAGGGCATGGCCACCCACTCCACTCCAGTAATCTCACCTGGAGAATCCCATGGACAGAGGAGCCTGGTGGGCTGCAGTCCAGTGTCACAAAGATACCGACATGACTGAAGCAAGTGAGCACGCATGCACCCAAAGCTCAGATTCAAATCCAGGCTGCTCTGTTTTCATAGCCTAAGACCCTTCCACAATTCTATACTGCTTTTCTAGAAGACCATTTTGTTGTAATTTTTAGTAAGGATAAGAAGAAATTCTGGTGTCTATGAAAACAGAACAAAACAGGATTTTAAACCTCCACCTTAATTAAGCAAGAGGCCTCTTTAAACTAGTTTAAAAAAAAAATTTTTTTTAATCATTTATTTGGCTACACTGGGTCTTAATTGCATGTGGGATCTAGTTCCCTGACCAAGGACTGAACCCGGGCCCCCTGCATTGGGGGTGCAGAGTCTTAGCCATTGGACCACCAGGGAAGTCCCTAAACTTTTTTTTTAAACTAACAAAACCAGGCTGAGAGAGTGCCTCTGCTCTGAAAAAAAAAAAAAGGCCATGAGAAATGGGCACACATTCACACAATCAGGGCAGCTGTGAACCTTTGGGTGTAAAATGTTTTATTATTCATCACTGAATTCCCAGGGGTTAATATGTTCTCAGTAAACGTTTGGTACACGCTTAGTGAATGAGTTAAATCATTCTAACAACAAAATGCTTCTCTTGGACTTGGCAAAGTTTACATTGTCTTTCCCAAACACTTTGCTGAACCTAAATAATTGAAGATTAATAGATTAAGTAAACTAGTATTATATTTACCACTCTGTACAAGGTATTTTACTGAAAAATCCAGTTATATAATGTGTCCCTTAAAAAAAAGCACAATATTAATTATATAGAGATCATTTTTCTTTCCCCCTACTTCTTTGGAAAGAGTTTATAATATGTAAGCCTTTCACCTGGATTCTGTGAATGCTGTGAGCCTGGTCTGGTAGTTCAGTTTCAACTACTCTCATGAAATCCTCAAAAACAGAGGGCTTTGCCTAGCGGGTATTTCCTCTCTTTGAGGTTTACATTTGATAGCAAAGCAAAGCCCTAGTGTTACTTTGATCAGGTAAGCAAGAACTAAATTTAAATTCCCTACAACCTGGGAAAAGAACCCATTAAAATGAAGATACATGTAATGCTAAGGATATTTGTTACTATAAGATCCTTGATAATCTTAAATAAATGAGGTGGCTTTTACAAAATATGGAAATCACCTTCTCATTAACAACAAAACCACATATTTATCACAATACATGGAATTATGAGGGGACACTTACCGAGTTCTTAACTAAGCTAAATACTTTGATTATCTAACAATTCTTAAAACAACCCTATGAAGGAGGTATTTTATTACTGTCCAATGGTTCCGGGTTCAGATGCATTTAATAACTTGTCCAAAGTAACATACAGCTAGAGGCAGAGATGAGATATATACTCTTGTCTATCTCTAGGAACTATGCTCTGCTTCGAATTGGGCTAATGCTTCGAATGCAATAAAATACATGTCTCAAATGCTCAGTTCAATGGAGTTTGATAACTGTGTAAAATCATTCAAATCAAAACATACATTTCCATGGCTCCGAAAGTCACCTCTTTCCAGTCAAACTCTCTCGATCCCCACCCCTAAGCAACCACTAACATCCATGGTCATAGATTAGTTTTGCCTGTTCTGCTGCTGCTGCTGCTGCTGCTGCTNGCAGTGTTTCCTTCTTGCCAATGGCAAGGAAATTTACATTTCTTGGACACATGGTGTGTACCAGATACCATGCTTTAATAGGTTATTAATCTTATTGTTTGAGACAGCAATGATCCTCATATAGACAAAGCAAAAAGAAATAAGTAGAAAGTAGTCTGGCCAGAGACCACACTACCCCTCACGCAATGCCTGAGGGTCCTAAGACTGTGAGTGCTTTTTTCTTAGGCATCAGCCACATGCCAATACACATGACCATTTCTGCCACATGACCCTTTTGCCATTCATATATGACAGAAAGCAATGAATGAAGACAAAAGACCAGAAAAAATACTGAAATGTTACTGCTGGGTGATAGGATTAAGGGTGGTATTCTTCTTCCCTTTTTCTGGATCTTGCAAATTGTTTACAATTAACATTTATGATTGTCGTTATCGGAAAAAGTAAAATCAGCCTTAATTTGTTTTTCTTCACTAGAATGAATCTCAGTCTAATTTCTCCATATTTTTAAAGGAAAATCTTTGTCGGGAAATGGCAGTGGATGTACCACCCTGGGAATAAGTTTGGGCAATGGGAAGACTTCATGCCACTATTCCATCGGAGCCCTAGGACCTCATCTGTAAAAAGGGGACTGAGTATTATCTGCCTAGTGACACAGCTGTGGGATCTGGTAAGCCTGGCACGTGATAACCAGCACAAGAAGGGAGCTATTATCACTTGATCCAAGTGGCCTACATGAGAGAGATGAGTACGGGAAGGAACCCAAGGGGTGTGATAGGATGCAGGTGTAACGATTGGCTCTTTCACTTCTTAAAGAGGGCAACTGCAAATGTCCAAAGCATTTGGTGAGAGATATATAAATGTCACAGTTCTCGCATGTAAGAACAGGAAATAAAGGCGTTACCTGGGCCCCTTAGGAACAGACTGGGGCAGAAGGCCCAGCAAGCAGCGTGAAAGAAATGGTTTCTGGAGTATCAGGGCTGACAGCATCAGCCTGAGAATTCTTCCTACAAGCCTCATTTCAGCAGAGGGAGCTTCAGACACTGAGCAGGGATGGGACTCAGCAAAGGTGTCTGCATGGCTGTTTTCAAAACACGATGAGGTTGGGCCCAGGTCTTTTTAGCCCCTGGAGTCCTCTCACCTCAGGGTCTAGGGAGTGGGACCCCCTATCCTCCTGCAGGTGGGAGTGGATGACAGACCCTTGCTCTAGAAGAGAGGAGACTGCAGTCTGCGGGAGGTGGGGTTTCTTTCTCCCGTGCATGCTCAGTCGTCCAATTCTGTGACCCCGTGGACTGTAGCCTACCAGGCTCCTCTATCCATGGGATTCTCCAGGCAAGAATTCTGGAGTGGGTTGCCATTTCTTCCTCCAGGGGATCTTCCTGACCCAGTGATTGAACCCAGGTCTCCTGCACTGGCAGGCAGATTCTTTACCACTGAGCTATCAAGGAAGCCCTTCTCTCTTCCATCTACATGCAAATAAGTTGTTCCTGTCCTAGACCTGCCTGGAGAAGAGGGATGGACGTGCAAAATATAAATGGAGGTGGTCATTCATTGCAAGAAAATAGGTCCCTGGCTAAATTTGGCAACAGCTGAGGGATCTTAGCAAAATGGAACTCACCCCCTTGTTTGTGGGGGAGGCCTAATCCTTACTTTGCCCAAGAGGATTATTGGGTCTTAGAATGAAGCTCACATGCACTTTTTTTAAGCTCGTGCCAACTGCATTTGTGTCCACAATATCCAAGATTCGTTCTGCTTTTTGGGGTAGATAATAGACATTCCATGCTATTTACATCCCTCCAAATCTCAAACCTAAATGTTTCCAACCTCTGCTATCACCAAAGTGGGACTCTGTCTCCCAAGCTTTGCCCCAGCTGTTGCTTTATATTCTTTGGAAGTATATTTTAAATGGAAGGCAAGGTACCCAAACTGCAGTCAACTTGTGGAAAAGTAATCATCTGTGGTTTATATCTTTTCAAGGTGTTTGTAACTATGGTTCCACTGGCTAAGTTTCTACTTATCCCCATCATTTTTCCTTTCCTTCCGTTACCATGTGCTGTGCTGTGCTAAGCTGCTTCAGTCATGTCCAACTCTGTAATCCTATGGACTGTAGCCCGCTAGGCTCCTCTATCCGTGGAATTCTCCAGGCAAGAATACTGGAGTGGGTTGCCATGCCCTCCTTCAGGGGATCTTCCTGACCCAGGGATTGAACCTGTGTCTCTTATGTCTCCTATACTAGCAGGCAGGTTCTTTACCACTAGCACCACCTGGGAAGCCCAGCACCTGAGTAGAGCTTTACAAAGTATTTTTACATAACAAATTCAATCCTCGTAATAACCCTATGAAGTGTTCTCCCTCTTTCATAGAAAAAGGAAACTGAGGAATGGGTAATTTAAGTAAATTGGTCAATAGCACAAAGACGGTGGTAAAGCCAAGACCTCACACACTATAAGGCTCGGAAGCATGCCCTTAACCTTGATCTGCACATCATCTAAGGGCTCAGATACTTGTAGGTGGGGTGGACTGTAGAATAAATAGAGCTGCTTGATTCCAGGAAAAGCATGACAATTCTTCCAGTCCTGGCATCCTCAGGACCCACGATCTGTGGTAGCTTCTATAGGTAACTTCTCACCTTCACCAACAGAGCTGCTTAATTTCCACCTGCAGTTAGAGTTCCTGTTTCTGGGGCCAATGGAACTCTCACTGAGTAGGAATCTGGGCCTCAAACAGCATCTGATTTGAAGCTTCAAGACAAACTCTGAGCTGGCTGTGCCCTCCTCTTGCTCTCCTCTCCTCGTGCTGCCCACGATCCCCAGGTTTCCTGAGCCTGCCTGGTCCTCCAAGCTGAAGGAAAACCTGCCAATTCCTTCCAGACCAGAGCCTGGTCTTGTTAACGTCCGCCAGGCATAAACAGATGGTACTGGGCACAGCAGGTCCTACCCCCTTGCCTGGGCACCAGCACAGAAGGAGGTGGCAGCAGGTAGGGGCTTGGCAGGTCCACCCCGGGCCAGCTGAGAGCAGGAAATACCCTTGTCTCCCCTCCCACTAGAATGCCAGCACGCCAAGCCTGGGAAAAGTACAGAATCCACGACAAAAAGAAGGTACTGGACTGTGACCCCATGCCACGAACCAGGGGCGGATCAGCGGCCTCCGCCCCAGCCAGACCTGGCTCAGTGGGGAGGCGGCCTTCTCTCACTACTGAATTCCAGCTGCTGGTGGTGAAGAGGTAACCATGGGAACCAACACAAAGGGCTTAAGTTGAGTGAAAGAGGCTGGAGGCGATAGGGAAGAAGCAGAGGGACCTTCAAGTGTCAGTCCTGCGATTCTCCTAGCTTTAGCCCAGCACAGTTACTATGGATCAGACCAAGAGGCGAGTGGAACCTGAACAGAGCCAAGCAGCCTCCAGGGGTCGGAGACCACCAGAGAGCTGTAGGGTTTTCCTCCAGATTCTTTTCTCCCCTTCAGAGTGATGCCCCCCAGGTTTCATCTGCCAGGACTTTTGTCCTGAGATAACATGGCTCACTGGGGTGGACGAAACTGGTACACAGTGACGTTCCTTTAAATACAAGAAGCACTTTGCAAAGAGGCTCCTCCCGTGCCCCCTGGCTTCAGCCTGTTGCAGTACCCACTCTGCTTGCTGAGGAGCTTCCCTGGTGGGTTTTACACAGACCTGGGTGGTTGAGGAACTGGTCTGGAGGTTGGCTGACAAGCTACACTACAGAAGACAGCCATGGATGCTGAGAACGTTAAGAGAGCATCTTGCATAAAAACCTGTACTCTGGTGGGGTGGGCTGGGAGTTCTGTGAAAAGGCTCATATCTATGTAGGGTATCATGTCTGTACACTTTACCTTCCCCTCAAGGCACCCACATTTTATTTTAATTGGCCAATGTGACATCATGTGTCTTCATTAACTCAGTAGGGTTCTCAATCTACTGCTTGGGAATTTTTCTTTTATAAAGTTCTAACTCAGGGTTCTCCAGAATCTGGCAGTTGAGGAAACGCCATGAAAATGGGGAATATAAAATATCCTGGGGCAACAGTGTAATGTTCCTCTTAATTTAAAAAAAATATAGCTAATTTATAATGTTGTATTGGATTTAAGTGTACATCAGAGAGATTCAGTCATATACATATTCTAACATATATAATGGAGCTAAAGCTCCAGTGCTTTAGCCACCTGATGCAAAGAGCCAACTCACTGGAAAAGACCCTGATGCTGGGAAAGACTGAGGGCAGGAGGAGACACGGGCAACAGAGGATGAGATGGTTGGATGGCATCACTGACTCAAATGGACATGAGTTTGAGCAAACTCTGGGAGATAGAGAAGGACAGGGAAGCCTGGTGTGCTGCAGTTCATGGAGTCCAATAACAATATTCTAACAGATACACAGTAGTATATATATAAAATAGATAACAACAAGGATCTACGTTTCTCTCACTTTCAGGGCTTGTGGTAAACTTCGCACCTTGCCTTGCTGGTAGAGACCAAGATAATACTGCATCTATGTCACCCCTTACTAGGGCTTTACAAAATCTCAACCAAATCCACATTCTTTGTTCACAAGTCACAGTGGGCGGCTGACAGGAAGACTTTTGAGGGGCTGGGGAAAGACCCTGACGATATTCACAAGCGTGTCTCCTGCGTGCGAGTCCCCCTCCACAAGGCAGAAAGTCAACTCATCAACTATTTAAGATATACACACTCTCCATCACCGGTGCTCACCTGCACACCGCCCAACACTGTAGCCTGAGTGCCACTTATTGGTGTTACTTTCTACCTGCAGTAATGAAATCTTAAAAATAATTTCACCTAAAAGGGAAAGGCAAATTCCAGGAGGTAGTGAAGGACAGGGAAGCCTGGCGTGCTACAGCCCACGCGGTCGCAAAGAGATGGACATGACTTAGCGACTACACAGCAGCAGCAACAAGAAGGGAAAAGTAACTGGTATCTGTTAATCCTCCTCAGTTGAGAGGCAGGATCTGTGGGCTTCCAACCCTGGCACCTCCATGCCCTCAGCAAGCTGGTTCCTCTCTTCTGTGGTTTTTGGAGTTTTCTCACCTTTAAAGGGCTTGGTAAGGGTGCCTACCTCACACAAGTATGAGGAAGATATAAGAAGAGTTTCAGACAGCACCTGACTCTTAGCAAGGACTCGATACATATTAGATATTAATACCCACTAGATGCCAAGATAGTTATTTTTGCATTTTAATCCTGAAAACAGCCTAATCTGATAATATATATATTAACACTTCTTTTATCACCATTTTACAGATATGGAAACTCAGGCTTAAAGAATTTAAGGACCTACCTAGCAAGGACTCGATACATATTAGATATTAATACCCACTAGATGCCAAGATAGTTATTTTTGCATTTTAATCCTGAAAACAGCCTAATCTGATAATATATATATTAACACTTCTTTTATCACCATTTTACAGATATGGAAACTCAGGCTTAAAGAATTTAAGGACCTACCCTAAATTGCTAGGCAGTAAAGCTCAGATTTGGGCTTCCAGGTGACACTAGTGGTTAAGAATCTGCCTGCCAATGCAGGTAGACATAATTGATTCAGGTTTGATCCCTGGGTTGGGAAGATCCCCTCAAGGAGGGCATGGCCACCCACTCCACTCCAGTAATCTCACCTGGAGAATCCCATGGACAGAGGAGCCTGGTGGGCTGCAGTCCAGTGTCACAAAGATACCGACATGACTGAAGCAAGTGAGCACGCATGCACCCAAAGCTCAGATTCAAATCCAGGCTGCTCTGTTTTCATAGCCTAAGACCCTTCCACAATTCTATACTGCTTTTCTAGAAGACCATTTTGTTGTAATTTTTAGTAAGGATAAGAAGAAATTCTGGTGTCTATGAAAANCCAGGCTCCTCTATCCATGGGATTCTCCAGGCAAGAATTCTGGAGTGGGTTGCCATTTCTTCCTCCAGGGGATCTTCCTGACCCAGTGATTGAACCCAGGTCTCCTGCACTGGCAGGCAGATTCTTTACCACTGAGCTATCAAGGAAGCCCTTCTCTCTTCCATCTACATGCAAATAAGTTGTTCCTGTCCTAGACCTGCCTGGAGAAGAGGGATGGACGTGCAAAATATAAATGGAGGTGGTCATTCATTGCAAGAAAATAGGTCCCTGGCTAAATTTGGCAACAGCTGAGGGATCTTAGCAAAATGGAACTCACCCCCTTGTTTGTGGGGGAGGCCTAATCCTTACTTTGCCCAAGAGGATTATTGGGTCTTAGAATGAAGCTCACATGCACTTTTTTTAAGCTCGTGCCAACTGCATTTGTGTCCACAATATCCAAGATTCGTTCTGCTTTTTGGGGTAGATAATAGACATTCCATGCTATTTACATCCCTCCAAATCTCAAACCTAAATGTTTCCAACCTCTGCTATCACCAAAGTGGGACTCTGTCTCCCAAGCTTTGCCCCAGCTGTTGCTTTATATTCTTTGGAAGTATATTTTAAATGGAAGGCAAGGTACCCAAACTGCAGTCAACTTGTGGAAAAGTAATCATCTGTGGTTTATATCTTTTCAAGGTGTTTGTAACTATGGTTCCACTGGCTAAGTTTCTACTTATCCCCATCATTTTTCCTTTCCTTCCGTTACCATGTGCTGTGCTGTGCTAAGCTGCTTCAGTCATGTCCAACTCTGTAATCCTATGGACTGTAGCCCGCTAGGCTCCTCTATCCGTGGAATTCTCCAGGCAAGAATACTGGAGTGGGTTGCCATGCCCTCCTTCAGGGGATCTTCCTGACCCAGGGATTGAACCTGTGTCTCTTATGTCTCCTATACTAGCAGGCAGGTTCTTTACCACTAGCGCCACCTGGGAAGCCCAGCACCTGAGTAGAGCTTTACAAAGTATTTTTACATAACAAATTCAATCCTCGTAATAACCCTATGAAGTGTTCTCCCTCTTTCATAGAAAAAGGAAACTGAGGAATGGGTAATTTAAGTAAATTGGTCAATAGCACAAAGACGGTGGTAAAGCCAAGACCTCACACACTATAAGGCTCGGAAGCATGCCCTTAACCTTGATCTGCACATCATCTAAGGGCTCAGATACTTGTAGGTGGAGTGGACTGTAGAATAAATAGAGCTGCTTGATTCCAGGAAAAGCATGACAATTCTTCCAGTCCTGGCATCCTCAGGACCCACGATCTGTGGTAGCTTCTATAGGTAACTTCTCACCTTCACCAACAGAGCTGCTTAATTTCCACCTGCAGTTAGAGTTCCTGTTTCTGGGGCCAATGGAACTCTCACTGAGTAGGAATCTGGGCCTCAAACAGCATCTGATTTGAAGCTTCAAGACAAACTCTGAGCTGGCTGTGCCCTCCTCTTGCTCTCCTCTCCTCGTGCTGCCCACGATCCCCAGGTTTCCTGAGCCTGCCTGGTCCTCCAAGCTGAAGGAAAACCTGCCAATTCCTTCCAGACCAGAGCCTGGTCTTGTTAACGTCCGCCAGGCATAAACAGATGGTACTGGGCACAGCAGGTCCTACCCCCTTGCCTGGGCACCAGCACAGAAGGAGGTGGCAGCAGGTAGGGGCTTGGCAGGTCCACCCCGGGCCAGCTGAGAGCAGGAAATACCCTTGTCTCCCCTCCCACTAGAATGCCAGCACGCCAAGCCTGGGAAAAGTACAGAATCCACGACAAAAAGAAGGTACTGGACTGTGACCCCATGCCACGAACCAGGGGCGGATCAGCGGCCTCCGCCCCAGCCAGACCTGGCTCAGTGGGGAGGCGGCCTTCTCTCACTACTGAATTCCAGCTGCTGGTGGTGAAGAGGTAACCATGGGAACCAACACAAAGGGCTTAAGTTGAGTGAAAGAGGCTGGAGGCGATAGGGAAGAAGCAGAGGGACCTTCAAGTGTCAGTCCTGCGATTCTCCTAGCTTTAGCCCAGCACAGTTACTATGGATCAGACCAAGAGGCGAGTGGAACCTGAACAGAGCCAAGCAGCCTCCAGGGGTCGGAGACCACCAGAGAGCTGTAGGGTTTTCCTCCAGATTCTTTTCTCCCCTTCAGAGTGATGCCCCCCAGGTTTCATCTGCCAGGACTTTTGTCCTGAGATAACATGGCTCACTGGGGTGGACGAAACTGGTACACAGTGACGTTCCTTTAAATACAAGAAGCACTTTGCAAAGAGGCTCCTCCCGTGCCCCCTGGCTTCAGCCTGTTGCAGTACCCACTCTGCTTGCTGAGGAGCTTCCCTGGTGGGTTTTACACAGACCTGGGTGGTTGAGGAACTGGTCTGGAGGTTGGCTGACAAGCTACACTACAGAAGACAGCCATGGATGCTGAGAACGTTAAGAGAGCATCTTGCATAAAAACCTGTACTCTGGTGGGGTGGGCTGGGAGTTCTGTGAAAAGGCTCATATCTATGTAGGGTATCATGTCTGTACACTTTACCTTCCCCTCAAGGCACCCACATTTTATTTTAATTGGCCAATGTGACATCATGTGTCTTCATTAACTCAGTAGGGTTCTCAATCTACTGCTTGGGAATTTTTCTTTTATAAAGTTCTAACTCAGGGTTCTCCAGAATCTGGCAGTTGAGGAAACGCCATGAAAATGGGGAATATAAAATATCCTGGGGCAACAGTGTAATGTTCCTCTTAATTTAAAAAAAATATAGCTAATTTATAATGTTGTATTGGATTTAAGTGTACATCAGAGAGATTCAGTCATATACATATTCTAACATATATAATGGAGCTAAAGCTCCAGTGCTTTAGCCACCTGATGCAAAGAGCCAACTCACTGGAAAAGACCCTGATGCTGGGAAAGACTGAGGGCAGGAGGAGACACGGGCAACAGAGGATGAGATGGTTGGATGGCATCACTGACTCAAATGGACATGAGTTTGAGCAAACTCTGGGAGATAGAGAAGGACAGGGAAGCCTGGTGTGCTGCAGTTCATGGAGTCCAATAACAATATTCTAACAGATACACAGTAGTATATATATAAAATAGATAACAACAAGGATCTACGTTTCTCTCACTTTCAGGGCTTGTGGTAAACTTCGCACCTTGCCTTGCTGGTAGAGACCAAGATAATACTGCATCTATGTCACCCCTTACTAGGGCTTTACAAAATCTCAACCAAATCCACATTCTTTGTTCACAAGTCACAGTGGGCGGCTGACAGGAAGACTTTTGAGGGGCTGGGGAAAGACCCTGACGATATTCACAAGCGTGTCTCCTGCGTGCGAGTCCCCCTCCACAAGGCAGAAAGTCAACTCATCAACTATTTAAGATATACACACTCTCCATCACCGGTGCTCACCTGCACACCGCCCAACACTGTAGCCTGAGTGCCACTTATTGGTGTTACTTTCTACCTGCAGTAATGAAATCTTAAAAATAATTTCACCTAAAAGGGAAAGGCAAATTCCAGGAGGTAGTGAAGGACAGGGAAGCCTGGCGTGCTACAGCCCACGCGGTCGCAAAGAGATGGACATGACTTAGCGACTACACAGCAGCAGCAGCGAGAAGGGAAAAGTAACTGGTATCTGTTAATCCTCCTCAGTTGAGAGGCAGGATCTGTGGGCTTCCAACCCTGGCACCTCCATGCCCTCAGCAAGCTGGTTCCTCTCTTCTGTGGTTTTTGGAGTTTTCTCACCTTTAAAGGGCTTGGTAAGGGTGCCTACCTCACACAAGTATGAGGAAGATATAAGAAGAGTTTCAGACAGCACCTGACTCTTAGCAAGGACTCGATACATATTAGATATTAATACCCACTAGATGCCAAGATAGTTATTTTTGCATTTTAATCCTGAAAACAGCCTAATCTGATAATATATATATTAACACTTCTTTTATCACCATTTTACAGATATGGAAACTCAGGCTTAAAGAATTTAAGGACCTACCCTAAATTGCTAGGCAGTAAAGCTCAGATTTGGGCTTCCAGGTGACACTAGTGGTTAAGAATCTGCCTGCCAATGCAGGTAGACATAATTGATTCAGGTTTGATCCCTGGGTTGCTAAGATCCCCTCAAGGAGGGCATGGCCACCCACTCCACTCCAGTAATCTCACCTGGAGAATCCCATGGACAGAGGAGCCTGGTGGGCTGCAGTCCAGTGTCACAAAGATACCGACATGACTGAAGCAAGTGAGCACGCATGCACCCAAAGCTCAGATTCAAATCCAGGCTGCTCTGTTTTCATAGCCTAAGACCCTTCCACAATTCTATACTGCTTTTCTAGAAGACCATTTTGTTGTAATTTTTAGTAAGGATAAGAAGAAATTCTGGTGTCTATGAAAACAGAACAAAACAGGATTTTAAACCTCCACCTTAATTAAGCAAGAGGCCTCTTTAAACTAGTTTAAAAAAAAAATTTTTTTTAATCATTTATTTGGCTACACTGGGTCTTAATTGCATGTGGGATCTAGTTCCCTGACCAAGGACTGAACCCGGGCCCCCTGCATTGGGGGTGCAGAGTCTTAGCCATTGGACCACCAGGGAAGTCCCTAAACTTTTTTTTTAAACTAACAAAACCAGGCTGAGAGAGTGCCTCTGCTCTGAAAAAAAAAAAAAAAAAAGGCCATGAGAAATGGGCACACATTCACACAATCAGGGCAGCTGTGAACCTTTGGGTGTAAAATGTTTTATTATTCATCACTGAATTCCCAGGGGTTAATATGTTCTCAGTAAACGTTTGGTACACGCTTAGTGAATGAGTTAAATCATTCTAACAACAAAATGCTTCTCTTGGACTTGGCAAAGTTTACATTGTCTTTCCCAAACACTTTGCTGAACCTAAATAATTGAAGATTAATAGATTAAGTAAACTAGTATTATATTTACCACTCTGTACAAGGTATTTTACTGAAAAATCCAGTTATATAATGTGTCCCTTAAAAAAAAGCACAATATTAATTATATAGAGATCATTTTTCTTTCCCCCTACTTCTTTGGAAAGAGTTTATAATATGTAAGCCTTTCACCTGGATTCTGTGAATGCTGTGAGCCTGGTCTGGTAGTTCAGTTTCAACTACTCTCATGAAATCCTCAAAAACAGAGGGCTTTGCCTAGCGGGTATTTCCTCTCTTTGAGGTTTACATTTGATAGCAAAGCAAAGCCCTAGTGTTACTTTGATCAGGTAAGCAAGAACTAAATTTAAATTCCCTACAACCTGGGAAAAGAACCCATTAAAATGAAGATACATGTAATGCTAAGGATATTTGTTACTATAAGATCCTTGATAATCTTAAATAAATGAGGTGGCTTTTACAAAATATGGAAATCACCTTCTCATTAACAACAAAACCACATATTTATCACAATACATGGAATTATGAGGGGACACTTACCGAGTTCTTAACTAAGCTAAATACTTTGATTATCTAACAATTCTTAAAACAACCCTATGAAGGAGGTATTTTATTACTGTCCAATGGTTCCGGGTTCAGATGCATTTAATAACTTGTCCAAAGTAACATACAGCTAGAGGCAGAGATGAGATGTATACTCTTGTCTATCTCTAGGAACTATGCTCTGCTTCGAATTGGGCTAATGCTTCGAATGCAATAAAATACATGTCTCAAATGCTCAGTTCAATGGAGTTTGATAACTGTGTAAAATCATTCAAATCAAAACATACATTTCCATGGCTCCGAAAGTCACCTCTTTCCAGTCAAACTCTCTCGATCCCCACCCCTAAGCAACCACTAACATCCATGGTCATAGATTAGTTTTGCCTGTTCTGCTGCTGCTGCTGCTGCTGCTGCTAAGTCACTTCAGTCGTGTCCGACTCTGTGCGACCCCATAGACGGCAGCCCACCAGGCTCCCCCATTCCTGGGATTCTCCAGGCAAGAATACTGGAGTGGGTTGCCATTTCCTTCTAGAACTTCATAAATAGAACTGCTTATATATTCTTTTGTGTCGGCCTCCTTTCAGTTTAACATAATGGTTGAGATTCATCCTGGTTCTTGTGTTTATCACAAGTTCACCCCTTTTGATTGCTGAGTGGTATTCCCTTGGTGTGGCTGTTCCACAGTTTATCTGTTTTCTTATTGGTGGACACAGGGTTGTTCTCAGTTGTTGGCAATTATGAATAACATTGCCATGGCCACTCTGTACAAGCCTCTTTGTGTGCATCTGTTTTCGTCAGTTTGGGAAAATAGCTGGGTGTGGATATGTTGAGTCATAAGGTTGATGTATGTTTAACTTTATAATAAACAAGTTCTTAACCCCTGCACTCTATTCTCTCAGAATGGCACTAGCTTATTGACATGTTCGATTTCTTCTCTTATATGACAAATTCCTTGAAGACAGAGGACCAATCTGTAGTTGCTGGGCCTCCCACATAGCAAATGTTTGTCGAACAAATGAACGATCATTGTTCATACTCCTATTCCTTCTCTGGGTGTTACTAAAGCACAAGAAAACATGCTTGGCATGTGTGGAGAAATAGGACAAGCTGAAGGGTTGTGAGGTGGGGGTAAAAAAACCCAGCCAGCCAGGAGACTCCTGACTTGCCCTTTTTTTTCCTTTTGACACGACCTTTCCTAGAAAGTAAATCCCTCCCAGTGATCGTGCAGGGAGGGCGAGGGGTGGCTATTCCTGATCAAGTGACCATGGCAAGGGAGGAAGGTGTCACTGCAATTGAGGTCACATGGTGGTTAGGATTACAGGATACTTCTGTCAAACAGCAACCCATGAAATTCTAGTGGCAGAGCAGGAGCTCAGGAGGACGGCCTCCAACACAAGTTACAGGAATTCTTGGTTTTGGTGAAAGTACCACACCGTTTCTACATAGGAAATGGAAAATCAAGAATACATTTGGAGGAGAAAGTAAAATGTTGATGTAAAAATGTAACCAGACTTAACACATAAGATGTGAAAGGGTTAGTTGCTCAGTTGTGTCCAACTCTTTGTGACCCCATGTACTACATATAGCCCGCCAGGCTCCTCTGTCCATGGGATTCTCCAGGCAAGAGTACTGGAGTGGGTAGCCATTCCCTTCTCCAGGGGATCTTCCCAACCCAGGGATCAAACCCAGGTCTTCTGCACTGCAGGCAGATTATCTACCTTCTAAGTCTTGGGAAGCAGAACTTTTAATTTCCATAAGTCTGTTCATTTACTTGAAATCACGGAACTTGTGCTATAGTCAACCTAGAACTTCTTAGAAAATAAATCATTGTTGATTTTCTTTCCATCAACAGAAAAGGACTGGCAAGTCCTGGGGGTAAATTTAAAATCTTTTCAGCCAAAGGAAAAGCTTTTTTTTAAACATAAATCAAAACAAGGCTTTGCCACATCCTGAGCTCAGGTGCTTCTGAGGCAATCTTTATTTCCCTTGATTCCAGGTTGCTGAGGACTGAAATTTGTTTAGAATTCCTCATTTTGGGGGTTCTGAGAAGTGACCCTGCCTGCCTTTATCCAAACAGTATTGATTGCACCAAAGCCATCCTAGGCAGATGGATGTTTATCCTATTCTTAAAGTCTCCAGGGAAGTAAATTCTCTACAACATCCCTTGGTAACCTTCTCCAGGGTTTTATCAAGTGTACAGCAAGGAAGTTCTGAGGCAGAAACCAATAAAAATATTAACTCTATGAACCTAGTTACCAGCACTGAAATGGCGTGTGTGTTTGGGCACCTTGCCTTCATGGTAGAGATGTATTTACAAAACAGGCTATACAAACAGAAACCATTTGTCTGGAGCAGATGTGGGAAGTTGATTCAAGAGAAACTGCCACAATAAATTCCGTCCCATGAACCATGTGAATAAGTTATTGTTGGTTATAACATTTTTTAAAGTATGAACGTATTTCCTTGTTAATTCCTAAACCAGGTTTGTTAGCAATTTTAAAAACTCCAATACAGCTGCAAAGTTTTCAAATAACTAGGCTTCCATGAAAAACTAGGCCTTGACCAATAGAACGTAAACGTTATTGTTAAGGACAGTTTACTTCTGTATATGCCACTTTTCTGCCATGATCATGAAACACTTTTGTATTTAAAACAAAAAATTTTTAAGACAAAAATTAACCATCAAAATTAAAATGTAAACCAACTTCCGGTGAGATCATTTGAGGCAAGATTAAGCATATGTCTGACCAATGTGCTTTTAGCTGGAAATGATAATTTAACTAGCCTTAAAATATCAACCAGTTAGAAACAGGAGAAGCACAGAACTATCATTAGAAGCCCCTGTGCTAAGATTTCCTGCCTCACCCTGACATCTCAGAGCAATCTCTCCATGGAGATTATATATATGTGGGCTTCTATTCCCTTTCTCTCAAAAGCCTCCATGCACAAAAGTGCACCACAACAATAACACGATTAAAAAAAAAAAAAAAAGTAATGCCAAAATACATCAGAGAGAAGAAAAAGCCGGTCACACCTCCCCCACCGGATGCTGGATGTATTGAAATTTCATTACCTCTCCTCCACCCCTCAGCAAAGCACTTTTCTCTCTCTGGCAGCTCACAGTAAAGCGTGTGTCAGGTATCATTTCATTTTCATGATTTAATTCCTGCAACATGACAGTGGAACACACCTTTAAAAAGAAACTGCCTTAAGAGGTGGAACAAGTGGAAGGGGGGAGGGGCAGGCATGCGCCTCAAAAGCACTCTTGGGATCTTTCCTACAGAAACAAATCCAGTAAAACCAAGAAAGGCCAGTCGTTCTAAACTCAGTAGGAGCCCTCGTAAGAAGCAATTTATCAAAATTAAAATATTTCACAGATCATTTCTCCTGAAAAGTTTTCATGCTGTCAATAATCTGCAATTCTTTTCCTCTTGGAGTAGCAGTTTCTGCCTCCCTAATAAAATTATTAAAAAAAAAAAAAAAAGGCCAAGGTCCAGGAGTGTCAGGAGGACCCTCGGAGGGCGCCACCTACCCCCCATCAGGCCGGCCGCCGGCAGAGAAAGCCCGCCCGAGGACTTATCCTTGCAGAGAGGGGTCTCCAGAGTCGCCGCGGGGACCGAAATAGACACCCTTTAGAGAGCAGACGGCTGGGTACCCGCCCTCCCTCCGCCCTGCCCGGGGAAAGCGGACCCGAGCCCCACACTCACCATCGCCGCTCGCCGGGCCGCGGTCGCCCCCCAGGGCCGCGCGGGGCTCGGGGCCGACGCCAAGTTCAAACCTCGCCGCCGCTCGGAGGAGGCGGCGCGGGGCATCGCCGGCGGGGCCGGGCCGCGCTTAACAATGGGAGGCTCGGCCGCGCCCTGCGCCCCGGCTACAGCGACGAGCCCGGGGCGCGGGGCTGCTGGGGGTGAAGCGGGGCGCCGGGCCCGGAGGGTGCGGGGGCGCCCGACCACCACGCCTACCGGGCCGCCGGGGCCGAGCCAGAGGGGCCGCGCTCGCCACCAGGTAATCGCACAGGAAGCCTCGCCGATTGGCCCGGCCGCTCAGGACCGGATTTGCATTTCAATGGCAGCGCTGGCTCCCTAAGGTTTGAAAAAGGATTCCCGGCTGCAGGAGCCGGGCTCCGCTCGCCGCCCCTCCGCAGTCCACGTCCTCGGGTCCTCGTGGTGTTCAGGGGGCCGACTCACACACTCGGGCGCTGGTTGATCGGTTCACAGTCAGAAAGGTGTCTTAACTCCACCTCCCCGCCCATTTTGAAATGAAGGGGGGATCCCAGAACAAAATACCCACTTCAAAAAGCCCGCGCTCGCTTTTCAGGGGCTATATAGTTAGTAATTGATCAAATGAAGCATGAATGAACAAGGTAAAAAGTTCACATCTTAAAAAAAAAAAAAAAAAGCTCGCATTACATGGAAAATAGCCATCCTTTTTCTCCGTGTGTCCTCTTTCAGTATAAATCAACTGGAGAGATTCAGGTTGTTTCTGATCGCTAATGCTGTTGAAACCTCCCTTCCCAGTTCTTTTGTTTCCTGAGCATCATCTCTAGATGAGGAACAGGTGATTATTAACAGGTTATGACTGTAATCTTACAGGAAATTCTGGATTCAGCTTTGCAAACTTTGGGGTCTTAGGCAGTATACACACCTGAATTTATTTTGCATTGAGATAGAGGTACTCCTTTAATATTCTTAAGGAGGGTATGGTGCTATTTTCAGTTTCATCTTTCTTTAAAGGCTCTTCCAGCCTCTTTCAATAGAGGTGGAAAAAAAAATTTTTTTTTCTGTGAAAAGTACGTTTCTTAATGACTTTCACATGCATCTCCAGAGATTAACAGTAAGGTTTGAAATTGGCTTTATTTCTTCTCCCTCAAGCAGAATGCCTGTTAAAATTTTATTTTATATGTAGTAGTTTTTATATATTATTTTTTATATATCAGGTTCTATATTTAGTGTGATAAACACACATATAGACACAGAAAAGAGAATGTCTAATTAGGTAGGAACTAGAAACCTCAGTTCCCATAGAGTTAATATTATTTGCCTTTACTTGGCTATGCTTTTTATAATATCATGGCACACTGCAGAAGCATTAGGGGCTACAAAAACTACTAAATAAACCTCTTTATTGATATCTTCAAGAACAGGCTTCCCCCTCCCCCAAGGTATTAACCCACCCCGCTTGAAGTTGTATTTTGTTTGCATCATGGTATCACAGGCATGTACAAATATATATACACCTGCCACACTGCCAGAGGGGTACCCACCCACATTGTTGCTAGGTGTTAGAAGCAGGGAGGCTAATGTTGCCTGTTCCGTGTCTTAATGTTTTAGGTGGAAGCAGATGATGACAAGAACTTAAGCTTTAAACAAGGTGGTCAGTCCTTACTGCTTAGAAAGCACATTGCGGCTGCCGCCATGTTGAGGAAGTAAGGCGTATTAGCTGAGGACACAGCCAGGAGCTCTGCAGGCAGAAAAGATAAGACCTCCTTCCCTGCTGCCGCACTACCTCATTTTCTGAGTGCTCAGGGTCAGGTGAAACCTTGTAAGGCTGGACCAGATTCCTCCACTCCTGTGCAAAACATCACTTTAAATTGGTGATTGAAAACACACTTTGGCCACTGAAAATAAACGCATGGTTACCAAAGGGGAAAGGGGGGAAGGGATACATTAGGAGTTCGGGATTAGCAGATACAAACTACTATATATAAAATAAACACCAAGGTCCTGCTGAAAAGCATAGGGAACTATATTCAATATCTTGTAATAACCTATAATGGAAAAGAATATATATATATTTGAATCACTTTGTTGCACACTGGAAACTAACACACCATTGTAAATCAACTATACTGCAATTAAGAAAAAATGTTTTAGAAACACTTTAGATCCAACTTTTATCTCCCACATAGACTGCATGACACCAGGGAAATCCATCACTATGATAGGAAGTCCTGAGCTTCCGCTGTACCACAGATTCTGGAAAAACACTTTTTACTTCTACCTATAATTTAGATGTATCACCAGATACTTGTAGATAAAAGGAAAACAAATTGTCTCCTGGGATCAAAGGTGAGATTGGAAATGAAAAAATCTACATAGCAATAGAAAATTCAGCAAACCGGTCTCTTTATGAGCTAGGAGTAAGTTCCCTCACCTGGTCCTTCAGTTCCCCTTCAAAATGGCCCATCCCTTCTTCCCAAAGCATAAATGATAAATGACTGTGAAATAGTTAACGCATATCAGGTGTATATATGGATAAATGCCAAGACTGTTTCTGTCAAGTCATGCTGCCTTTCAAGATTACTCCCAGAAATAGTGCATTACACTAGAATCCAGAGCGTTTTATTTTTTTCTAGTGAAAACAGATATGCTGATCAAGAAATAAAGCTTTAAAAATGCTAAAATATTTTATGAAGGGGGTAACAAATATGAAAAATACACAACCTAATCTTAGAGAAAGGGTCTGCTTGGCCAGTCAGCAACCTGCTGTTTGCATACTTTTTCTTTTGTTTAAAGTTATGATTCTTTTAAACATCTTTATTATGATATAAGGCTTCCCAGGTGGTGCTAGTGGTAAAGAATCCGCCTGCCAATGTAGGAGACGAAACACAAGAGATGAGGGTTCAATCCCTGGGTCAGGAAGATCCCCTGGAGTAGGAAATTCTACTCCAGTATTCTTGCCTGGAAAATTCCATGGGCAGAGGCGCCTGGCAGGCTACAGTCCATGGGGCTGCAAAGAGTCGGACACGACTGAGCAACTAAGCATGCACACACACACACACATGCATTGTGACATAATTTACGTACCATATGATTTACACTTGGTCAGAGGCACATTTTTGCCCTTTCCTCCCCAACCTTTGCCAATTCCTTTTCTTCCCACCTCTCTCTCTTAAAAAAAAAAAAAATATATATATATATATATTTGATGTGGACCATTTTTAAAGTCTTTATTGAATTTGTTCCAATATTTCTTCTGTTTTATGTTTTGGTTTTTTGGCCAGAAGTATGTGGGATCTTAGCTCCCCAACCAGGGGTTGAACCCACACCTCCTGCATTAGAAAGCGAAATCTTAACCAATGGATCACCAGGGAAGTCCCTCCCCACCTTTCTTAATTAGTTTAACCTGCAAACCCAAATTTCAATTTGAGTTAAATATGATAACCTAAAAAGATTTAAAATCACATTATATTAATCTATACTGATTAAGGACCTGACATAATTCGAACGGTCTGATTCATTCTGTATAAACATTTAAAAGTCTGTTTTTCCCCTATGATTATCAGGTCTTATTACTAAGGAGAAACCTGTGAGAATGAGTGTCTTTTTCAAACAAAAAGCTTAAGGACATTGAGGATTACTGCCATATGTCTCTAAATTCCATTCTCAGCAGTTATTTTTTGAATTTTTAAATTTTAATTAGTCTAATACATTTAGTTGTATCTTTAAGGAGACTGCATATAGAAATCATATATGTGATTTGGATTTGAATTTATTTCACAAATTTAGCTTCTTTTCTATATTATGGTATTTTTAATATATATTGTACTTTATTAAATGTCACTTTGGAATAGTCAGCTATTCAGGTGGAGGTGGGGTTAGTCGCTCAGTCGTGTCCAACTCTTTGTGATCCCATGGACTATAGCCGGCTAGTCTTCTCTCTCCATAGGATTTCCCAGGCAAAGATACTGGAGTGGGTTGCCATTTCCTTCTTTAGGGGATTTTCCCAGCCCAGGAATCAAATCCAGGTGTCCCACATTGTTGGCAGATTCATTACCACCTGAGCTACCAGGGAAGTCCAGTCACCATTACTTCTTACCAATTCAGTTTGGCCTTTTTCTGTTATTCCAAGTAAATACAGTTTTCATATGAAGAATATAAGTATTTGAAACATGACTCTTTGCTAAATAATAATAGTAACAGCAACTATAAGCTCTTGCCATAGCTATACAATAAATTCCCTGTTTTCATCTGTGCTCTTTTGGATGTTGACACTTTAGAAGAACAGTGTCAAAACCTGTTGAATATCAGTTCTAAGGATCGTTTAATGGTCAGTATAAACACAATCAAGAAAGAATACTCTTGATTGATTTAGAGAGAAAATATTAGGAAGAACATATGGGGTCCTCCCTTCTCAAATGGCTATTTATTGGGGTTTAATGTGAACTTTTCATAACTTCTAATGTAATATTCACTTTGGCAAATATTTTTATTTTTTTGAACCACTCATAGAAAAGTGTGAAAAACAAGTGAACAAACATCCTGACTGAATAAAATGTTAAAATGTATATTGAAAGTAAGGAAATACATTTAAGACTGCTTTAAACCTGGGAAAGACTTTATTTCATGAAGTGATGCTTGTAACAGGAAAGGGGGAAACCCTATATGCTTTCAGCTTCTCAGAGTTAGTTACCCTCTATCACAGAGACCTTTCTCATAAATAGCCCAGTAAGCCTGCAGGTCCTCGGAGCTGACACTTTCCTCACTCTGTCTCTTTGTTGAAGGCATCTTCTGCTGCTAGCAGCTGATTCATACTGACAAGGGCACCTCTGTGTTTCCTGCTGTTCTTTGTAGCCTCAGGACCAGGGCCCCAAGTAAAGACCTTTATGCAACCTAGTTATTACCAAGAAAGCTATTTAGAATCTTGCAAAGGTCAGAACCCGAGGAAAATAGGGAAGGACTAGGTAGGCCAAAGTTCAGTTACTATCTGCGACACAAATGCATGTCCGTACAGCATCCATGGCGGCTCAGATGGTAAAGAATCCACCTGCAATGCAGGAGACGCAGGTTCAATCTCTGGGTTGGGAAGATCTCTTGGAGAAGGAAATGGCCACCCACTCCAGTACTCTTGCCTGGGAAATCCCATGGACAGAGGAACCTGGCAGGCTGCAGTCCATGGGGGCTGCAAAGAATTTGACTCGACTGAGCAACTAAGCACACACACAGCACTCAACAGCAGCATGCATGGTTTTGTGGGTCAGATGTGGGATCCAGTATCAAATCTGTATAGGTCTAAACAGAAGCGAAATGAAGAACATAAGTAGCAGAAGGACAGTTTTTGTCACTGAAGGAAGACAGCAAGTTTTTGGTTCATGGAAATATAAGAGATAAAGGCCATTTTCAATGTTACCAGGGAAGGGGTGGTTCACTAATTAAGCAACAGGTCAGCAGCCTCAAGTGATACTGGAGACAAGGATTGATAGCATTCTTTCTGGAAAGTCAAGGTTGAAAGATTAGAAACACATCCTGGAGACCAGAAACAACCTAAATGTACATATAGAAAATGGTTAAATTAATTGTGAAGCATATCGTGCAGCACTTAAAAAGCAAGAGGTAGACCTATATGTAGTGACACAGAAAAGACACAGTGATTAAGGACTTGCTCAGGGACACATGGGTACTAAGACAGAGAGCCAGGATTCATACCAGGATGGAAGACAGCACAGCTCAAAGTGTTAACACCAAATACCTACTTAACAGGCTCATGGGGGGATTCATGGTATGATGCAAGATGTGTATTGTCATTTTGAAAGAATAGAGAAGCATTTCCTGTACTTATTTATTTCATTATAATTACCTGCTCCAGTGTAAGGTGATCAGTATACAGTACAATGTAAAATCTATAATAGGATAACATGCTTTTTCTTTTTAAACATTGATATTCCTAATTTTAAAATGGATAATATTCTTTATAAACATTCAAGTATTACAGAAATAACAGATATAGAGTGACTGTCCCATGTAATCCTAAATTGCTGCCCAAATCATTATCCATTGTTGTGTGGAAATTCCTCCAGCTCTTCTCTTTTATGGATGCTGACATGTTATCATTATGTATGTTAATATTAACATATTTTTTCCAATAGAGGATCACACTGTTTTCTAACATGCCTTTTCATTTAATAATTTCAGACACCTCTCATGATGAAGGTGAAAGAGGAGAGTGAAAATGTTGACTTAAAACTCAACATTCAAAAAACTAAGATCTTGGCATCCAGTCCCATCACTTCATGGTAAATAGATGGGGAAACAATGGGAACAGTGACAGACTTTATTTTCTTGGGCTCCAAAATCACTGCAGATGGTGACTGCAGCCATGAAATTAAAAGACGTGTGCTCCCTGGAAGAAAAGCTATGACCAACCTAGACAGCATATTAAAAAGCAGAGACATTACTTTGCCAACAAAGGTCCGTCTAGTCAAAGCTATGGTTTTTCCAGTGGTCATGTATGGATGTGAGAGTTGGACTATAAAGAAAGCTGAGCACCGAAGAATTGATGTTTTTGAACTGTGGTGTTGGAGAAGACTCTTGAGAGCCCCTTGGACTGCAAGGAGATCCAACCAGTCAATCCTAAAGGAAATCAACCCTGAATATTCACTGGAAGGACTGATGCTGAAGCTGAAACTCCAATACTTTGGCCACCTGATGCAAAAAGCTGACTTGTTAGAAAAGACCCTGATGCTGGGAAAGACTGAGGGCAGGAGGAGAAGGGAATGACAGAGGATGAGACGGTTGGATGGCATCACCGACTCAATGCACATGAGTTTGAGGAAACTCTGGGAGATGGTGAAGGACAGGGAGGACTGGCGTGCTGCAGTCCATGGGTTGAACACGACTGAGAAACTGAACAACAACAACTCCATATCAGAAAATACAGTTTCATTTTATTTCCTTTAAAAGTTGTGTAGGATTCTCAGAACTTTCTAAGCTCACAGGAGAGCTTAGATAAGAGGATTTTCCCATTTACCTTTTCTTCTCCTCCTCTGCCTTTTCCTTTTCTCTCCTTCATCCATTTCAGTTCAAATACCACTTACTAAGTGCACCTGCTAACTGCAGGATATGGAGCATACAGGATGGATGAGGTCGTAGCCTTGACTTCAAGGAGCTCAATTTACTGGGAAACTCAGATATCTAAAGAAATTATTTCAGTAGAACGTGATAAGGATAGTTAGGTCTTATGGTCAAGAGTATGAGTGGGATTCAAGAGCTTGCTAGCAGTATGTGAGGTTAATTGATCTCATTAAGCCTTAGTTTTTCCTCCATAAAATAATAATTACACCTCCCATTGGTTTTTGCAAAGATTATATGAACCAATCATTCAGTGTGTGTCTCTGAGAGGCAGGAGTAACTGTGAGATATTAATGGTTCTTATTGCCTCCAATGGATTTCCTCATAGTCCTGTCTTTCCTTCCAGTTAGTGTCACTCACTGACCAAGGAAGGGATGACTCAGCATAATTTTTATATCATAAAAGAATCCAGGCTTAAGATATGAAAGAATACTCAGAGCCAGTTTTTCTCCAAAAGACATTACAGCTTTCTAGAATGAATAAAGAAGGGCGAGGAGAGTCAGAAGGGAAGTGAAGGGGAGCTAGAAGCTGGAGCCACTCTAAATGCTACCCAATGCAAGATGGAAGCTCCAGGTAGGCTAAATGATTTGAGAGCAGAAACTATGGGGGTTCCGAACCCAAGCAAAAGCCTGGAGAATTGGCTCAATCCAAGAGTTGCTGGGAACTCAGCACAGAGGAGGAATCAAAGAAATGTCTGTGCAGCACAGCTGGGCAGAAGAGAGACTCAGGCTTTCACCACCAGTCCTCCTAACCCAGAGTGGTCCAGGCGAGGCAGAAGGCTTCTGGTAAACCCAAGGAGGGCACAGGTGCCTGATGGATCTGAGGAGGCTGCAGACACTACTGCCCCAACCTGGATGTGATCAGACATGTCAGATACCAGGATGGGGAGATGGTGATATGGAGACCAAAGGGACAACTTTATCCAACTTCTCTACAACACACACACACATACACACACCTGGACTTTGTCTAAGCACCTCACAACTCAGCTGCAACCTTAGGAGCTGGAAGAGATGGATTGGCTGACGTTGCTTGTATCTCCTTGCTGAATGAGGTCTCAAAACAAAAATTATAGTCTTTTTTTTTAAAGAAACAGATACATTTCTCCCATAATTGTATTTTTGGCTCAAGATTTGTAATCACTAACCATGCAAAATGCTCAGCTCTATCCCCATGCCTAGCACACAAGAGCTCAAATGTAGTATCTCTTTTTATCTCACTAAATAGATGTATGTGCTAGTAGCAAATAGAGGAGAGGAGATTTATGTCCGGGAAGGATGTAGAGAAACTGTTTGAGACAGGTTCTGTAGGATATACACGACGAGCTCACTTGGGTAGGGAGAGGAGGAAAAGGTCAGGATGGAACGTGTTTGAAGGTCCCGAAGTATCAAATAGCACAGACCAATTGGGGAAGCGGAAGAAACATGGCAGGAATGGGCAGGTGGCAAGGCAAACAGCGTAGCTACAGAGGCAGATGGTAGCAGGGGAGGCTTTTGGATCACTTTCAGGATTTAGACTTTGCCTTGTAGGCACTGAGAAACACTTTCCGCTAGTGTCATGATTGGATCTGCACCTTCAAGAAGTCATGCTGGTGGCATGTGAAGGATGAACTGCATGAGAGGTGATGGGCTCATTGATTTTTACCACTAGGGTGGACTCCCACTCCTGTGGGTCCAGTGTTGCATCATGGTTAACAGTGCAGTCTCTGGGAGGAGAACACTCAGATTTGAATCCTGGCCAATAGCACCTACTATGCGACCTCAGGCTGGTCATTACCAGCTCCACTGAAGCAATGTTCTCTTCTGTAAAATGAGAGCTAAAAACTGAACCTGAGTCATAGGCTTGGTGGACTCTCAGATGTAAAGCTTTATATGATTCACTTAGAACAGTGCCTAGCATAATGCCTGCCTATTCAATGTTCAGTCAGTTCAGTCGCTAAGCCATGTCCAACTCTTTGTGACCCCATGGACTCCAGCACGCCAGGATTCCCTGGAATTTGGCTTCACCATCTCCTGGAATTTGCACAAACTCAGGTCCATTGAGTGGGTGATGCTATCCAACCATCTCATCTTCTGTTGTCCCCTTCTCCTCGTGCCTTCAATCTTTCCCAGTATCAGGGTCTTTTCCACTGAGTTGGCCCTTCGCATCAGGTGGCCAAAGTGTTAAAGCTTCAGCTTCAGCATCAACCTTTCCAATGAATATTCAGTGTTAGGCTGTACTTATAATCACAGTTAACTTTGCATAGAGGAGAACGATGACCATGTCAGAGAATGATGGTAAAATCTTCAGCTCTGGATATTCATTTCAATTTTGGTCCAGATTTCACGGGAGAAAAGCCACTTTGTAAATTCACTTGTTAAAAGTGCTCAGGTCAAGCACAATTCAAACAATGAAATCTCATAGCTTAAAAGTGACTATAGTTGTGCTGGCAAAAGGGTTTTCCCTTTTAAGTCCTAAAGCTCCGAACAGGATTGATGTGAACTGTGAACAGCTGCCACCTCCCATCAGCGGCAGCAACCTTCCGGAAGAAGGTGAAGTGTGCTTGGTATGTGAAGGGGGCAAAAAAAAGACATGTGATCTAGGTGACAATGAGAACTGTCAGCCCAGAACCCTGAAAGTTAAAACGCCAGAAGTGACGGGTCCTTAAGAGCATGGATTCAGCTGGAGTGCTTTCAAATACCAGTACGTCCTTGTCACCAGGAGACTGGAGGTGAAGTGGCCAAAGGCAATCAGGGCTAAGCCAGCCAGCATTCTCAGCCTAACCTGAGCCTGTGCACAAGCGTGAACATTGTTTTCTAAGGGAGCTGAGTGTCTGCATTGATGGTGCCCAAGAAGCCTAAGAACTGAGGATTGAAATCTTTTCTGGGACATAACCCAAAGTGTTTTGATGAAAGGTGTAAACCTTTTTCTTTTTCCTTTCTAGAAAAATATTAATGAGTTAATGAAGATATAGATGAAGATAAATAAGGACTGGGGAAAGCTGTGAGGAAAAGGAGGCATAATCAATTTAGGGATGGAATGCAGTGCAATTTCTGCCACTGGTCTGCAGCTTGTATTTTAACAAGAACTGCTTCCTTGTCTGAGTGCCTGCATGGTGGCCGGGTGGGGAGAAATCATCACTGAGACAGTGCAGGAGGTGAGAGAGGAAGAGGAAGAAAGACTGGGCAGAGTAGACTGGGATGAAAACAGCTGCATGCCTAGGGGGAGGGGCATTTCATGGTCTAAATGAGTATCCGAATCTAATCATATGTAATATATAAGTACAAAGCACAACTGGAAACAAAGACAGGTGATACTGTGATAAACTGGCATACATATTGAACAAATAAATGGTTTCTAGAAATGTGACTTGGCGCTTCCCTGGTGGTCCAGTGGTGAAGAATCCGCCTTGCAATGGCAGAAGCTGGTTCAATCCCTAGCCCAGGAAGATTCCATATGCCTCTGAGCAACTAAATCCATGAGCCACAACTACTGGGCCAGCACTTTAGAGACCTCAAGTCACAACTACTGAGCCCATGCACTGTAATTGCTGAAGGCTGTGCTCCTGCAGCCTGTGCTCCGCAACAAGAGAATTCACTGCAGTGAGAAGCTGGAGCATGCAACAAACAGTAGCCCCTGCTCACCACGACTAGAGAAAGCCTGCTTGTAGCAATGAAGTCCCAGCACAGCCTCCCCATCAAATAAAATAAATAAATAATCTTTTTTTTTTTTTTAAAGAAATGTGTCTTAATGTCTAAAGTCACCATGATATTGTACTGCTTAAAAACTCTGACTTATTCATTATAAAAAGCTCCTCCTCTGACCAAGAGAATTCATCAAAGACATCAACAATTATTTCTTCATAATGATACAAAACATCAACAAAACCAAATTACTTATTCTTCTAATTGATTCAGTCTTTCTATCATAACCAGAATTTTAGGCCTTTCAAAAAGGACATCTTATTCATAGCATCAAGACATCTATTCTGCTGACTAGGTTTTCTTCCTAAGTTTGTATTGTAGGAAGTCTTGACAGTGAAAAGTGAAAATGGAGGTCGCTCAGTCGGGTCTGACTCTTTGCGACCCCATGGACTACACGGTCCATGGAATTCTCCAGGCCAGAATACTGGAGTGGGTAGCCTTTCCCTTCTCCAGGAGATCTTCCCACCCAGAGGTCGAACCCAGGTCTCCCGCATTGCAGATGGATTCTTTACCAGCTGAGCCACAAGGGAAGCCCTAAATATACATAAGTATTTAAAATTTTTAAATGACATCAACATTGCCAGATGCTGCTTTAAGAACAATCTAAGGTGCTACAAAAGTATAACTTCAAGAGATAAAAACAAGAAAGGCTGTTAGGGTAAAACCAACTGGAATTTTTAAAATGGGGAAATGACTTGCTTTGATGATTTACTGTTAATGAAATTTAGGCAGCATGGTATTTAATGTCTACATATTTTTTTTAAGGGAGTTAAATCTCTTAGGTTGTTTTTTTTTTTTTTTTTAACTACCTAATCTTCATTTGTAAACTTAAACTTTTGAAAATAAAAGTTTTCCACTAGCTTGTTGGCAGCTTCATTGTTCTTGAAGTATTGGGATCTCTAGCTCTCCATATAGAAACAAAGAAATGAAGCTTCTGTTTACTTTTTTGGCAGTCTCATTTTAACTACTAACTTAAGCAAATTTGTCTCCCCTTATTTTTTAAAAAAGCTACAATGTGCTTTAAAAAAAAAGATTCTAGTCACCAAGCACCATGACTGATAGTTCATTTTCTAGGCTCTTTTTCATTTGCCTCAAGTCACACAGTTTTATTTTATACTTTCACATGTAGATTCCTCCAAGAGGAAAAATTTTCTCTGCTTCCTAGCTTATGTGCTTTTAAGCACAACTTTCTCCCAGCAGGTGTTCAGGAAACTGTTCTACTCCAAGCCGGATGTCAGCATTATTCAGCATACTTTGGTGCTCCTGCCTAGGAACCAGAAGATAAGATGGGGGAGAAAATTTATTTTTAAAGTTCTTGTAATCAGCACCTGCGGGAGGTGTCCAGAGGGTGGCTGATTGACCAAAGGCAATAAGATAGCAGAGTCCTGGGCAGGTCCTTGCAGGCTGCTGGCTGCTGTTTCTCAGTGGTAGACCAGAAAGAGCTGAGCGTAGCCTATGAGTAATAGTACCAGTCACCATCTATTTTGTGCCCAGTATTAGTTTTACTCCTGCCTCGGGATTTATATACCTTATTTCTAATTTTTACAACAATACCTCAGGGCAGCCATTTCTAGTCCTGTTTTACAGAAGAGAAAAGGAAGCTCAGATGTTATGTAACTTGCTAAGGTCAAAGTGTAGAAGGGGCAGAAATGAAGAGTTGGAACAGTTGCCTGACTCTGAAGCCTAGGCCTTGTTCTCACACCATTCTGCATGACCAAGAGAATGCAGGCTAAGCTACTTTCACCAGAGGATGAGGTCTTGCTGTTTCCTAAAGCAGGGGTCACCAACCTCTGGGATCTAACGCCTGATGATCTGAGGTGGAGCTGATGTCATAATGATTGAAATAAAGTACATAATAAATGTAATGCACTTGAATCATCTATGGAAAAACTGTCTTCCACAAAACCAGTCCCTGGTGCCAAAAACACTGGGGACTACTGTCGTAGAGGATAAAGGAAAATGGGCACATTTATCCTCTGTAGGTAGAGGCTTTAGTGCCATTCAGAGCACCAAGATAAAGAAAGCTACTTAAAAATACTTTTTGTCTCTATGTCTAGTGGAATATGAGGAAAGCCTCAGATCACTCCAAAAATGTTTTTCTTTCCCTTGGGTAAATGGAAAGTTACTATATTTTCCCCTTAAAAATTGTGATTTTTCCAAATGAAGGACATTTCACTTTGCTTGACTCCATCCATACTGACTCACTGACTTTTTTGCCAATGAGTCCAGTAATTATCATTTTGCAAGCATGCCTTGATTTCCCTCCTTAGCACTTGACACATTTTCCATTGTCTGGGTGGAGATTCCTTCTTCAACCCCAATTTCTACTAAGGATATTCTTGCCAACCTCTCAGGACCTGCTCAATATATTCTTTACTCAATGAAACTTCTCTTATTCTTCAGTTCAGTTCAGCTGCTCAGTTGTGTCCGACTCTTCGCGACCCCATGAATCACAGCACACCAGGCCTCCCTGTCCATCACCAACTCCCGGAGTTCACTCAAACTCATGTCTATTGAGTTGGTGATGCCATCCAGCCATCTCATCCTCTGTCGTCCCCTTCTCCTCCTGCCCCCAGTCCCTCCCAGCATCAGAGTCTTTTCCAATGAGTCAACTCCTCACATAAGGTGGCCAAAGTATTGGAGTTTCAGCCTCAGCATCAGTCCTTCCAATGAACAGCCAGGACTGATCTCCTTTAGGAGGGACTGGTAGGATCTCCTTGCAGTCCAAGGAACTCTCAAGAGTCTTCTCCAACACCACAGTTCAAAAGCATCAATTCTTCGGCACTCAGCTTTCTTTATAGTTCAACTCTCACATCCATACATGACCACTGGAAAAACCACAGCCTCAACTAGATGGACCTTTGTTGGCAAAGTAATGTCTCTGCTTTTCAATATGCTGTCTAGGTTAGTCATAACGTTCCTTCCAAGGAGCAAGCGTCTTTTAATTTCATGGCTGCAATCACCATCTGCAGTGATTTTGGAGCCTGAAAAAACAAAGTCTGACACTGTTTCCACTGTTTCTCCATCTATTTCCCATGAAGTAATGGGACCGGATGCCATGATCTTCGTTTTCTGAATGTTGAGCTTTAAGCCAATTTTTTCACTCTTTTCTTTCACTTTCATCAAGAGGCTTTTTAGTTCCTCTTCACTTTCTGCCATAAGGGTGGTGTCATCTGCATATCTGAGGTTATGGATATTTCTCCCAGCAATTTTGATTCCAGCTTGTGCTTCATCCAGCCCAGTGTTTCTCATGATGCACTCTGCATATAAGTTAATTAAACAGGGTAACAATATACAGCCTTGATGCACTCTCTTTCCTATTTGGAACCAGTCTGTTGTTCCATGTCCAGTTCTACCTGCTGCTTCCTAACCTGCATACAGGTTTCTCAAGAGGCAGGTCAGGTGGTCTGGTATTCCCATGTCTTTCAGAATTTTCTCCAATTTATTGTGATCCACACAGTCAAAGGCTTTCGCATAGTCAATAAAGCAGAAATAGATGTTTTCCTGGAACTCTCTTGCTTTTTCCATGATCCAGCGGATGTTGGCAATTTGATCTCTTATTCTTGACCAAAAGCAATTTCTCAATCCTCTGAATGTTCAAAAATACAGCATTGAATCATCTTCTATAGCTCTTATCACATTTTACCTTGAACAGAGCCACTGGTGTCATTAAACAGAAACCTCCCCTCCCAGATTAGGTGTGTTAGGAAAAGGGATTACAGCTCCCTCATCTCAGATGCCCAAGGTGAACGGTACATGCTGGTATTGGGTGAATTAAGACTTCCAGGTCATTACACCCATGCCCATCACCTTGTTTTTGAGTCCATGTTGTTTCTGTTCTCTTTGTTTATGTTAAGTCCTAGTCTCTTAAAACCTTTCCCCAACCTGTCTAGCCTTCCCCCCAACTCTTGGAATTTATAGACTAAATTTTTGGTACTTATACACAGCTTGGAAGCATTTTTTGTTTTAATACAGAGTGTACGCTCTGTATTATATCTACTCCTGGAGGTGGTATCTATCTGGATGATGCTATTATTGATATTAATAACCTTTTTTCACTTAACAAACACTATGTCTCTCTGCTGAGTGCTTCACATACCTTATCACATCCCCTACAGAACTCAAGGGTTGCCTGACTCTGTTTCTTAGCCTGTAACAGCCTTCTCTAGTGTAATATACTCCAGGGTTCTGACAACTAGATGGACAGTAAGATTCTAAAAGGCAGGGACCACATCCTTCTTATTCATGTCTGTTGCAGGGCATGGTAGAGAATGCATGCGTGTGTGCTCAATAGCTTCAGTCCAGTCTCGTGTGACTCTTTGCAACTCTATGACTGTAGCCCGCCAGGCTCCTCTGTCCATGGGATTCTTAAATACTGGAGTGGGTTGCCACTGTTCCCCTCCAGGAATCTTCCCAACACAGGGCTCAAACTGGAGTTTCCTGCATCTCCTGCATTAGAGATAGATTCTTTACACTGAGCAATCAGGGAAGCCTCATGGTAGAGAGTAAATCCTCAGTAAATGTTCCATCAGAGTTTTGGAACTATAGTGAGTTAACAAAACAAACAGTGCTTTAAAATTTGTTTTTTAAAAAATACCAGTGGAAATTTCATATTACTAGTTATCAAGTGAGAACACTTCCTCTACCAGTTCATTAAATGGATGAGTTTTAGGCAAAAGAATGAAAGCCAATGCTAAGCATCTTGTCTTTAAGCTTCCCTCCAGCTCCCTGCCGGCACCCTGCCTTGTTTATCTCTGGTCTATATTCACATTTGTGTCTGAAGGGAGCATTGGTCTCCTCTTCATGAGCTGGAATGAATGAAAAGATCTGATGGGAACTTAAAAGCTCCCCCACAGGAAACTGTCCGAGCCGTGATTTACATCCTGGTTTTCTTATTAACTAACTGCCAGGCTTCAGAAAACTGGAGCCAACCCAAATGGGGACCCTGGCAGCTGGCATGAAGCGTGAGATCAGAAACCAGAGAGTCACAGTTGCTAGAGAATGGAGGGAAAGGGGAGGATGGGAAGGGCAGAAGGACATGGCTTCTGGAAATTTACGGGTGCTCCTGGTAAGGAGAAAGTTTCTTCATGATTAGAGGACAACTCGTGCCTTTGATCCCCATGTTAGGGAGAGAGTCAGAAAGGCCAGCCTGCTAAGTGTTTAAGAACTGGATTTGCTTTCTTCCTCACCAGGGCTTCCCTGGTGGCCCAGCTGATAAAGAATCTGCTGCCAGTGCAGGAGATGCAAGAGACACAGGTTCGATCCTTGGGTCAGGAAGATCTCCTGAAAAAGGAAATGGCAAACCGACTGAGAGACTAACAATCAATCGTCTATCTTAAAATGTGTAGGAGAGAAGAAAAGATGAACGACCTAGAGAAATGTAAACAAGGGATGACTGTTCATGGAAAACAGCTATCTTTCACATTACCTAAGAAACACTTGAAAATTTTGACTTCCTGACATACCAGGTAATGCAGACATCGTACAGAACCAGAAGACTCCATCTTTTCAATTCCAGTTTAAAAACAACAGTGGTGGTGGGTTTAGTCGCTAAGTGATGTCTGACTCTTGGGACCACATGCACTGTCCTGCCAGGCTCCCCTGTCCATGGGATTCTCCAGGCAAGAATACTGGAGTGCTTCACCATTTCCTCCTCCAGGGGATCTTCCTGACCCGGGGATCAAACTCACATCTGCATTACAGGTGGATTCTTTACCACTGAGGAACCAGGGAAGCTGGAAAAACAATAGTAAAAGGGAGAGATGGGAGCTGTCCCTTCACGGGTACAGAGTTCCAGTTTTGCAAGATGACATTCTGGAGAATTGCTGCACAATAATATGAATATGCTTAACTACTGAACTGTACATAATGGATGAGGTGGTACATTTTAAAAAATATATTTATTTTTATTTATTCACTTATTTGGCTCTACCAGGTCTTAGTTGCAGCATGCAAACTCTTAGTTGCAACATGTGGGATCTAGTTTCCCAACCACGGATCAAACCCAGGCCCCCTGCACTAGGAGCGGAGAGTCAGCCACTGGTCCACCAGGGAAGTCCCAGGTTGGTAAATTTGATGTCATGTTTTTTTTTTAACCACAATTAAAAATCTTTGAAAACTTAAAAAAAAAAAAAAAAAGAACAAAAAGGAAAAAGAANTGGGATCTAGTTTCCCAACCACGGATCAAACCCAGGCCCCCTGCACTAGGAGCGGAGAGTCAGCCACTGGTCCACCAGGGAAGTCCCAGGTTGGTAAATTTGATGTCATGTTTTTTTTTTAACCACAATTAAAAATCTTTGAAAACTTAAAAAAAAAAAAAAAAAAAAGAACAAAAAGGAAAAAGAACACAACCAAATATATTACAAAGAGGAAAATAAATTACAGCTCCTTTGGCTGTCTTATCTCCCTTTTTTTCTCTTAGCAAGTTGCCTGGTGAGTGAAAGTCACTCAGTCATGTCTGACTCTTTGTGACCCCATGGACCCCATGGAATTCTCCAGGCCAGAATACTGGAGTGGGTAGTCTTTCCCTTCTCCAAAGGATCTTCCCAACCCAGGGATCAAACCCAGGTCTCCCGCATTGCAGGTGGATTCTTTACCAACTGATCTATCAGGGAAGCTTCATAGTTATACACAAATATTCTTTCTCTTTATGTGGACAAAAGTGGGAGGGGGAAGAGAAATACATAGGCATTTGCAGAAACAGAGGTCTTCCTCTGTCTTTGGAGAATATCTCTTTTTGAACCACTGGCCAATAGGATAGTTTAAAATTTGCATTATGTGAAATAGGGGATGGCAAAGAAGCTTTTGAGGTCCAAAGAACAGATGACATTAAGTCTTTACTCAACATGCTAAGTTGCTTCAGTCGTGTCTCTTTGCTACTCCACGGATTGTAGCCCACCAGGCTCCTCTGTCCATGGGATTTTCCAGGCAAGAATACTGGAGTTGGTTGCCATTTCCTACTCCTGGGGATCTTCCTGACCCAGGAATCAAAACTACATCTCTTATGTCTCCTGCACTGGCAGAGGGGTTCTTTATCACTAGCACCACCTGGGAAGCCCAGTCTCCATCAGACTTTGTTTTAGAATCAAGTCCTTACTACTCAATTCCTGGGCAAAAGTGTGATGGAAACTCATAGAGCTAACAATTAAGGACTGACAGGCCAACAGGAAAAGTAAGGAATCGAAATTTCTTCCTTTCTCGATTCTTAGTCCTATCCCCCAACACCATCCCCCCTCCCCCATTTTTTTTCCTCTTTCTGATCCAGTTGGGAGGCTAAGCTGTTTATATTGACTGCTTTGACTTTGGGAACGGACTGTTTTTGAATCTGGCTTGGTTTGCAGTTTTTTTTTTCTTTTGGAGATGGGTGTTTGTTGATCAAAGCGACAAACAACAATGTTGTTTTAATTTATGCTTCCTTTAGTTCTGCAAATTTGGGGAGGAGGGCTTTTTTATAAGAGGTAATGAGGCAGAATCTTCTTAATGGCAAGGATATTTTCTCACCAAATTAAAACCCATGTATGCTTAAAAAAATAATGAAATAAAAGTAGCTTTTCTTTAGGGAGTAAATAAATCTTAAGGCAGGAAATTTCCCACACAGTTTGAGCTTGCTGTTCCTATCAATACAGGCTGGGGAAGGGGATAAACAGGACATTTTCTTTTCCTTTTTTTGTTCTCAACTTGAAGTAACAGAATGATTTACAGTAAGAAGAGTCTGATCAAAACATGTAAGTTGTAATGCCAGAGAGGATTAAAGAGAAGGGTCAGTGGGGAGAGCAGTTGGGAAGTGGAGTGGATGGGCCTTGTTAATTTTGTGGGGACCCTTCTTTAAAATCTCTTTTCTGACATAAGCAGCCATGTTTCTTTGCATCCTGCCCATAATAAATCTATTCGACTCAATACAAAATATCTAAGTTACTTTCCAAATAAGATGCTAACTTTGTTGTTGTTGTTCAGTTGCTAAGACGTGTCTAGCTCTTTGTGATCCCATGGACTGTAGCCAGCCAGACTTTCCTGGCTAACTTTTTGAAAGTGTATAAATCAGGGATTTTTAGAGAATCCACAGAGTCTTGCAACCAGTGCCACAATCCAGTTTTAGGAGATCTTCATCACCTCAGAAAGTTCCCTTCTGCCTAATCCCTGCTCTCACCCCCAACGTCAGGCGTCTGTTGTTTGTCTCTATAGATTTGCCTTTTCTAAATATTTCAAATAAATGGAATCATACAGTATGTAATTTTTTGTGCCTGGTTTCTTTCTCTTATCATAATGTGTCTGAAGTTCTGCTACAAGCATCTGTATACGAGTCTTTGAGCGGACAGACAGAGGCTCTGTTAGTTTGGATTAAGTGTAGGAGGTGGTAAGAAAAATCAAGAGCTCAAGGAAGACACCCAGATCTCAAGCTTAAGCAACTGGCTGGCTGATGACATAATTCACTGAAACGGGGAAGGTGCGTCGGTACCTCATATAAGTGGAAAGTGAAAGCGTTAGTCGTTCAGTTGTGTCCAGCTCTTTGTAATCCCACGGAAGTGGAATCATACAGTATTTGTTCCATTTGTGCCTGGCTTACTTCACCGAGCATAATGTTAAGTTATGCATACATACTACATTTTACTTATCCATTCATCTGTTGATAGACACTTGCTTGAGTGTCTTCTACCTTTGGCTACTGTAAATAATACCCCTACGAATGTGGGTGTACACATATTTCTTCCAGTCCCTGCTTGTTTGGCATTTACTTTCAAAAAATTTTAAGATGTAAGAGTTGGAAGATCTTTGCCATACTGAATCAGGCGGGAAGTGGGCAGGGCACAGCCTTCAAAAGAATAACATAGCCCTGGCTTCCATGGTAGCTTAGTGGTAAGGCATCTGTCTGCCATTGCAGGAGACATGGGTTCAATCCCCACTCTGGAAAGATTCCACATGCTGAGGAGCAGCTAAGCCCACCATTACTGAGCCTGTGCTCTAGGGCCCAAGATCTGCAACTACTGAAGCCAGAGTGCTCTAGAGCCCACGCTCTGAAATGAGAGAAGTCACTGCAATGAGAAGCCTGCAGCCCGCAACTAGAGCGTAGACCCTGCTCACCACAACCAGAGAAAGCCTGTGTGCATCAGTGAAGACTCATCACAGCCAAACAAAGAAACAAAAAAGAAGGACATAGCCTGAGGAAAAACAACATAACCTGGTAAGAGTCAGCTAGGTCCAAGATGGCAGACGAGTTGCCTTCCACTAGACCCTGAGCCTCAGTATGAGCTCATTGTAACACGTCAGCAAAGCTAAATGACACTCCACCCCCCCAGGCTCCATGACAGTTCCAAGGCCAACAGTAAAGGTGAAAAAGTGAGGAGTAGCCCAATTCCTGGAAATCTCCACCCCTTCTCCCAAAGAGCTGGAATATTCCTCCCACTCATTAGCCTGTGAAATTACCCACTCCTATAAAAACTGACAACCCCAGATCCTGGTGCCACTCGTACTTTCTAAGATGACCCACACTCTGGATTGTTTCTAAATTAATCCACTTTTTATCCATCCCTTTGTCTCTCACTGAATTCTTTCTTCGATGAGACATCAAGAACCTGAACTTTATTAAGCCCTAAGACCAGGTCTGCGATCTCAGTTAAAAGACAGTGGATTCAAGTCCCATTCTGGGTTATACCTTTTCAATACCTTAACTCAGGAAAGCTATAATAATGCATCATCACTTGAATCATAGGTGTTCATGTGATCAGGTTAAGATTGCAATTACAAATACCACCTGCACTGAGTGAGGCCAAAACTTTCTCCAACTTTAAGAGATACTGAGTTTCACTGGACTTTTCTTAAACTCTAGACCTACAATTCAGCAAACTGTTCTTTTTTCCTTTGGGGGGATTTTGATGATACCACCTTGAATCAAATGGCAATCCACTCCAGTATTCTTGCCTGGAGAATCCCATGGACGGAGAAGCCTAATAGGTTAGTCCATGGGGTCGCAAAGAGTCGGACACGACTGAGCGACTCTTCACCTTCACCTTGAATCAATCAAATCTTGAGGCTCAAGTTCCTTACAAAATTTTTCCGATAATCTATGGGGTCCTCTGCTCAGTTGTGTCCGGCTTCTCATGACCCCATGGACTGTAGCCCACCAGGCTCCTCTGTCCATTGGATTTCTCAGGCAAGAATACTGGAGTAGGTTGCCATTTCCTTCTCCAGGGGCTCCTCCCAACCCAGGGATGGAACCCATGTCCTCCTGCATCTCCTGCATTGGCACGTGGATTCTTTACCACTGAGCCACTTGGGAAATGTGGGGTCCTGAAAGTGACCTGGTCCTCTGCTTCTGTGATAAAAGTATTCACTGGGCACTTCATAAACTGCTTAAAGTTTTCTGTGGTTCATCAGGTCAGACCGGTCTGCAATGAGATACTTGAATTTACCGAGACAGCACTTATCAGGGAATGAAGTTATGACATGGGGTCAGGATGTCACACCTGATGGCAGAGAGAGAGATTAGACGCACACCCGCAAACTGCAGGGAGAGGTTTTGAAGGAAGGGGTAAACACCGTCCTAGTTGCACTAGCATGGATTTTACTCTCAAAAACACCACTGTTCTCTGCATACAAACAGAGCATGCAGGTTTTGGAAAATAACAGAATGGGGCAATGTTTTCATTCTACCTAGCTCATGAGAGTGCTGAGAATTGCCAGGAAGTTAATAAAATCAGCAAGCTTAGATAGCCACGAATATCAGAAAACACCATTCTAATTGTGAGAGAGAAATCCATAGAACAGTCCAGCACGGCAGGAAAGGAGTCAATCTCACCACTGCTGGAGGGAAAACCACACGGGCCCGCACCTCGGCAACATGCTCCCTGCAGTGGCTGTTCCTTCTGTTCGGTTCCAAGCTCCATGCCCAGGGTGCAGAGGGAAAGCCACAACTTCCTGGAACACCTTCCAGAATGCCCCACCCTCCACTGGAATGGAAGGTGGGACAAGAAATTAAACACAGGGTATCAGTGGCAGGGAGATAAGAGATTGAAAAAAAAAAAAACAACACTAAAACCTGTACCATAGCCAGGCCACACACATGAATTAAGTGCCTCATAGGCAGAGCTGTGGCCACTTGCAGATTTGGGGGTTCTGATGTGAAGAGCCAGCTCACTGAAAAAGACCCTGATCCTGGAAAAGATTGAAGGCAAAAGGGGGGCAGCAGAGGATGAGATGGTTGGATGGCATCACCAACTCACTGGACATGAGTTTAAGCAAGCTCCAGGAGATAAGGGTCTCAAACAGTCAGCATGGTCAGCTGTGGACTCCCAGGGGAGAACTGCAGAAACCCAGGCCCTTCTTTAGGAGGGAGAATCATTCCCTCTGAATCAGTTAATTCTGACTCTAGGCTGTAGCTGCAAACCTCTTGGGAGGCTTATAAAACCAGAGGGCCAGGATCAACCCCAAACCAATGAGTCAGAATTTGGGGTGATGATCCCATAGTTAGTTTTAAAGGATCCACAGATGATTCTTATGTGCAGCTAAGGAATCACAGCCATCAGTCAACTTGGGCTTCTAGCTGCATAAACTCAAGAGGAATTATCAATCAACAATGTATTGCATACATTTCATAAGGTGAAACAGAGGTTCCTCTCAAGAAATGGAAGCTCTATTTGTTAGCTAGGGTTGCTGTAACAAAATACGTGTCTTAAGTGACAGAAATGAATATTCTCAGTTCTGGGCACTAGAGGTTCAAGAATAAGATGTCAACATGTTTGTTTTCTCCTGAGGCCTCTCTCCTTAGCTTGCAGGAGGCTGCCTTTTCATTGTGTCTCCTGTGATCTTTCCTCTGTTTTATCCCTTAGTGTTTCTTTGCATGTCCAAATTTCTTCTTATAAGGACAGGAGTCAGGTTAGATTGGGGCTCACCTTAACGGTCTCATTTTAACTTAAGCATATATTTAAAGGCCCTATTGCCAAATATAGTCACATTCGGAGATATTGGGGGGTTAGGATTTCAATATATGAATTTTGGGAGTAGGGGGGTGGAGCCAGAATTCAGTCCATAACATAAGTTCTTCAGATGATAAGGTGGCTATCCTAATAAATTCTTTGACTTCACAAATACCAAATGTTTCATTTACTTAAGAAGTCAAAATCTCCTGATGACTAAGCAAACGCATTAAGAATAGAGTAACTTTTGAAATTATGTGTATGCTGAGCATCGCACATGGTAACTAAGGGCTTACAGAGAAAACACTCTTTTAAATGGCCAGAATTAATGCCAGGAAGTAACTCACCTATTTTAAAATCTGGCTTATTATTTTCAGCTGCTAGGAAACAAGTGCCAGACATATTTGGCATGTGTAACCCAGGTAAGAAATCGTTTGAACAGTCTGACAAGGTGTCTCAAAATGGCAGCTTGGCTGAAACAGGTGTCATGACTCGGTTCCTATAGAACCGAGAAGGCAAAGGGACTAAACTGAACCTGGGGGATTGGAGTGCCTAGAAGGCTCATGCCCTGTCTCAAGGGCCTTGCAGAAAGTGGGCTCACTGTTCCTTGAGCTCCAACTTCTAAAAAAAAAAAAAAACATCTGGATTTTTCACATGACAATGTCCAGTTTTCAATGTTGAAAATGAATTCAAGTAAAAAGCACCACTATTCTGTGGGCCAAATAAAACACAGCTTAGGAGAGTCTGGGCTGCTTTGCTTCTGGTGTGAAGCCATAGGGTGACCAGGTTCTAGTCTTGACTTGGAAGCTGTGTGACTCTGCCATCAGTTCATCTGGAATTCATCTTGAAAAATATGAGATGCCTTATGAGACTTTCATGAAAGTCAGGTATACAATTCTTTCATTCTCTGTTGGAAGAAATGCAGAGCCCCCAAGTCCAAAGGGAGAAGGCAATGGCACCCCACTCCAGTACTCTTGCCTGGAAAATCCCATGGACGGAGATGCCTGGAAGGCTGCAGTCCATGGGGTCGCTGAGGGTCGGACACGACTGAGCGACTTCACTTTCACTTTTCACTTTCATGCACTGGAGAAGGAAATGGCAACCCACTCCAGTGTTCTTGCCTGGAGAATCCCAGGGACAGGGGAGCCTGGTGGCTGCTTCTATGGGGTCGTATAGAGTCGGACACGACTGAAGTGACTTAGCAGCAAGTCCAAAAAGATTTCAAGCATGGACTCAAGAACTCCTAAAACCCTAGCATCTGAATAGAAGCAGGTCAATTTCACTGGCTCCTTCCCTCCTTCAATTAGTTTCAAGCCGATTGAAGATAACCTTTCCTGGAATGGATTTAGTTAGTTGAAAAGTTTTGATTTGGAACTAATACTATATGCTAATATACTAATGCAAATTTAGGGCTTCCCCAGTGGCTCAGACAATAAAGAATCTGCCTGCAATGCAGGAGACCTGGGTTCAATCCTTGGGTCGGGAAGATCCCCTGGAGAAGGGAATAGCAACCTACTCCAGTATTCTTGCCTGGAGAATCCCATGGACAGAGAAGCTTGGAGGGCCACAGTCCATGAAGTTGCAGAGTCAGACACAACTGAGCACACATGCATGCAATGCAAGTTTATTGAAATAATGCATTTTTTCGATAAATACTTTCTAGAATTCCAGAGATTGATGTGTGTGTGTGTGTGTGTTAAGTCGCTTCAGTCATGTCTGATTCTCTGCAACCCTATACTGGAGAATACTGAAGTGAGTTGCCATTCCCTCCTCCAGGGATCTTCCCCACCCAGGGATCAAACCTGAATCTTTTATGTCTCCTGCATTGGCAGGCGGGTTCTTTACCACTAGCGCCACCTGGGAAGCCTGTCAGAGATTTATACAGTGACTTAAATCAACAAACCTCAAAGTCCCCTTTCAGGAGACGATACACCTCAAGAAGCAAGGGGTAACTATCCACTGAGGGATAGTTAACAGAGCTCTACCCAGGAACCTAGGGACATAGGTCCGGGCTCATCTCTGAATAACCAACTCTCTGAATCCTTTTCTCTGATCTTCAGTTTGACTATAAAGTTCTTGGGACTTTTCATCCCTAAGATCCATTATTCTAGTTACCAAAATTAAACTATTAATTCTCAGTTCTGCAACCAGCTACGAGGCCCTAGGAAATGACAAAAATCAACTTGGTTAAATCACTTTAACCTGTGTCTAAGTATTC
The DNA here is from genome assembly GCA_006410675.1 of Oreotragus oreotragus. NCBI lineage: Eukaryota > Metazoa > Chordata > Mammalia > Artiodactyla > Bovidae > Oreotragus > Oreotragus oreotragus. The sequence continues at coordinate 62,783 of SJYX01010428.1, read as the reverse complement.
CAGTCTTATCGTTGCCAGCTAGAGAACTTGATCATGTTGGATGGGTGTCAAAACTCAATGTAGAAGCACTTAGATGTTTTCAAATGCAGGGAGTTTTATAAATGCATAGAACACAAGTGGCAAGGGATAATTCTTGAAGCCACAGCAAATACAATTCTTTAGCAGGAAAATATTTTCGAAATCTCTGGCTTTAAAAGCAACTGGATAGCTCCTTGGTCTCAGTGGCCGAAGCAAGATGACAAATGGAACGTCACTGCTTGGAAAGCATCAGAATAAGACGCACACGCTGTGCAGCCGCTGTGGCTCTAAAGCCTACCACCTTCAGAAGTTGACCTGTGGCAAGTGTGACTACCTTAGCAAGCAAAAGAGAAAGTATAAGTGGAGTGCTAAAGCTAAAGGATGAAATACCACAGAGACTGTTTGAATGAGGCACCTAAAAATTGTATACCGCAGATTCAGGCGTGGATTCCATGAAGGAACAACACGTAAACCCCAGCGAGTGGCCGTTGCAGCACTCAGTTCATCTTAAGATTTCCACAATTAGTCGGGCAATAAATGTTCTGGTTTTTAAAGCAACTGGATAATTAAAAGTGATGCTGGTTTTAAAATTTTATCATGGACTGCTGTGATAGGCAGAACTCTAAAGATGGTCCTGAGACTTCTGCTCCCTGGTTATTCGATCAAGCATTAATTTATGTACTACTGGGAAGAGAGTGTGCAGATGCAATTATGTTTCCAAGTTGAATGACCTTAAGATACAGAGATTATTCAGGTGAGTTTGACCCAATCAGATGAGTCTTTTTAAAAGCAGTAAGGAAGACAGATTTAAACCAAGGGGTATAGAAGTCTAGGGAAGTGGGTGAGAAATCAATGTATTTTGCAAGCTTGAAGATAGAAGGGGCCATATGAGAAAAAGATACAGGCTGCCCCTACGTGCAGATGGGCTGCCCAGGTGGCTCAGTGGTGAAGAATCTGCCTGCCAATGTAGGAGATAAAGGAGATACGGGTTGGATCCCTGGGTCAGGAAGGTCTCCTGGAGTAGGAAATGGCAACCTACTCCAGTATTCTTGCCTGGAGAATTCCTTGGACAGAGGAGACTGGAAGGCTATAGTCCATGGAGTTGTAAAGAGTCAGACACAACTGAGCAACTGAGCAACTGAGCACACACACACTAGGAGCAGAGAACTGCTCTAAATGACAGCCAGTGAGGAAACCACAGGAACTGAACTGAACCAACAATCTGAATGAGTTCGAAAGTGGATTTTTCCAAGAGCCTCCAGATAAGAACCCAGCCCGGGTGATACTTCATTTCAACCTTAAGATCGTAAGCATAGAACTCAACTGAGTCATACAGGACTCCTGACCTGTAGAACTATTTGTGCTGCTCTAAGGTGCCATGTTTGCAGTAATTTATTCCACAGCCAGCAACAAATGTCAAGAAGGTGAAGCAACTGGTACTGTATTGTAGGATGGTGCCATGACTTTGGAAAATAGTATGAAAGTTTCTTATCAGGCAAACATACATCTACCCTATGATCCAGCATCTCATCTAAGAGAATGAGAACATATGTCTACGAAAGGGCTTGAACACTAATATTCACAGCTGCTTTATTCATAATAACCCCACACTAGATACAGCCCAAATGTCCATCAACAGGAGGATGGATAAACAGTGAACACAGACAACACCATGGATGAAATTTAAGAACATTATGTTGAGTAAAAAAATACCATACAAAAGGGTACGTACTGTGTTATTTAATGTGTAAGCTTTGAAAGTGAAAGTGAAGTCGCTCAGTTGTGTCTGACTCTTTGCGACCCTATGGACTGTAGCCTACCAGGCTCCTCCATCCATGGGATTTTCCAGGCAAGAATACTGGAGTGGGGTGCCATTTCCTTCTCCAGGGGATCTTCCCCACCCAGGGCTTGAAACTGGGTCTCCCGCATTGTAGGCAGATGCAGAAGAGGCAAATCCAATCTATGGTGAAATAAATCAGAATACTGGATGCTTGGGGGTTGGGGGATGGACTGGGATGGGGCTTGGAGTTTATGGGGGTGATGAAAATGGTCTATCTTAACAGAGGTATAGATTACACAGGTATATACATTTATCAGGACTCTGAAAATGAAACTGTTATACTGAAGCATACCTTTCAGCTTGTAAATGATATCTCAATAAAAATATATTGAAAAATAAAAATTAAAAAATTCAAGCCTGTAATGTTATGAGTGAGTGAGTGTCACTCATTCGTGTCCAACTCTTTGCGACCCCATGAACTGTAGCCCATCAGGCTCCTCCATCCATGGGATTTTCCAGGCAAGAATACTGGGGTAGGTTACCATTTCCTTCTCCAGGGGAATCTTCCCGACCCAGGGATTAGACTGAGGTCTCCCACATTGTAGGCAGACGCTTTACCGTCTCAGCCACCAGGGAAGTCCTGTGATGTTATAGACTGGTTATTAATCAGGTGTTAATTGGTGGATCAGATGGTAAAGAATCTGCCTGCAATGCATGAGACCCAGGTTCCATCCCTGGGTTAGGAAGATCCCCTGGAGAAGGGAATGGCTACCCACTCCAGCATTCTTGCCTGGAGAATCCCATGGACAGAGGAACCTGGAGGGCTACAGTCCATGGGGTAGCAAAGAGTCAGACATGACTGAGCGACTAACACTAGGAGTATCCATTTAAAAGCACAGGGGGGAAGAATTAATCCAGAGGTGAGGGCATATGGCCCTCTGAGCAGCTGGATGAAAAACTGTTGGGCAGTGAGGATTATCTTCCGTTCATTTCAGTTCAGTTGCTCAGTCGTGTCCGACTCTTTGCGACCCCACAGACTGCAGCACACCAGGCTTCCCGAGGACCTCAAACCACTCCAGAGACTCAAATTGTCCTGTGAAAACCTACTATGTTTTTTTTATGCCCAGTTCCAAAATGCTAAAATGGGCTTCCCTGGTGGCTCAGATGGTAAAGAATCCGCCTGCAGTGCAGGAGACCTGGGCTCAATCCCTGGGTTAGGAAGATCCCCTGGAGGAGGGCGTGGCAACACACTCTAGTATTCTTGCCTGGAGAACCCCCATGGACCAGAGGAGCCTGGCAGGCTGCAGTCTATGGGGATCGCAAAGAGGTGGACATGACTGAGCGACTAAACATACACGAACAGCATAGATGCCAATGGGGCTGCGGCGACCCAAACAGGAAGGTCTCTGAAGGGAGCTGAGAGCACGGGGACAAGTGGGAAGTGCCCTGAGACTCCCGTATGAGGGAGATGGAGCTTCCAGCTCTCAGATCTGATGGCCAAGGGTCAGCAACCCACAGGGGTGGCCTCCATGTGACAGCCAGCACTCTGACCTCGAAGGCCTCGGGGGATATTGCTGCACACCTGCATTCCTGGTCTCTTTAGTATTAACACACTGGGGAATACACAATATGTTGTGATGGGCTGCTACAGGTCTTCTTTTTATTGAATCATAGTTGATGGATCAATATAATATTGTATAAGTAACAAGTGAACAATGTAGCGATTCAAAATTTTAAAAGGTTGTACTCCTACAGTTATTATAAAATATAGGCTAGATTCCCCATGTTGTACAATATATCCATGCAGTTTATTTTATACTTAATTGTTTCTACTTCTTAATCCCCTACTTCTATACTGCCCTTCCTCCCTTCCCTCTCCTCACCAGTAACTGCTAGTTTGTTCTCTGTATCCGTGTAAACTCATCTTTTTTAGTTGGTGGAGAGGCTTCTCAAAGCTCATAGAAACGTCACTGGATTCTGCAGACTTACACTTTGGTACTTGGGAAGGGACTTTAAACAGAGCCAACAATTGTAGGCTAAAATTTTCTCAGTTTGGCTGACACGGGTTTAAACCAAAATGAGCAACATGATTTTAAAATGTGGGCTGCACTTTTTCTAAGGGGCTCTAATGGTTATACAGTGGCGTGTGTGTGTGTGTGTGTGTGTGTGTGTGGAGGGGGGAGTGTAAAGTAGTAGAGCCACTTGATTGGCAAGGTGTCTTCGATCTGTTGGACTCGGTCCTTAAGAAGTTCCATGGATTTGTGGGAAGTGATTGGTACTCAACCCTCTCCAGAGGGGAAATCAGTAAGGTCACATGGGGAAGCTGTGCTAGGGAGGGGAGAGGTGAGCTAAAGGATGGGCCTTGAGAATTTACAATGAGAGTTAAAATGAGACCAGTTAGTAAGAGCGGGCACTGGAATCGAACTTTCAGGTGGTCGACTGGAGAAGGAAGCATGGAATCTCGATGATATTCTTTCTTAGGTGAGTCTTTCATTTGTTTGTTTAATCATAACAATGATTTGGAAAAACTTTACTAGTGAGTCAGTGATCGTTTTAGCTACATATACCATAAATCAGGACTTCCCAGGTGGCGCTGCTTGTAAAGAATCTGCCTGCCAATGCAGGAGACCCAAGAGATATGAGTTCAATCCTGGGGTCAGGAAAATCCCCTGGAGGAGGGCATGGCAACCCACTCCAGTATTCTTGCCGAGAGAATCCCATGGACAGAGGAGCCTGGTGGGCTACAGCCCATAGGGTCGCAAAGAGTCAAAAATGACTAAAGCAACTAAGCACGCACACACTATACACTAGTTACAATGCCCTAATAATTTCTAGAAAAAGTTTTACCAGGAAATGATGCAAAGTGACACTGAATCCACAGGTTTTGTTCTTTTATGTAAGTGTTAGGTATCTGACTTGTCAATCAACCTGACTGATTTTGATACTAAGCAGTATTTGATATTTTGGCTTCTATTCATTTTTCCATCCAAAGGTGCCAACATAGGCCATTACTTGGATCCTACCAGTTATGTGTGCATGCGTGTGTGCATGCGCACACACACACACGAGTTAGAAGGGGTTCCTGCAGGAACGCTTACTAAACTCTTACCACACAGTTAGAATTCATTGTTCCTACCTTGTGTCCCTCATTTGAAAATGAGGTCTTTGGGTGAATGCAATGGTTTGTCTTCTTTATCCTTTATTCTTAATACCTAACAGAGTATCTGACACATAGTTGATGGAAGTATTTTTAGTCTTGCTATTTCCTGTTATGTTCTCTATGGAGATGAAAAAACAGCCCTGGTTTTTCTTTTTCTACATGAAGACACACTCATGGCTCAATCTCAAATCCAGCCACATAACCTCTCCTTGGCTTTTCTATCTTTAGACCCTTCCCCCCACCCCCTTCCCGCCAGCAAGGTTCTTTCAGAAATGAAGCAAGAGTTTCTGAACAACCTGGTGAATTCCAATTAGGGCAGGGAACACAAGTCACCAACGCTTGGGGTTTGAACACCTGGCATTTCGGTGGCCAGCTTCCCTCCTTCACAGTCTGGTGGGTGCCAAGCCCATGTGATGTGAACTTTCCTAATTTTCACAACTGTTTTGTGACTGTGGGGATATATCATCAAGTATGAGGAAAAGCTCTTGGTCACTACAAAACAGGTTATCAGCTTCACTTCATGTAGAAAAGGTTCAGAGGTGAAGGGAGATATCTGAATCGCAAACCAATGGTTTCCCAACAACTCCACGAATGTACTAAACTCTACAAAAATAGGACCGATTCCAGGACTGCCCCATGTGATCACAAGAAAAGACCCAGGTGGCCACAATCTGAGAACTCGAGTCCTTGGAAAAGGTCCTGAAACCAGTACAGTCTGCAGGGGACCAGGTGTGACTCGGTCTTGACTTACTTGTCAGGCTTGGCGACAGTCTGTTCTCTGAGTTTTGTGTGTATCAGGAAACCCAATAGTTACAGAGCTGAGAAACAGGCTTCCTCTATAATTAGTGCAACAGGCCAATGGATGTCACTGTTGCACCATGGAAACAGAATCTCAACCCTGATGGGACTTGGAACAGCCATGCACTCACTGCTTGGTTACTTTAACAGAGCAGAGAGCACCTTGAACCAAAGGGAAAGGACTTCAAGTGGATGGCCAGATGTTGTGATTTATACATATATTCGATCATTCAGATCTTCACTTGCAGTTCCTGGCTCACAGCTCCCAAACTCTTGGAATTTCCTGATAGGAGCTTACAGGTGTCTCTTATTAGGTTAACGAGGTCTGGTTGCCAATGCAGACAACCTTGTGATGAGAGGGTTGGAACTTTCAGTTCCAGGCCTAGACCCAGAGGGCCTGGAGGTTGACTTCAATCACCAATGGCCAGTGGTTTAGTCAATTGGGCCTATGCAATAAAGCCTCCATAAAAAAAGATGTGTGTGCATGTGTGTGTGTGTGGCTGGGGGTCGGGGAGGTTTCAGAGAGCTTCAGGCTGGGGAGTATGTGGGCCCTGGGGAGGGTGGAGCACCTGGAGAGGGGATGGAAGCACACACCCTTTCCCTGTAGCTTGCCCTGCGCATCTCTTCCATCCAGTTGTCCTGAGTTACAGTCTTTCACAATAAACCAGTGATCTAACAAGTGAAATGTTTTTCTGAGTTCTGTGAGCCACTCTAGCAAATTCACTGAACCCAAAGAGGGTCTGGGGGCAATGCAGGAGACCCTGGTTGAACCCCTGGGTTGGGAAGATCCCCTGGGGAAGGGAATGGCAACCCTTTCCAGTATTCTTGCCAGAAAATCCCATGGACAGAGGAGCCTGGCAGGCTATAGTCCTTAGGGTCGCAAAGAGTCGAACATGTCTGAGAATAACACACAGGTAACCACCTGGACTTGTGATTGTCATTCTGAGTGGGAAGGGATCACTACAACCTCCAATCTGTGGTGTATAGGTCAGAAGTACAGGTAACCACCTGGGCTACATCTAGTTCTGAAGTGTGTGTGTTTGTGTAGGAATGAACCCTTAACCTACAGAATCTGATGCCATCTCTGTGTAGTATCAGAATTGAGTTGAATCCTCAGACTTCCTGCTGGTGACAAGGAATTGCTTCTTGGGGTGGAGAAATCCCCACCACATACACATACTGGAATTGGGGTCAGAATGCCAAAAAAGATGGTAACTAATATTCCACTTTTAATTTTTAGAGCTAGTAATGAGCAGGTACATTCAGGTTAAGGCAAAACATTCAAATTAAGGCAAATAGCTTTGAACAGAGTAGGGACCTATGGATGAATGTCTGTCACCTACCTATCAGGGGAAAAGCTGAAAAAATGAATCAAACCAAGTCCTTGGACTTCAAATATTGGGTTTCTTCCACTCCACATGACTGCATTTCACAATTAAACAACGTGCAAAATTATTTTTAAAATATATATGCTAATACTTAGAGTGAGACCTCTCATCATATCAATGGCCTGGCATAAATACTTTGGAAGGAATTTCTAATCCTCAACCTGAATAATGAAAGCCTCCTTGTTTTCCAGTGAGAGAGAAATCCCAGAGGCATTTCCTGGCAGTTCTTAATGTCTTTAGAGCTGTCACAGGTCACAGGCTATAATCATTCTGGGGTTTTCTGATGATGAGACCTGTCACTGCTGTCAGGCAGGCTTAACTGGCCTTTGGGGACACTTTCTTAAGATATAAGTAAATTGGGCAACTAATCCTATACTTCTGTGTCTTGGTTCTTCTAGGAGCCTTGAAGTCTAGATTTGGAGAAGGAAAGGTTAAGGGAGCAATCCTGGAGAGAAGTGACAAAGGAATTTCTTTGTGTTTATCTTAAAGACATCTATATCACTCGATATTTAGCCCAGTAACCACCAACCCCATTACCTGGCTCATAGTCATTCTCGGTCTTGGGCACATTTAACATTTTCAGATAGAAATGATGGGAGATCATCTTATTGACCCAGAATTTATATATATATATATATTCACATAATTTATTATATTATTATATATTTAGTGATTTAATTTATATAGTTAATGATTACACATTTATAATTATAAATTTCTTATATATATAAATTACCAAATCATTTAACAAGCATGAGTTATACTCATGTTCCTGGCCATGAGTCTGAAGAGATTGACAATGGACTATGGGCCCCAAGACTTCACTAGTAGGTACCAGGAATCTGAGATTAAAGCTGCCACTTAGGTGGGTGCCACTTGCATGTAATACTTGGTAGGCTGTTTCTTTTTCCCTTAAACAATTTGGAATGCCCGAAAATGACACACAGACATCGGTTTAATTTTCAATGATATCAGTCACTCCTCTGTTTAGGAAGTACTAAGCACCCACTTGGAGAAGGAAATGGCAACCCACTCCAGTGTTCTTGCCTGGAGAATCCCAGGGACGGCAGAGCCTGGTGGGCTGCCGTCTCTGGGGTTGCACAGAGTCGGACACGACTGAAGCAACTTAGCAGCAAGCACCCACTAAGCATAAAAGCCAATGCTAACAAAGTTCACTTCTTTCTGACTGAAGTCATTTTCACCAGTTTAATCCACACTTAGCCAAAGCAGGACAAAGCAGAAGTTAAGACAGCCAAACAGAGCTCAGGTCACTAGCTGTGTGACTTTGGGTTAACAACTTTCCTCCTCTGGGTTTCGATTTTCTCATTTGCAAAATGGAGATAAGTTGTTGATATGATAGCATTTTACAATGGTTACCTTCACTCGGTTATTTTCTACATGCTAGACCCTGAGAGTGGCACCTCAAAACAAATGTGACTGGCAGTCATCCTGACTTGCTCCCTTTTCCTCTACTCTCACACCCAAAGAGTCACCAAGTCATGCAATCTTATCTCTGAAAGATTTCTCAAGTCTGTCCCCTCCTTCCATGGCCCTAGTTCCAGCCCTCATTATCCCTTGGCCTCCTAAGTTGGTCTGCCTGTTTTCACGCTTGTGTCCCTTAAATCCATTTTCTGCATATTGACCACAGCAATAGGTTTAAACAAAAGCATGCTACTGCCTCACAGTGGCTCTCCAGCTTCCTGACCATGAAATTCTCCAGGCAAGAATACTGGAGTAGGTTGCCGTTCCCTTCCCCAAAGGATCTTCCTGACCCAGGGATCAAACCTGGGTTTCCTGCATTGCAAGCAGACTCTTTATCATCTGAGCCACGAGGGAGGCCCAGCATAAAGCATAAGCTCTCAGATTGGCAAACAAGGTCATCCTGTCTATCTCTCCCGGATTTAGCACCCCCTGCCCAATACACACACACTCTCTAGGCTGCTTTTCATCTCTGCATCTTGTTTATGCTTCAGTGCTGCAACACTGAATTACACCTCTGTTCATCTTTTAAGACTCAGCTCCGTTTAGGCAACTCAGGAAAGCCTTCTCTGATGCTTCTGCTTTCTTGGGATACCTCCCAAGCTAGGTCAGGCGCTTTCTCTCCTGACCATTATCACATGCTTGCAGCTCCTGTACGTGTCAATTTTACTGCATCTGTTTGGCAATTTATTTATTTATCAGCATTTCTCCCTTACTAGACTCTTCTCCATAAGGACAGAAAGCATGTCTTCTTCATCCTTCTATCCCCATCACCTGGCACTGTGCCTAGCACACAACCAGGGCGTAGGAAATTAAGTGAACGCAGCAGTGAAAACAAGAGTGTGAGGCCCAGGCCATGCTTTTTGTGCACACCATGTCCCATCTCAAAGACGCCCTATGTCTGAAACACTGGTTCTCAACTAGGGGTAATTTTGCTCCCAGGGGGACATTTTTCAGTGCCTGGAAACCTTCAGGCTATCACGACAATGGGGGCAGGGGGGTGGTGGCAGCGGGGAGAGGGAATGTGCTTCTAGCATCCAGTGAATCGAGGCCACGGATGCTGCCTAACAATGCCTAGGACAGCCCTACCACACAGCCCACAATGGAGAATTATCCAGCCCCATTGCTAATATTGATAGGAGCCCAAATGGAAAAATCCTGCTCTAGAACAGGATCTGGAACATGGAAGATCTCAATACAGGATTCCTGATGCTGGAACCAGTGGCAGGAATGATAATCATGATATATATACGTCATATAATTGGACAGTATACTGTTTTCAGTTTATTGAGCAGTTCTGCGTCATATTCACTCACTTCACAACATCAGACCTGAGGGAGTTCCATTCTACTTTTACAAACACACTTTACATAAGGCAAAGTCCAGTGGAGTATGACACATGGCCCTCTCTTGGGGAGCCTGGTGGCTGCTTCTATGGGGTCGTATAGAGTCGGACACGACTGAAGTGACTTAGCAGCAAGTCCAAAAAGATTTCAAGCATGGACTCAAGAACTCCTAAAACCCTAGCATCTGAATAGAAGCAGGTCAATTTCACTGGCTCCTTCCCTCCTTCAATTAGTTTCAAGCCGATTGAAGATAACCTTTCCTGGAATGGATTTAGTTAGTTGAAAAGTTTTGATTTGGAACTAATACTATATGCTAATATACTAATGCAAATTTAGGGCTTCCCCAGTGGCTCAGACAATAAAGAATCTGCCTGCAATGCAGGAGACCTGGGTTCAATCCTTGGGTCGGGAAGATCCCCTGGAGAAGGGAATAGCAACCTACTCCAGTATTCTCGCCTGGAGAATCCCATGGACAGAGAAGCTTGGAGGGCCACAGTCCATGAAGTTGCAGAGTCAGACACAACTGAGCACACATGCATGCAATGCAAGTTTATTGAAATAATGCATTTTTTCAATAAATACTTTCTAGAATTCCAGAGATTGATGTGTGTGTGTGTGTGTTAAGTCGCTTCAGTCATGTCTGATTCTCTGCAACCCTATACTGGAGAATACTGAAGTGAGTTGCCATTCCCTCCTCCAGGGATCTTCCCCACCCAGGGATCAAACCTGAATCTTTTATGTCTCCTGCATTGGCAGGCGGGTTCTTTACCACTAGCGCCACCTGGGAAGCCTGTCAGAGATTTATACAGTGACTTAAATCAACAAACCTCAAAGTCCCCTTTCAGGAGACGATACACCTCAAGAAGCAAGGGGTAACTATCCACTGAGGGATAGTTAACAGAGCTCTACCCAGGAACCTAGGGACATAGGTCCGGGCTCATCTCTGAATAACCAACTCTCTGAATCAATTTCTCTGATCTTCAGTTTGACTATAAAGTTCTTGGGACTTTTCATCCCTAAGATCCACTATTCTAGTTACCAAAATTAAACTATTAATTCTCAGTTCTGCAACCAGCTACGAGGCCCTAGGAAATGACAAAAATCAACTTGGTTAAATCACTTTAACCTGTGTCTAAGTATTCCAGTCTTATCGTTGCCAGCTAGAGAACTTGATCATGTTGGATGGGTGTCAAAACTCAATGTAGAAGCACTTAGATGTTTTCAAATGCAGGGAGTTTTATAAATGCATAGAACACAAGTGGCAAGGGATAATTCTTGAAGCCACAGCAAATACAATTCTTTAGCAGGAAAATATTTTTCTTATCGTTGCCAGCTAGAGAACTTGATCATGTTGGATGGGTGTCAAAACTCAATGTAGAAGCACTTAGATGTTTTCAAATGCAGGGAGTTTTATAAATGCATAGAACACAAGTGGCAAGGGATAATTCTTGAAGCCACAGCAAATACAATTCTTTAGCAGGAAAATATTTTCGAAATCTCTGGCTTTAAAAGCAACTGGATAGCTCCTTGGTCTCAGTGGCCAAAGCAAGATGACAAATGGAACGTCACTGCTTGGAAAGCATCAGAATAAGACGCACACGCTGTGCAGCCGCTGTGGCTCTAAAGCCTACCACCTTCAGAAGTTGACCTGTGGCAAGTGTGACTACCTTAGCAAGCAAAAGAGAAAGTATAAGTGGAGTGCTAAAGCTAAAGGATGAAATACCACAGAGACTGTTTGAATGAGGCACCTAAAAATTGTATACCACAGATTCAGGCATGGATTCCATGAAGGAACAACACGTAAACCCCAGCGAGTGGCCGTTGCAGCACTCAGTTCATCTTAAGATTTCCACAATTAGTCGGGCAATAAATGTTCTGGTTTTTAAAGCAACTGGATAATTAAAAGTGATGCTGGTTTTAAAATTTTATCATGGACTGCTGTGATAGGCAGAACTCTAAAGATGGTCCTGAGACTTCTGCTCCCTGGTTATTCGATCAAGCATTAATTTATGTACTACTGGGAAGAGAGTGTGCAGATGCAATTATGTTTCCAAGTTGAATGACCTTAAGATACAGAGATTATTCAGGTGAGTTTGACCCAATCAGATGAGTCTTTTTAAAAGCAGTAAGGAAGACAGATTTAAACCAAGGGGTATAGAAGTCTAGGGAAGTGGGTGAGAAATCAATGTATTTTGCAAGCTTGAAGATAGAAGGGGCCATATGAGAAAAAGATACAGGCTGCCCCTACGTGCAGATGGGCTGCCCAGGTGGCTCAGTGGTGAAGAATCTGCCTGCCAATGTAGGAGATAAAGGAGATACGGGTTGGATCCCTGGGTCAGGAAGGTCTCCTGGAGTAGGAAATGGCAACCTACTCCAGTATTCTTGCCTGGAGAATTCCTTGGACAGAGGAGACTGGAAGGCTATAGTCCATGGAGTTGTAAAGAGTCAGACACAACTGAGCAACTGAGCAACTGAGCACGCACACACTAGGAGCAGAGAACTGCTCTAAATGACAGCCAGTGAGGAAACCACAGGAACTGAACTGAACCAACAATCTGAATGAGTTCGAAAGTGGATTTTTCCAAGAGCCTCCAGATAAGAACCCAGCCCGGGTGATACTTCATTTCAACCTTAAGATCGTAAGCATAGAACTCAATTGAGTCATACAGGACTCCTGACCTGTAGAACTATTTGTGCTGCTCTAAGGTGCCATGTTTGCAGTAATTTATTCCACAGCCAGCAACAAATGTCAAGAAGGTGAAGCAACTGGTACTGTATTGTAGGATGGTGCCATGACTTTGGAAAATAGTATGAAAGTTTCTTATCAGGCAAACATACATCTACCCTATGATCCAGCATCTCATCTAAGAGAATGAGAACATATGTCTACGAAAGGGCTTGAACACTAATATTCACAGCTGCTTTATTCATAATAACCCCACACTAGATACAGCCCAAATGTCCATCAACAGGAGGATGGATAAACAGTGAACACAGACAACACCATGGATGAAATTTAAGAACATTATGTTGAGTAAAAAAATACCATACAAAAGGGTACGTACTGTGTTATTTAATGTGTAAGCTTTGAAAGTGAAAGTGAAGTCGCTCAGTTGTGTCTGACTCTTTGCCACCCTATGGACTGTAGCCTACCAGGCTCCTCCATCCATGGGATTTTCCAGGCAAGAATACTGGAGTGGGGTGCCATTTCCTTCTCCAGGGGATCTTCCCCACCCAGGGCTTGAAACTGGGTCTCCCGCATTGTAGGCAGATGCAGAAGAGGCAAATCCAATCTATGGTGAAATAAATCAGAATACTGGATGCTTGGGGGTTGGGGGATGGACTGGGATGGGGCTTGGAGTTTATGGGGGTGATGAAAATGGTCTATCTTAACAGAGGTATAGATTACACAGGTATATACATTTATCAGGACTCTGAAAATGAAACTGTTATACTGAAGCATACCTTTCAGCTTGTAAATGATATCTCAATAAAAATATATTGAAAAATAAAAATTAAAAAATTCAAGCCTGTAATGTTATGAGTGAGTGAGTGTCACTCATTCGTGTCCAACTCTTTGCGACCCCATGAACTGTAGCCCATCAGGCTCCTCCATCCATGGGATTTTCCAGGCAAGAATACTGGGGTAGGTTACCATTTCCTTCTCCAGGGGAATCTTCCCGACCCAGGGATTAGACTGAGGTCTCCCACATTGTAGGCAGACGCTTTACCGTCTCAGCCACCAGGGAAGTCCTGTGATTTTATAGACTGGTTATTAATCAGGTGTTAATTGGTGGATCAGATGGTAAAGAATCTGCCTGCAATGCATGAGACCCAGGTTCCATCCCTGGGTTAGGAAGATCCCCTGGAGAAGGGAATGGCTACCCACTCCAGCATTCTTGCCTGGAGAATCCCATGGACAGAGGAACCTGGAGGGCTACAGTCCATGGGGTAGCAAAGAGTCAGACATGACTGAGCGACTAACACTAGGAGTATCCATTTAAAAGCACAGGGGGGAAGAATTAATCCAGAGGTGAGGGCATATGGCCCTCTGAGCAGCTGGATGAAAAACTGTTGGGCAGTGAGGATTATCTTCCGTTCATTTCAGTTCAGTTGCTCAGTCGTGTCCGACTCTTTGCGACCCCACAGACTGCAGCACACCAGGCTTCCCGAGGACCTCAAACCACTCCAGAGACTCAAATTGTCCTGTGAAAACCTACTATGTTTTTTTTATGCCCAGTTCCAAAATGCTAAAATGGGCTTCCCTGGTGGCTCAGATGGTAAAGAATCCGCCTGCAGTGCAGGAGACCTGGGCTCAATCCCTGGGTTAGGAAGATCCCCTGGAGGAGGGCGTGGCAACACACTCTAGTATTCTTGCCTGGAGAACCCCCATGGACCAGAGGAGCCTGGCAGGCTGCAGTCTATGGGGATCGCAAAGAGGTGGACATGACTGAGCGACTAAACATACACGAACAGCATAGATGCCAATGGGGCTGCGGCGACCCAAACAGGAAGGTCTCTGAAGGGAGCTGAGAGCACGGGGACAAGTGGGAAGTGCCCTGAGACTCCCGTATGAGGGAGATGGAGCTTCCAGCTCTCAGATCTGATGGCCAAGGGTCAGCAACCCACAGGGGTGGCCTCCATGTGACAGCCAGCACTCTGACCTCGAAGGCCTCGGGGGATATTGCTGCACACCTGCATTCCTGGTCTCTTTAGTATTAACACACTGGGGAATACACAATATGTTGTGATGGGCTGCTACAGGTCTTCTTTTTATTGAATCATAGTTGATGGATCAATATAATATTGTATAAGTAACAAGTGAACAATGTAGCGATTCAAAATTTTAAAAGGTTGTACTCCTACAGTTATTATAAAATATAGGCTAGATTCCCCATGTTGTACAATATATCCATGCAGTTTATTTTATACTTAATTGTTTCTACTTCTTAATCCCCTACTTCTATACTGCCCTTCCTCCCTTCCCTCTCCTCACCAGTAACTGCTAGTTTGTTCTCTGTATCCGTGTAAACTCATCTTTTTTAGTTGGTGGAGAGGCTTCTCAAAGCTCATAGAAACGTCACTGGATTCTGCAGACTTACACTTTGGTACTTGGGAAGGGACTTTAAACAGAGCCAACAATTGTAGGCTAAAATTTTCTCAGTTTGGCTGACACGGGTTTAAACCAAAATGAGCAACATGATTTTAAAATGTGGGCTGCACTTTTTCTAAGGGGCTCTAATGGTTATACAGTGGCGTGTGTGTGTGTGTGTGTGTGTGTGTGTGGAGGGGGGAGTGTAAAGTAGTAGAGCCACTTGATTGGCAAGGTGTCTTCGATCTATTGAACTCGGTCCTTAAGAAGTTCCATGGATTTGTGGGAAGTGATTGGTACTCAACCCTCTCCAGAGGGGAAATCAGTAAGGTCACATGGGGAAGCTGTGCTAGGGAGGGGAGAGGTGAGCTAAAGGATGGGCCTTGAGAATTTACAATGAGAGTTAAAATGAGACCAGTTAGTAAGAGCGGGCACTGGAATCGAACTTTCAGGTGGTCGACTGGAGAAGGAAGCATGGAATCTCGATGATATTCTTTCTTAGGTGAGTCTTTCATTTGTTTGTTTAATCATAACAATGATTTGGAAAAACTTTACTAGTGAGTCAGTGATCGTTTTAGCTACATATACCATAAATCAGGACTTCCCAGGTGGCGCTGCTTGTAAAGAATCTGCCTGCCAATGCAGGAGACCCAAGAGATATGAGTTCAATCCTGGGGTCAGGAAAATCCCCTGGAGGAGGGCATGGCAACCCACTCCAGTATTCTTGCCGAGAGAATCCCATGGACAGAGGAGCCTGGTGGGCTACAGCCCATAGGGTCACAAAGAGTCAAAAATGACTAAAGCAACTAAGCACGCACACACTATACACTAGTTACAATGCCCTAATAATTTCTAGAAAAAGTTTTACCAGGAAATGATGCAAAGTGACACTGAATCCACAGGTTTTGTTCTTTTATGTAAGTGTTAGGTATCTGACTTGTCAATCAACCTGACTGATTTTGATACTAAGCAGTATTTGATATTTTGGCTTCTATTCATTTTTCCATCCAAAGGTGCCAACATAGGCCATTACTTGGATCCTACCAGTTATGTGTGCATGCGTGTGTGCATGCGCACGCACACACACGAGTTAGAAGGGGTTCCTGCAGGAACGCTTACTAAACTCTTACCACACAGTTAGAATTCATTGTTCCTACCTTGTGTCCCTCATTTGAAAATGAGGTCTTTGGGTGAATGCAATGGTTTGTCTTCTTTATCCTTTATTCTTAATACCTAACAGAGTATCTGACACATAGTTGATGGAAGTATTTTTAGTCTTGCTATTTCCTGTTATGTTCTCTATGGAGATGAAAAAACAGCCCTGGTTTTTCTTTTTCTACATGAAGACACACTCATGGCTCAATCTCAAATCCAGCCACATAACCTCTCCTTGGCTTTTCTATCTTTAGACCCTTCCCCCCACCCCCTTCCCGCCAGCAAGGTTCTTTCAGAAATGAAGCAAGAGTTTCTGAACAACCTGGTGAATTCCAATTAGGGCAGGGAACACAAGTTACCAACGCTTGGGGTTTGAACACCTGGCATTTTGGTGGCCAGCTTCCCTCCTTCACAGTCTGGTGGGTGCCAAGCCCATGTGATGTGAACTTTCCTAATTTTCACAACTGTTGTGTGACTGTGGGGATATATCATCAAGTATGAGGAAAAGCTCTTGGTCACTACAAAACAGGTTATCAGCTTCACTTCATGTAGAAAAGGTTCAGAGGTGAAGGGAGATATCTGAATCGCAAACCAATGGTTTCCCAACAACTCCACGAATGTACTAAACTCTACAAAAATAGGACCGATTCCAGGACTGCCCCATGTGATCACAAGAAAAGACCCAGGTGGCCACAATCTGAGAACTCGAGTCCTTGGAAGAGGTCCTGAAACCAGTACAGTCTGCAGGGGACCAGGTGTGACTCGGTCTTGACTTACTTGTCAGGCTTGGCGACAGTCTGTTCTCTGAGTTTTGTGTGTATCAGGAAACCCAATAGTTACAGAGCTGAGAAACAGGCTTCCTCTATAATTAGTGCAACAGGCCAATGGATGTCACTGTTGCACCATGGAAACAGAATCTCAACCCTGATGGGACTTGGAACAGCCATGCACTCACTGCTTGGTTACTTTAACAGAGCAGAGAGCACCTTGAACCAAAGGGAAAGGACTTCAAGTGGATGGCCAGATGTTGTGATTTATACATATATTCGATCATTCAGATCTTCACTTGCAGTTCCTGGCTCACAGCTCCCAAACTCTTGGAATTTCCTGATAGGAGCTTACAGGTGTCTCTTATTAGGTTAACGAGGTCTGGTTGCCAATGCAGACAACCTTGTGATGAGAGGGTTGGAACTTTCAGTTCCAGGCCTAGACCCAGAGGGCCTGGAGGTTGACTTCAATCACCAATGGCCAGTGGTTTAGTCAATTGGGCCTATGCAATAAAGCCTCCATAAAAAAGGATGTGTGTGCATGTGTGTGTGTGTGGCTGGGGGTCGGGGAGGTTTCAGAGAGCTTCAGGCTGGGGAGTATGTGGGCCCTGGGGAGGGTGGAGCACCTAGAGAGGGGATGGAAGCACACACCCTTTCCCTGTAGCTTGCCCTGCGCATCTCTTCCATCCAGTTGTCCTGAGTTACAGTCTTTCACAATAAACCAGTGATCTAACAAGTGAAATGTTTTTCTGAGTTCTGTGAGCCACTCTAGCAAATTCACTGAACCCAAAGAGGGTCTGGGGGCAATGCAGGAGACCCTGGTTGAACCCCTGGGTTGGGAAGATCCCCTGGGGAAGGGAATGGCAACCCTTTCCAGTATTCTTGCCAGAAAATCCCATGGACAGAGGAGCCTGGCAGGCTATAGTCCTTAGGGTCGCAAAGAGTCGAACATGTCTGAGAATAACACACAGGTAACCACCTGGACTTGTGATTGTCATTCTGAGTGGGAAGGGATCACTACAACCTCCAATCTGTGGTGTATAGGTCAGAAGTACAGGTAACCACCTGGGCTACATCTAGTTCTGAAGTGTGTGTGTTTGTGTAGGAATGAACCCTTAACCTACAGAATCTGATGCCATCTCTGTGTAGTATCAGAATTGAGTTGAATCCTCAGACTTCCTGCTGGTGACAAGGAATTGCTTCTTGGGGTGGAGAAATCCCCACCACATACACATACTGGAATTGGGGTCAGAATGCCAAAAAAGATGGTAACTAATATTCCACTTTTAATTTTTAGAGCTAGTAATGAGCAGGTACATTCAGGTTAAGGCAAAACATTCAAATTAAGGCAAATAGCTTTGAACAGAGTAGGGACCTATGGATGAATGTCTGTCACCTACCTATCAGGGGAAAAGCTGAAAAAATGAATCAAACCAAGTCCTTGGACTTCAAATATTGGGTTTCTTCCACTCCACATGACTGCATTTCACAATTAAACAACGTGCAAAATTATTTTTAAAATATATATGCTAATACTTAGAGTGAGACCTCTCATCATATCAATGGCCTGGCATAAATACTTTGGAAGGAATTTCTAATCCTCAACCTGAATAATGAAAGCCTCCTTGTTTTCCAGTGAGAGAGAAATCCCAGAGGCATTTCCTGGCAGTTCTTAATGTCTTTAGAGCTGTCACAGGTCACAGGCTATAATCATTCTGGGGTTTTCTGATGATGAGACCTGTCACTGCTGTCAGGCAGGCTTAACTGGCCTTTGGGGACACTTTCTTAAGATATAAGTAAATTGGGCAACTAATCCTATACTTCTGTGTCTTGGTTCTTCTAGGAGCCTTGAAGTCTAGATTTGGAGAAGGAAAGGTTAAGGGAGCAATCCTGGAGAGAAGTGACAAAGGAATTTCTTTGTGTTTATCTTAAAGACATCTATATCACTCAATATTTAGCCCAGTAACCACCAACCCCATTACCTGGCTCATAGTCATTCTCGGTCTTGGGCACATTTAACATTTTCAGATAGAAATGATGGGAGATCATCTTATTGACCCAGAATTTATATATATATATATATTCACATAATTTATTATATTATTATATATTTAGTGATTTAATTTATATAGTTAATGATTACACATTTATAATTATAAATTTCTTATATATATAAATTACCAAATCATTTAACAAGCATGAGTTATACTCATGTTCCTGGCCATGAGTCTGAAGAGATTGACAATGGACTATGGGCCCCAAGACTTCACTAGTAGGTACCAGGAATCTGAGATTAAAGCTGCCACTTAGGTGGGTGCCACTTGCATGTAATACTTGGTAGGCTGTTTCTTTTTCCCTTAAACAATTTGGAATGCCCGAAAATGACACACAGACATCGGTTTAATTTTCAATGATATCAGTCACTCCTCTGTTTAGGAAGTACTAAGCACCCACTTGGAGAAGGAAATGGCAACCCACTCCAGTGTTCTTGCCTGGAGAATCCCAGGGACGGCAGAGCCTGGTGGGCTGCCGTCTCTGGGGTTGCACAGAGTCGGACACGACTGAAGCAACTTAGCAGCAAGCACCCACTAAGCATAAAAGCCAATGCTAACAAAGTTCACTTCTTTCTGACTGAAGTCATTTTCACCAGTTTAATCCACACTTAGCCAAAGCAGGACAAAGCAGAAGTTAAGACAGCCAAACAGAGCTCAGGTCACTAGCTGTGTGACTTTGGGTTAACAACTTTCCTCCTCTGGGTTTCGATTTTCTCATTTGCAAAATGGAGATAAGTTGTTGATATGATAGCATTTTACAATGGTTACCTTCACTCGGTTATTTTCTACATGCTAGACCCTGAGAGTGGCACCTCAAAACAAATGTGACTGGCAGTCATCCTGACTTGCTCCCTTTTCCTCTACTCTCACACCCAAAGAGTCACCAAGTCATGCAATCTTATCTCTGAAAGATTTCTCAAGTCTGTCCCCTCCTTCCATGGCCCTAGTTCCAGCCCTCATTATCCCTTGGCCTCCTAAGTTGGTCTGCCTGTTTTCACGCTTGTGTCCCTTAAATCCATTTTCTGCATATTGACCACAGCAATAGGTTTAAACAAAAGCATGCTACTGCCTCACAGTGGCTCTCCAGCTTCCTGACCATGAAATTCTCCAGGCAAGAATACTGGAGTAGGTTGCCGTTCCCTTCCCCAAAGGATCTTCCTGACCCAGGGATCAAACCTGGGTTTCCTGCATTGCAAGCAGACTCTTTATCATCTGAGCCACGAGGGAGGCCCAGCATAAAGCATAAGCTCTCAGATTGGCAAACAAGGTCATCCTGTCTATCTCTCCCGGATTTAGCATCCCCTGCCCAATACACACACACTCTCTAGGCTGCTTTTCATCTCTGCATCTTGTTTATGCTTCAGTGCTGCAACACTGAATTACACCTCTGTTCATCTTTTAAGACTCAGCTCCGTTTAGGCAACTCAGGAAAGCCTTCTCTGATGCTTCTGCTTTCTTGGGATACCTCCCAAGCTAGGTCAGGCGCTTTCTCTCCTGACCATTATCACATGCTTGCAGCTCCTGTACGTGTCAATTTTACTGCATCTGTTTGGCAATTTATTTATTTATCAGCATTTCTCCCTTACTAGACTCTTCTCCATAAGGACAGAAAGCATGTCTTCTTCATCCTTCTATCCCCATCACCTGGCACTGTGCCTAGCACACAACCAGGGCGTAGGAAATTAAGTGAACGCAGCAGTGAAAACAAGAGTGTGAGGCCCAGGCCATGCTTTTTGTGCACACCATGTCCCATCTCAAAGACGCCCTATGTCTGAAACACTGGTTCTCAACTAGGGGTAATTTTGCTCCCAGGGGGACATTTTTCAGTGCCTGGAAACCTTCAGGCTATCACGACAATGGGGGCAGGGGGGTGGTGGCAGCGGGGAGAGGGAATGTGCTTCTAGCATCCAGTGAATCGAGGCCACGGATGCTGCCTAACAATGCCTAGGACAGCCCTACCACACAGCCCACAATGGAGAATTATCCAGCCCCATTGCTAATATTGATAGGAGCCCAAATGGAAAAATCCTGCTCTAGAACAGGATCTGGAACATGGAAGATCTCAATACAGGATTCCTGATGCTGGAACCAGTGGCAGGAATGATAATCATGATATATATACGTCATATAATTGGACAGTATACTGTTTTCAGTTTATTGAGCAGTTCTGCGTCATATTCACTCACTTCACAACATCAGACCTGAGGGAGTTCCATTCTACTTTTACAAACACACTTTACATAAGGCAAAGTCCAGTGGAGTATGACACATGGCCCTCTCTAACACACACATACACAACCCACCTGCCCCAGGCCTGCAACCCTAATCAACCAGCTAGAATGCCTGGACCCTGTGGGTAAATCTGTTCGTTCACCAGCTGTGGTGTTGTTGAAACACACACACACACACACACACACACACTCAAGAGTATTTCACATCTTGCGTGAACTCATAACTTGAATACCCTCTCCAATAAGGCCTGGCCCCCCTGGGATCGCAAGGGAAGCGTAACAATGAAAACTTTCAAGCTGTCAGGTGAGTTTTGTTTATTAGCCATCTGACGCAGCACAGGTGAGGCAGTAGCCTGTGACACGGGACACAGGCTGACCCACTTCTCAGGGAACATCGTCCCATCAATGACACACACCCTAGAGTTACTTATTCATCTTGGGCAATTCTTTTCGTCCACGCGTATTTCACTATTGAGAGTTTGGAGGTGAGGTGCGTGGTGAAGGAGGCTGCCTAGAGGTAGCAAAACCAGGATGTAAGTTCTAAATTCACCAGAGTGACCCCTGCTTATAATTCAGCTGCATGACCCCCTGTCTGAACCCTGAGGCAAATTTATGATCAGTTTCTCATGGCTATCTTCAGCTCCTCTTTCAGCTGTCCTCTTATCAGTCCAGATGTCTTTTTGCTTTTGAGACGAGCCATTTTTCTTATCTTACCAACTCCCTTTTTTCTTTATCTATTCAAATTATTAAGCTGCTAAAACTGATTGCCAGTGCTGGTTATGTTTGCCCTTGCTTAATACACACTGGCATAGAAGTGGTGGGATCCATCTTTTTGGTAATTAAATTTAACACTCAGCTCAGCCTAGAATTTCCAAGCTGAGATGAGGCATCCTCTTCTGCCAATACAGATCATATGGTGAAACCCTAACTTTCAATAAAGTAGCTTTGAGTCCTAATATAAGCAGGAATGACTTGCTTTATTCTTGAAAACCCTTTAAATTCTGAAATAATGGCTTTGTCCACCATTAAAACCATACCCAGGTAGAAGTTCAGGGGAGGTGAAGCTGGACTCTGTAAAGTTTCTCTTGCCAAGGACCTGATTTGCTGGATAGATAACGAACATCCTAAAATGATGTGTTACGATGGAAAATTTCCCCTTGGCTACAGTGCCATTAAACATTACCTTAAGGGAGTTCAAGTAAATGTGCAATGAAGAGGCTTCTGTTGGTTAAGCCAAGGATGTGGTATTCCTTAGCTTGGGCAATTAGCTCATTTAGAATTTAAACAAACAGAAAATACAGCACTAGCTTGCTGATAGGTTTCTGGATGGCTTGTGAGCTACCCATCCAACTATCCTCAAAGTGGCAAAGGCATTACCCACTGATTTTCAAGTGTGGTGGGAAGCCTTTTTCAGCTCAACAGTTCCCTAACTTCTTACTTATTAGCAATAGTAGTTTTGTCACTAAGTCACGTCTGACTCTTGCGACCCCACAGACTGTAGCCTGCCAGGCTCCTCAGTCCATGAGACTCTCCTGGCAAGAATACTGCAGTGGGTTGCCATTTCCTTACTTATTATGTGGTGTCAAAGACTGAATGTTTGTGTCCCTTGCCAAATTCATATGTTGAAACCCTAACCCCAATATGGTTGTACTTGGATATAACGGCCTCTGAGAAAGTAAGGTTAAACAAGGTCATAAGGCAGAGGCTCTAATTTAAAAGGATTAGTGTCCTTATAAGAGACACCAAGAGAAGACACAGGGAAGTCTGTTGCACTGCAGTCCATGGGGTCACAAAGAGTCAGATATGACTTAGCCACTGAATAACAACAACAAAAATAACAAGAGAACCAAAGAGCTCATTTCTCCTTTCTCTTTCTGCTGCACTTTTGCATGGACCCAGGAAAGGCCACATGGAGATTCAGAAGGTGGCCACCTACAAACCAGGAAGAAAGCTCTCATAAGAAGCCAAGACTTGCTGAAACCTTGATGTTGATCTTGGACTTTGCAGCTTCCAGAACTGTGAGAAAATATTCTATTGTTCAAGCCATGCATACTATGGTGTTCTGTTATGGGAGGCTGAGCAGCTTAATACAGATGGTTATTATGAACTGTATTAAGAAGTGAACAACCTACCAAGGTTGCAATAGTTACCATCCACAGCAATCACCTAATAGTTGTTATTGTATACATCACAGGTCATCAAAATACTAGATTTTATCCCACTTACAGTTGCATCAAGAAGAATAAAGTATCTAGCAATAAATTTAACCAAGGAGGTGAGAGACACATACACTGAAAATTGTACAGTCACTGATAAAAGAAATTGTAGAAGACATAAATAAATTGTAAGCTATTCTGTACTCAGGTACTGGAAAAATTAATAAAATTAATATTGTAAAATTTCCATATTACCTAAACTACTGATAGATTCAATTCAATCCCTATCACAATTCAATTAGTATTTTTCATAGAAAGAGAACAAATAATCCTAAAATTGTATGGAACCGCAAATGACCCCAAATAGACAAAGCAATCTTAAGAAGGACAAGCTGGAGGCATCACACTTGATGATTTTAAACTATATTCCAAAGCTATTACCATAGCATATAATATACTATAATCAAAACAGCATGATGTTGGCATAACAGCAGACACATGAAGGAACAAAATAGAAAGCTCAGAAATAAACCCATGCATATATGGCCAATTAATTTGTGACAAAGAGCCATGAATATACAATGCAAAAGGAAAGTCTCTTCCATAAATGATGTTGAGAAAACTGGACAGGCACACGCAAAAGAATAAAACTGGACCAGTATCTTACACCGTACACAAAAATCAATTCAAAACGGACTAAAGACTTGAACATAAGACCTGAAATCATAAAACTCTGAGAAGAAAACATAGCGGGTAAGCTCCTTCACATCAGTATGGCAATGATTTTTAGATTTGACACCCAAAGCAGAGAAAAACAAGCAGAATTACATCAAACTAAAAATCTACACAGCAAAGGAAGCCACCAAGAAAATTAAATGACAATCTATGGAATGGGAGAATATATTTGCAAATCATATATCCGATAAGTGGTTAATATCCAAAATATATGAAGAAATCATATAACTCAATAATAAAAATCCCAAACAATCCAGTTAAAAAATGGGCAGAGGCTCTTCCCTGGTAGTCTAGTGGCTAAGTCTCCATGTTTCCAATGTAGGGGGCCCAGGTTTGATCTCTGGTCCGGGTAGAAGTTCCCGCATGCCACAGTGAAGATGGAGGATCCTGCATGCAGCAACTAAGACCCAGCCCAGCCAAATATATAAAAAATAATTTTTGTACATGGGCAGAGAAACTGAACAGACATTTTTCTAAAGACATACAGATTGCCACTAGTACATGAGAGAGTGCTCAGTATCACTAATTATCAGGAAAGTACAAATCAGAAAAACAGATCTCGTCACACCTGTTAGAGTAGCAGTGTGGAAGTCCCTCAAAAATTTTGAACAGAGCTACCATAGGATCCAGCAATTCCACGTCTAGGTGTTTATCTGAAAGAGATGGAGGCACTAACTTGCAAAGATACCTGCACTTCCATGTCATTGTAGCATTATTTACAAGAGCCAGGGAGGAAAGCAATCCAAGCATCCACTAATGAATGAATGGATTAAGAAGTTGTGTAGCGACACACAATGGAGTATCACTCAGCCAGAAAAAAGAAGGAAAACCTGCCTATTATGACCACATGGATGGACCTTGAGGGAATTATGCCAAATTAAATAAGACAGAGAAAAACAGATACTATATAATTATATAATCTTATTTATATGTGAAATCTTAAAAAAAAAAAAAAAACACCTCATAGATAGAACAGATTGGTGATTGCTATGCACAGGGAATAGGGGGTCTGGGATAAGCAAAATGGGTGAAAGTAGTCAAAAGGTACAAAACTATACATATAAAATAATTAAGTACTGGAGATGTGATATACTGCATAGTGACTTAGTTAACAATACTGTATTGTGTATTGGAAAGTTGCTAGGAGAAAAATAAAATATAAAAGCTCTCATCACAAGAAAAGAATTGTTATCAATGGGTGATGAATGTCAGCTAAACTTATCGTGATCATTTCATAAAATATACATATATCAAATTATTATGCTGTACACCTAAAACTAATACAATGTTAAATGTCTATTAAAGTTTTTAAAATGCTCACTTTTAACTCGGGATTTATTTTATGTCAGATGAGGAATCAACTGTCAATTAATCTTATATGTACACTACTTTTTATCATTATCATTTTAATATATTTATGGATCATTTTATCTAATTTGCAAGAAAAGATAGTTTATTTTTCATGACATTATCTTCTATTTATGTAATACATTTTTTCCCAAGAAGTTCAAAGGATTTTTCTCAAAACTTCTCCCTGGTTTTGATTGAAGCCCCAGGATCTGGGCAAAAGGCTGATTTCCATTGCCCTAGTTTTCATTAAAAATCATTTTGCTTTCTCTTGGTATTTGATGAGAGAAAAAGCTCTTTGATTTGGGGATCTTTTTAAAATTGACTTTGTTCTATTTTAATCCCAACTGCTCCAGGCATCATTAGCTCATCTTAATAGAAGTTTCAATTTCCTTTTATCCCTTTGAGCTTGGATTCCAATGTCCTCAAAGCAGCACCTTTTAATTGGCCTGGAAAAGGTCACCGTTTCAAGGAAAGGAAGCCATATCATACATTTTACAAAGTCAGTGAGGGTCTCTGAGATCAGACAGGGATGGTTGCAGAGGGTGGATTCACCCTCCAGCAAATGTTTAGATGGCATGTGATTACCTCCTAAACATTTTCACTGTAATGTCCCATATAATTACATATACCCACTTTTATTTCAACACATTCCCTGCTACAATTAATTGGCTTTTATTTAAAATTCATTTGTCTTTAAGATTTTGTTCTCCTTTTTTAGTTTAGCCAGTGGCTAAGGGGCAGTGTTAATTTGGACAGTGGTTTTTCCTTATATGTAATAACTTTCAGTGACACTCTCCTATACAGACACCCCAATCATATGCTTTTTAGAAAATGATACGAGGACACCTAATGTATTCTCCTAATAAAAGGGCATCTAATGTATAGATCTGATGTATTCTCTGCCTTCAGGAACTCCCTACCACATGTTGTCTTGTATATTCTAGCAGTAATTTCTCCAAAGTCTAAAGTGTAATCAAATCTTACATATACATGGACACAGTTTACCATCAAAGAAAGTTTTTGAGGGAAGCCTACCAGATTACTTTACTTACTTCTAATGTTACAAAAGCTAATCTGGATCTAGAGTGGGTACCTAAATCCTGCAGTGGAGGAGGAAGTAGTAAACCTTTCAAGATCTGAAGGAATTCAGAAACTTGACTCTATCAGGGCAGCAGTAAGGAAGGGAGGGGGAGAGCTGCTGAAAAAATGCTAGTCTTTAAGGGGCTAGCCTTCCACTTCAAAGACTCACTGATGTAAAGAAATACTCTACAATATTTCATCTCTTTAATTATCAAGACACTCTTAAGAACCCTCAATATTTGGTACCTCAGGAGTCATTACTCAGACACTTAGGAAAATTAAGCATTATTATTTCCACACAATTCCTATCTTACAGATGGATCATGGATACGTACTATGGAAAAGTAGTATATTAGAAGGGTGATACAATACACAATATACCTACAATACATCTAAAAATCTAGGTCCACAGGTTTCTTTTTTCTATACTATTTTAAAAATAAATTGATAACATGATTTTTTTAAAACAAACTTTCCAGAATAAAGTTCTTTCTTGTCCCCTTCTTTTGAAGAACTGGGTGGAATTCTGAGTGAACCTAATAGAGGCAGACCGTCGAGAAGAAGATAAAAAACTGTCCTCATCTGCTTTGCACAAGCACTGTGTTCTGTTACGTCCACACACAAAAGAGTGACATGGACATTTGGGAACACAATCAAGGAAGAGAAACCTTAACAGCCCAGATCTCTGGATCCTGACATGGAAATAACAGGTGAACGAATTCAGTTAAGTTCAGTTCAGTCGCTCAGTCATGTCCAACTCTTTGTGACCCCATGAACCACAGCACGCCAGGCCTCCCTGTCCATCACCAACTCCCAGAGTCCACCCAAACCCATGTCCATTGAGTCAGTGATGCCATCCAACCATCTCATTCTCTGTTGTCCCCTTCTCCTCCTGCCCTCAATCTTTCCCACCATCAGGGTCTTTTCCAATGACTCAGCTCTTCACATCAGTTGGCCAAAGTATTGGAGTTTCAGCTTCAACATCAGTCCTTCCAATGAATACCCAGGGCTGATCTCCTTTAGGATGGACTAGTTGGATCTCCTTGCAGTCCAAGGGACTCTCAAGAGTCTTCTCCAACCCACAGTTCAAAAGCATCAATTCTTCAGCACTCAGCTTTCTTTATAGTCCAACTCTTATATCCATACACGACCACTGGAAAAACCATAACCTTGCCTAGACGGACCTTTGTTGACAAAGTAATGTCTCTGCTTTTTAATATGCTGTCTAGGTTGGTCATAACTAAAGACTAACTAACCTAGAAAAGATCTGGCAGAAAAATGTTAACTGTCCTCAAAAGGTCAGAAGATGTTGAAATGGAAAAACCATTCAATATCTTCTATTTGGTTCAAGAAGGATGAAAGGACTGAAGCTATGATAGAATTAGTATAAAGAATACCACTGTAATTTGAAGTGATCTGAAAATGAAATTGTGTGCTTTGGTACTTAGAGGTTCACTTTCCCAGAGGGTGTTCAAGTAGAGGCTGGCATACCACTTTCAGTTCAGTTCAGTTCAGTCGCTCCGTTGTGTCCGACTCTTTGCGACCCCATGAATCGCAGCACGCCAGGCCTCCCTATCCATCACCATCTCCCGGAG